>JARYHS010013631.1:10107772-10409167 GCA_031002005.1 Vandiemenella viatica | reverse complement strand
TTATCTATAATCAGAGGTGGCCTTGGGGTTGGCGAACAGGGCAATCGCCCAGGGCCTCGCTCTTGGAGCGGCCTCGCGCAGCTACCGAGTGATAAAGTTTATTGTTTGAAAAGATTATTTTATCTTCAGCTGTTAGTGCAACAATAACTTGTTTAATTGATTGTAAAGTATATATTAATTACTAACTGATCAAAATTTCTTAATTAGATTTATTGACTGTCACATTCGTATAATAGCAGGAGAAATAGCTGATATTGATGGACTAGAACTGTATGAAGAAAACGACTGCGGTATCACAGTGATGACATAAATACAGAAAAAACATTAACTGAATTACTGAAGTGTACCCCACTATCAAAGGAGTATTGAGAATTATTGCCACCACACGTAATACAGTTGCGTCCGTAGAAAGAATTTTATTATGGTTAAAAATATTAAAACATATTTGAGGAATTCGATGACACAAGATTAATTTTCAGCTCTTTCTATTCTTTGAATTGAAAATGAAATAGCTCATTCGTTAGTTTCTTGTGCTTTTATTAAATATTTCAGTTTCAGGAAAAGGCGCAAACATCATTTTTAAATCCCTGTGCGTATATCTTCCAAGGCCTTAATGTACTTGAGTTTATGCTTAATGATTTGTCATCTTTATGTTTGTTAACTTTTAATAACTCTTTTTAATATACTATTTTAAAGCTCAGATTATTTTTATTGTGTTTTGCATTTATCGTTGATCATCAGAAATACCTACGATTAATATATTTTGTACAATGGACATGGGCCTCGCAAAGATCTGCCGCCTGGGGCCTCGCAATGACTAAGGCCGACGCTGTCTATAATTGTCTCTACACCCTCTCTTCCCCTCAGTTTTCTGATATATCTAATACAATTTTGTAACAATGAAATAATCTTATTGTGACAAACACATTTTGAATGACCAACACATATAGATCCCAACAGGTAGCAAAAAAAATATTATAACATAAAATTTATTTCATCATGATTGATTACAGTTAAAAAAAAAAAAAAAAAAAAAAAAAAAAAAAAAAAAAAAAAATCCTGTTAAGCAACAGTTGTATCACTGGTACAAAATCAACAATTCATATGATATCTAAACAAATTCAAGTCATTTTGGGATAAAAATAATTTACACTGACATAAAAAATGAAAAGGAAACTATTCCTTACCATTGTTCATTGCAGAAGAACATGGCAAGATTCAAAAGGTGGTTTTTGTTGCAGTGTGTAGTTATTCTTTCTCTATTTATATTTATTCATATTAATTCATTTTTGACACACATTCTTTCTCACATATATGTGAAACTAAAGAAACTTGGATTAGTACTGAATGTGAATAAATAGAACATTGCCACCAATGACAATGGACAGAAAGTCCAGAAATTTCATAGAATTATAGCTTCAGAAAATCTCATCATGAACCAACACCATTTAGATCTAAACTGAAATTTAATTTTATAAAAGAAAAAGAAACCTTTAAAAATGTAGCCATGATCATTTACACTACCCCAATGTCCTCTACTTAACACCCATAGTTTGGGTCTCATACTGTACCAGCAAATTTAAGCAAAGGTCTGACCAAGGTCTTGTATCACAGATCCTTCACATTTCTGGTATAAGCCCTCATTTCCATCTCCACCAAAATTAATACATCAAAAATTCTTCTTCCTACTTGCCCAGTTGAGTTTATTATCAACTGATATGCCAAGATATTTTTACTTTATACCTACAACAAGCAATTCCTTGTCTCCATTACACAGGGCCGGCGCTAGGAATTTCGGGCCCGGGGTAGAATAAGGGACCTTTTTTTTTTCTTTTTTTTTTTAGCTCTACAAAATGGCAGGCGACAATGGGCGTATTCTTGGCTTCATGGCCTGAGGGCCCCTATAGTCGGTGATCGGGGCCCCCCCCCGTCAGCCGGCGGGGCCCGGGTACTTTTAACCCGTTCGTTTACCCCCCCCCCCCCTCTAACGCCAGCCCTGCCATTACAACCATAGCCAATGATGGACTAATGGACATCAAGGGTAAGGCTTCTTTTAATGTATGGATCTCAAGCATATCTCACAGGTGTCTTCATACAGTATACATGTTTACATGTAGGTCAGATAGTTTCAGTTCAGATAGTGGACATAACATCTATTGCTGAATACATAGCAAGTCAGGTATCATACTACTGACCTGAATTACATCTCCAATCCAGATGCCTTTAGTTACAGCTAAATTTATGAGATTAAGAAGACAACTTCCAAAATGACTGGAATTGGAAGGAGGTAAATTAATTCGAATATTACTTTCCATTACATTTTTTACTGGAAGAATATCAGTGACTGAAAATCTTATATCTAGATTGCGAGACATGAAGTTGATACATATTCTTCTCAATCCATTGACCAAAGGATGACCACATACCAGCTAACATCCTTGTCTATTCTTGCCTAACACAAACAGTAATACCGTTTCTTTAAATTTAAAATAATAATGTAAAAGTCATAGAGACTTGAATAGATTTTTTATGGTTTATTTTACCTCAGTGAGATTTTGAAACGGTTCTACACTGACACGGAGGATACGAGCAAAACATCAGCGGTGGTGGGTTGCCCAGCTCTGCATATCGCAGGTGGCATACTGCAGAAACATTTCTTTTTATGGAAAGGCGTATTAGCGACGCCGGAAGTCGGCGATACCGGATCTTTACTGCGAGCGTCTGGCAGATGAAGCTAGATAACAGCTTTCACAATGCCCAGCGCCGCAGACGTTACATAAAGGTTAACGCCCCGGTCGAGAGAAAAATAGCCTCAGGGTCGCCGCTGAACGGCGTACCTAGTCCCTTGGCGGACCTGAAACATTCTATGAATATGCGATGCGGTCTATACTTCACAAGGAGATAAAGAGGAGAATGAAAATCCGTTCTGTGTCCATCAAACTTTTATTTCTCTTGCTTTCTGGCAGTTCTTTAATGAGGAAGATAATAGTAAGACTTTAGAAATTCTGATATCAGTATATCAGCGTACGTTCACGTTGATTTGAAATTTGGCTTCTCAGTTACATTTTGGTGAACGAAACTGTGAGGCTACGGTTTTAGATGTTTCTACATCAGGAAAATGTCGTATGACTGTCATGTATTCAATACTGAGGCTACCGGTACTCCTTTTATCTTTTGTAACGTGAGGAATGGGAACATACTTTGGCTTGCTAACTAATTTAGTTTTTAATTACTGGTGGAATTGTCAATGTTGGAGTTCCATACCTTCTGAACTATTGTGATAGCTCATAGCTATCTACGAAATCAATCCTTTACTTAATTTACTTACTTGAGAATTCTGTTTCAGAGTGATGCTTTGACTACACGTTACGAAGCAGGAATGACAATGAATTTGCTATCCAGATAGCACCATATATAATCTGAGATACAAGGAAGAAAACAAATGAAAGTGAGGAAAAAATTTGCATTTATTACAAAACCTCTGGAGAGTTAATTAGGAAATTCATTTATATCAACGTAATTCATTAATCTGAAAACACGAGAAAACGAGACAAGTATTATCCACTGTAAGTTAATCAATGCTTTCTAGAGAGTTAAATTCAACTCCAAAAATCGACGTCATTGATATCTACAACTACATGTGGTCGTTGGGTTCCGCCAGCTATTGGCGGTCGCAATGTGTGCGTTAACTTCTCGCTTATCGGCAGCCCCGGTCAAGGCTGGAAACTGATGTATTTTTTTTTTTTTTTTTTTTTTTTTTTTTTTTTTTTTTTTTTTTTTTTTTTTTTTTTTTTTTTTTTTTTTTTTTGCTGTCGTCAGTCTTTAGACTGGTTTGATGCAATCCTCCATCCTTTCCTATCCTGTGCTAACCTCTTCATTTCTACATACCCCTTACAAGCCCACGTCCTCAATTATCTGCTTTCATATATTCTAATCTCTGTCTTCCTCTACAGTTCTTACCTTCGACTGTTCCCTCCACTAACAAATTAACCAATCCAGCATGTCTCAAAATATGACCTACCAGCCTGTCTCTTCTTTCCTGTAAGCTTCTTCCATAAACTTCTTTTCTCACCCATCATTTCCAAAACTCGTTCATTTCTTACTTTGTCTGTCCACTTAATTTTCAGCATTCTTCTGTAGCACCACATTTCAAATGCTTCAATTTTCTTTCTTTCCGGTATTCCTAAAGTCCATGTTTCGCTACCATAAAGTGCTGTGCTCCACACATAGAGTTTTAAAAAGTTCTTTCTAATTCCTAGATCAATATTTGAAACTAAAAGGTTTCTCTTTTTCATGAAGGCTCTTTTTGCTAGTGCTATTCTGCTTTTAACATCATTCCTGCTTCGGCCATCGGTTGTAATTTTACTTCCCAAGTAACAGAATTCACTTACTTCTCCTATTGCATCCGATCCTATTTTTATATTTAATCTCTAGTATTGGTATCATTTCTGCTACATTTCATCACTTTTGTCTTGCTTTGATTTATATTCAGTCCAAAATCTTCCTTCAGTATTTTGTTCATGCCATTCAGTAACTTCTCAATATCCTCAGCCCTCTCTGCTAACAAGACAATGTCATCAGCAAATCGTAGCATACTGATTTTTTCTCCCTGAAAACTTATGCCACATGGAAATTTTTCTTTGACTTTCTTCATTGCTTCTTCTACATACAAGTTGAATATTAACGGGGATAGACTACAACCTTGTCTCACACCCTTTTTAACTGATGCATGTCTCTCGTGATTCTCTACTTTTATTACAGCCACTTGATTCTTATATAGTTTATAGAGTATTCTTCTATCTCGATACTTTAGACCTGACTTCTTTAAAATTTTGAACATCTTGTCCCACCTAACATTATCAAAAGCTTTTTCTAAATCAACAAATGCCATAAAAGTATCTTTGTTTTTCTTGATCCGCCCTTCAAGTATTAATCTTAAAGACAGAATTGCTTCCCTTGTACCGCGATTTTTCCTAAACCCAAACTGATCTTCACCTACTATCTCTTCTACTACCCTTTCCATCCTTCTGTATATTATTCTGGTCAGTAATTTTGAAGCATGTGATGTTAGACTAATGGTGCGATAATTCTCACATTTGTCGGCTTGTGCTTTCTTTGGAAGTGTGAAGATGATATTTTTATTAAAATCAGTTGGAATTTCTCCTGTTTCATAACTTTTTGATATCAGCTTGAATAATCTTTCGATTCCTTCCTCTCCTAGAGATTTAAGAAGTTCTGCAGGGATCTCATCAATTCCAACTGCCTTATTTGCTTTCAAGTCATTCAGAGCTTTATTAAATTCTGTCCTCAAAACAGGATCTCCTAAGTCATCAATGTCGACATCAGCCTTCCTTTTCCATTACACTATTGTTCAAGTCGTCCCCATCATACAGTTTCTCAATGTATTCCTTTCCATCGGTTAGCTCTATCTTCTGAGCTTAAAAGAGGTTTCCCATCGGCAGCTTTAATGTTCATACCTCTTTTCTTCATTTCTCCAAAATTCTGTTTGATCTTTCTAGTAGGCAACATCTACTTTACCTACGACCATTTCCTTTTCTACTTCTTCACACTTTTCTTGTAGCCATTTTTCTTTTGCTATTTTGCATTTCCTATTTATTTGATTTCTAAATTGCCTGTACTGCTCTCTTCCTGCTTCATCCTGAGCATTTTTGTACCTTCTCCTCTGATCCATCAGCTCCAAAATTTCTTCTGTGATCCAAGGTTTTCGGGCAGCTTGTTCCCTAAAGCCTAATGTTTCTTTACCAGCTTTCATTATTTCGGTCTTTAATGCATTCCATTCGTCCTCGGTTGAGCTCCTTTCAGAGTTACTTCTTAGACCTAAGTCTACCATTTCTGCAAATTTTTCTCTAGTGCTAGATTGTTTCAGTTTATTCACTTCCAGTCTGTTCTGCTTATACTGCTTCCTTATTCGCTTGAATTTCAGCCTGCACTTCATTATTATCAAATTATGGTCAGAGTCTATGTCTGCTCCTGGGTACGCTTTACAGTCTAGAACTTGATTCCTGAATCTCTGTTTGACCATGATATAATCTAGCTGATATCTGCCTGTATCCCCAGGACGTTTCCAGGTGTATATTCTTCTTGCATGGTTCTTAAACAGTGTGTTTGCCACTACTAGCTTATATCTTTCACAAAATTCTAGCAACCTGCTTCCTCGCTCATTTCTTTCTCCTAGACCAAAACTTCCTACAGTATTCCCCTCTTTTCCTTCTCCCACTATTGCATTCCAATCACCCATGATTATTAGATTTTCCTCCCCTTCACATATTGAATTAATTCTTCAATTTCAGCGTATATTTTTTCTATTTCTTCGTCATCTTCCTGTGATGTTGGCATATACACTTGTACTAATGTGGTTGGGACGGGCTTAGTTTCTAACCTCATCAAAATAATCCTGTCACTAAACTGTTCATAATAACTCACCCGTTTCCCTACTTTCTTGTTCATTACAAATCCTACACCAGTGACTCCATTGACAGCTTGTGTGCTAATTATCCTGTGTTCCCCAGACCAGAAATCCTGTGCGTCCTTCCATTTAATCTCACTAATCCCAACAACATCTAACTTAAGTTGTTCCATCTCCCTTTTTAAGTTTTCTAACCTACCTGCCCTATTCAGACTTCTAACATTCCACGCTCCGACTCGTAGAATGTTTCTATCCATTCTGATGACTCCTCCCTGAGCAGTCCCCACCCGGAGATCCGATTGGGGGACTATTTTACCTCCGGAATATTTTACCCAGGAAGAAGCCATCATGATATATGTAATTTGAGAGGATTACATGTCCTCGGGATACCCTTTGGGTCTTTAATGCAGTGGTTTCCCGTTGCCTTCTGCATCCCCATGCCGTTGATCATTTCTGATTCATCCGCCTTTAGGGGCCGTTTCCAACCCCAAGGGCAAGAGGGTGCCCTGAACCGCTCCCCGCTCTTCCGCCCTCCTTTCGGAGGCCGTTGGCAAGCAGTGGGTGATTCCTTATACCGGGAATCTTTCAGTCGCCAGAGCCTCGTCCGTGCAAACAGGGTGCACCACGTGAAGGAGAGGTTGACATTTGGTTGGAAAAGGCTAGTATAGCCTCTCCCAAACCCTTACACCCCATGTTTTGTATACGACGATTGAATCGAATGAAACTAGAGGTTATGCTGCTTGCGGACATAACCATTCAGAAGAGGATTGCTGGGTGTGTGGTCATCGTTATTATAAAGAAGATTTAGAGAGGAAACATCTAGAGACGTTTCGTGACTGAACTTGATGAATCGAATGAGGTGAATACCATTCAATGTTAATTTGCTCCGTGCGACGAGATGAAGATGAAACCGAATCTGGTATCTACATATATACTTTGCATTTCACAAAATTGAGGATGGCGGAAAGTGCTTTGAACTAAAACTAATCTCTACTCTGCGCGTTCCAGTCCCGAATGGCACGAGGGAAGAAAGAATTCATATGAGCATCAATGTGGCACCTTAATTATGTAATCTTATTTCTCTTATGGTGACCCAAAAAGGTTGGTGGACGAAGTATTTCATCGCACTCATAAATGAAAGTAGATGTACGCAAGTTTATCAACAAATTGAAACGAAACCTCCTACGTGGTCTGTCTACCAAAGAATCGCAGCCCCAATCTACGAATAAATTGTATTACGTTTTCGTACGGACTGTGGCAAGGAGTCAGAAATCGAGCGGCTCTTCTCTATACTGCCTATCAACCACGAGAGTTTTGTAAGCTATCTCCTTTGTTTGCGAATTACAATTTTTCAAGATTCAGCAAATAAATCGCAGCCTAGAATTCACTCTACCTATAGCCGAAGTTATGTGCAGGTCTCATTTCATCTTGCTTTGTACTCTTACGTCCAAATATTTAAGGGAATCGAACATATCCATAACTGAACCGTTTACTTTGTCCCTATTATTTGTACTTCTGGCAAGTGAGCGCTTAATGCCAGAGCCTGGCATTGGAGAGGACTTTGGTTTGAGTCCCTATTTGATAATCCTGTTTTCGGTTTAGGGTTTTATTTCCAGAAATCTCTCCAGGACAAATGCCGGTACGGTTCCTTCAAACGGTTTATGGTTGAATTCCTTCTTGTTCTCTGCCTCTTATCCCTCCCACCTGTAATGACCTCGATATTGACGAGTCTTAAAAAACTATGTTAAAAAATAATTGAAGATTTGTGGGAAGAATTTCTAAGGTGCAATATGTAGACGGACTACTAGAAAAGATATATTTATTGCTCTTGTTCAGTATTTTCAGCGCAGATCATGCACTGGAGCAAAGTTGTTAAATTGTGTACAGTCGGTGTACATGAATGGAAGCGGCTAAGAATGTGCTGCGAAAATAAATGTAGCTGTAGTCATGCACTGTACAACCCTTCAGAAGCTCCTAACTGCAAAAAGCTTTCTACTGAACTAAGCAGTGTGATGAATGACGCAGTTAACATCAGTAATGAAATTTGAAGTAACCCAATGACTATCAGGTTTTGTGTTACACCTTCTTGGATTTAATGCCACTTGCAGAGTTTTTTCCGACCAAATGCTCACATATTATAAAGAGGAAGTGGCCACCCGTTATCTAAATGAGGAAATAAGCAGTTGACACCAGATTGAAAAGTGATGGACAAAATTGTGTATTTAGTTCTCGTGTTGAGATTCTTTTTCCTCTTCAGGAATTAGCACAAGTATTTTTACAATGAGAAATAAAATGGATGCTATTTAAAAAAATAAAAGCTGGCTCTCAATAACTACGTACAAAAGCAAGATTTAGACATTTTTATTCGGATTACTATAACCCACATTTAAGGGAGTTGGCTAAAAACTCTAATACTTTGAAAAAGAGCATCGACTTAAGAGTAATCTCTGCGTTAATAATCCCTTTTTGGAAGATATGAAATTATGCGCTCATTCTATCTACATATATACTCTGCAATTCACAAAATTTGTGGGTGCAGAGGGTGCTCAGCACCAAAGCTAATCTCTTTGCTGTGCATTCCAATCCCTAATGGTACGAGGTAAAAAAGAATTCATATAAGAATCATTGCGGCACCTTATTTCTCTAATTTTATCTTTCCTGTCCTTCCGACTCAAATAGGTTGGTGGAAGAAGTATTTCACTACACTCAAAAGTGAAAGTGGGAGTACGCATGTTTACCAATAAGTTTAAACGAAACGTGTGTCGCCAGAGATTCCCAACCTAGTCTACTAATCAGTTCTGTGACGCTTTCATAAGGACTGTAGCAAGCGGATCACGAATCGAGCGGCTCTTCTCTGTACTTTCTCTATACTTTCGATCAACCTCTTACGAAACGGGTCCCAAATGGAACAACATAATCCAAATGTGGACGCACAAGAGATTTGTACGCTATCTCCTTTGTTTGTTCATTACAATTTTCAAGATTCGACCTATGAATCGCAGCCTAGAATTTGCTCTACCTACTAACGAAGTAATGTGTATGTCCCATTTCATGTTCCTTTGCACTGTTACTCCCAAATATTTCATAGAATCGACCATATCAATAACTATATTGTTTAACTCGTATTTCTGAACAATTGGCATTCTTTTTGTTAGTTATGCTCATTGTCCTTAGCACTTTTTACAATTTAGAGTAAGTTGGCACTCAGCGCACCAAGCCAAAATAACATCCAGATCGCGCTGAATTTCTAAGCAATCGCAAAATTTCTTACTTCCCTATAAATAACCGCATCATCAGCAAACATCTAAAAAGGCTTTTCACTTTGTCTCCGAGATCGTTTATAAAAATTAAGAAAAGAAGTGGTCCTATTACACTTCCTTGAGGTACACCCGATGTAACATCTAGATTAGAAGAACTTTCTCCTTCAACGACAACATACTGCGACCGACCGTTAGAAAATCCTTGATCCATTCACAAAGCTGATCCGATATACCGTACGCTCGAAGCTTCGCTAAAAGGCGGTTGTGTGGCACAGAGTCAAAGGCTTTCTGGAAATCTAAGAAAAACTGCATCCACTTGTGAACCTGCATCGATAACTTTCATTACGTCGTGTGTAAATAGGGCCAGCTGTGTTTCACATGATCTTTTCTTCGAATCCCGTGTTGATTTGTTGTAAGCAAATTATTATCATCTAGAACAACGGTTCCCAACATTTACTGGCTCACGACCCACTTTTAAGTAAAAAAAATTTTTCGCGCCCCACCCAATATGAGAGTCCATCTAATACCAGAATGGAAACTGTTGTATGACCTCTATACGCTACCAACTATCCTATCCTACGAAAAGGAAAATTTTCGTACAAAGGATATACTATCAACAAACACAAGAATTGTTAATAAATAAAACAACAAACATGTTTAGACGGGGAGATGGCTGCTGAAATTTCATGATTAGAAGTAACTCGATCAGCATATTAAAATGCAACTGATCTGCCAAGTCGCGTTTTGGTGGTTGATTGGTAGGTCCATCATTGTGATTTACTGCATCAAAATATATAGAAATATGGAAGACTGGGAGCAGAAAACCACAATGGTAAACTTACCAGTCAATCACTAAAATGAGATTTGCAGATGTTTTCTAGGAAGATATAACTTGGCACATCAGTGGCATTTTAATTTGCAAATCGATTTCTAACTAATCCTGGAACTTCATTCGTCAACTCGATGAGGTGAAGCTTTGTGCAGCCGCCTCCCGCTTTATTACAAAATAATGAAAAATACGTTTAATTATTATAAAAACACCACTTTAAAATCAGTGAGATTTCTGGCAATGGTGTTTACTGATGAGGGCATAGATATCAGGGTTAATTTTAACATTAAGCCACTTTCTATACTTAGTTTATTTCTGTATCTGTTTTTCAAAATAATAATAATAAAGTAGAAAAAGTTCGTTCACACAAGTAAGTCACAGCTAATTTAGAGATTTCTGGATACTCTGCTCGTACATCCAAGTATTTTTCATTGAAAATTGTCTTTAAAGAAGAATACCAAGAAAACTCTATTACCGAGTTTTCTTCAGTTGTTTAAAATGTTTCTCTTCCATGGGATTTCTTATTCAAACGTAACCATCGACCATTTTTGGAAAGTAGCTCCTAAAACAATTATTAGTAAACGAATAGAACACATTTCACATTTTAACACATAACAAAATTTGAAATCATTTCGGGTACTTGAAATAAAAAGAGAAATATTATTTGCAAATAAATGAGGCCTACAACTAATTTATAATTTACTAAAAAAAAATGCATAATACCGGCTGAATGTTTAAGAAAACACTTTTCTTTTCACACAAAGTTTTAATTTAAGCTGATGGCTTTCATGATTATTACACTTGTAAAAAATAGTGTTATATTTTTGAAATAGATTAAATAAAAGATATATTTTGTGTCAAAAACCTCGATTTTTCCGCGACCCGCCAAAACACACGCCGCGACCCACCAGTGGGTCGCAATCCATAGGTTGGGAACCGCTGATCTAGAAAATTCATAATGTTCGATCATATAATATGCTCCATAACTCTACTACAAACAGATGTTATAGATATGGGACGATAGTTTCCAGGATCACTTCGATCACCTTTTTTGAAAATCGGAGTTACTTGCGCGATTTTCCAGTCTGAAGGTACTTTTTGCTCTTCTAATGATTTACTGAATATATCAGACAGAAATGGCCCGATTTCCGCAGCATACTCTGAAAATACTCTTACTGGAATTCCATCCGGACCCGGTGCTTTCCCCCACTTCAGGAGCTCTACTTGCTTTATGATACCTGCAGTATCTATTCGTAATGATTCCATCACCGACTCGCCACGACGTGAGAAAACGGGAATACTATCCTTATGTTCATTTGTAAATGAATTTTTGAATACAGTATTTAGTACGTTAGCTTTATCGCGGCTTCCACTAACCTCGGAACCTTCACGAATTAGTGCTGGAATATTGCTGTTGGTACAATTAACGACCAAAATTTCTTTAGGTTTTCTGTGAGACTCTAAGAGAGAGAGTTGGAGTAAAATTCTTTAAAGGCCTCGCGCATTACATTCTTAATACGTCCTCTTAAAACAGCTAAGGTTTCTAAATCGCTGCGACACTCCTTCCTTCTTGAGCGTGTGTGTATTTTCCTTTTTTTTGAGTAATCTTTTGACTTCGCATGTGTACCATGGTGGATCATTCTCCCCCTTTATAGTCCACTTTGGTATATGTATTTCCATTCCTTCCCTGACTATATGTATAAAACGATGCCACATCTCTTCAACGGTGTCCTTTGTTGACTTGAAGTTATGGTAATTATTCCTCAGGTAGGTTCTAAAACACTCCTTTGAGGCCTTACTGAATCTGTATACAATCCGCCCTTTTTTCCTTTTTCGCTTGGTCATTAATTTGATAGTCGCAATTACCGCTTTGTGATCGCTTATTTCTGTGGTCGTTGAAATGTCGGTGAACAATTCTGGCCTTTTGGTAACCAGCAAGTCTAAAATGTTTTCGCTACCGTTATGACACCGCGTAGGTTGATTAACTAGCTGCTCGAGATGATTATCTGACAACAACTCGAGAATTACTTCAGAAGCTGCCTTATCCCTGCTACCTGTGATGTGAACGTAATTACGCCAGTCAATATAAGGCAGATTGAAGTCACCTCCTAGAATCATAGCATGATCCTTAAAACGGCTAGCTATACTATTTACATTATTTCTTAACTGCTCGACGGTAGCTATGTCGGAATCGGGTGGACGGTAGAAGGCGCCTATGATGAGTTTTGAACCAGTAACGTTGAGTTTAAGCCATATGATTTCACAGATCGTATCGACGTCTATTTCATTACATGGGAGAAATTTACTCACAGCTATAAATACCCCACCTCCATGAGAATGTAATCTGTCTTTACGAAAAACGTTCATGCTATCTTTAAAAGTTTCGGCGGAACTTATTTCCGGTTTCAACCAACTTTCTGTGCCGATAACGATATCCGCTTCTGTACTACAATAACGCTTTCAAGTTCCGGTTGTTTGTTACAAACGCTTCTACAGTTAATTACGAGAACTTTTAACTGTCGAGATTCTTTTACGTTGCTCCTACATTCCAGTGTTGCATCTGCTTGGGTTGCCCGTAACTGAATTTCGTGTTTCTGGTCTTCCTCCCTCAGCCTAAAAACCACCCAGTGCATTCCACACTGCCCCTGCCACCCGTGTAGCCGATTCACGTGTGTAGTGATTCTAGAGACAGAAAAGGTCATCGAGATATCTTCTAATGCCACTGTGTTGTCAATTGATAAAACATATTCATTGTGCTGATTTATGATGTCGCCATAAAATATACTTCTCTGAATTATAAAGCTTCATTTCTCCACTGCCCAAGTGTAGGAAAAGTCATTGTCAGTCATATCATTATATCAATAATAAAAACCCAATACAAATTACTTCTTCACCTAAAAAAAAAAAAAAAAAAAAAAAAAAAAAAAAAAAAAAAAAAAAAAAACTCTGCAACAACACAAACGAAATTTTCTAATTGGAAGCAGCAGATATTGCCGTAATTAAAAACTGTAATGTGATGACATTAGATTCAATGAATGAAATCCGACAGGCATAGACTGTATTCCTTTCGTAGCCGGCAAGCGGATCGTGAATAATTTTTCCACTTTCATCGGTCCCCGTGCGTAAATAGGAAAATCACTTAGCAAAAGTTGTATTACAGACGGCAAGACAATAATGTGGCACAGTTGCCCTTTGTGTACGGAACCCTAATGATAGTAAAACAGTAGGTTATGAAGAAAGTCTTGTGATTATTAAATTTCAACTCTTTTTAAGTAGATATTAACGGTGATATTACTTACTGATAAAATGGCAATTACTCTCGTATCTTGGAATTATTTACATGTATTACGCTTGGTCTCCATGGATACGAAAACTATAGCACTAATTTCGTGTATTCGTTCCTGCAGTTCGCATGGTTTTCCTACAGTATCATAATAGAATAGGTATCGGATTTAATGAGTTACGCTGTGTTGAGTGTTCCCAATTTTTTTCATCTCTAAATATTTACGGTGAACATGACTACTCCCTCTTTCTCGCCTGAATTATAGGTCTACTACCAGAAGAAAAATAAATCGCAATCTAGAAAAAAATTGAGCTCCAGATTGCCTTAAAAATTACCTATATTACAAATTTTACATTTCCGCAGACAGAACTAACTTTCCATGCATAACTTAATTTTTAGATTTGAATAATATTGATGTATACAGTGTCCACCTCTTTATTCTGCCTTCCCTATTATTAGTTTGTGTCTTGTTTCTTCATCCTACTAGTATTAAGTTTGTACCTTTTACTTCGTAACATCACTAGCATTAGTTTATACCATAAAATTATTAACTAGTTAAACATGAATACCATTAAGATTTTAGTTAGTATTTTACTAATAAATATTATTAAGTTTTTTTGTTACTATTAGGCCCCTAATCTTGAACTTGTTGTAGGCCAAATGTTATATAAGTGTTGTATACTGTTAGTTTGTGTAATGTATATATTATTTACTGTAAACACCTGGTATGATTTAAGAGAGGCCTTGACAGCCCTAATCTTGCCAGGCTAAATAAACCTTTAAATAAATAAACAAAATAAATAAACTTTTGGCATAAAAGTAATTAAACTTGTAACTTTTGTGCCGTAAGAGCCTGAGCTTAGATTTCCTTCATAATTTTATCCCACAAACAATTTATTCTGATCCCGAGTGTAATGACATATAGATATGAGGACACAGATTAATTGAACAAAAATTCATCTGGTGTTGTTATGGTTCAAATAGAAATTGAAAGTAGAAGTTGAAAAGTTACAAATCACGGCGAAACCTCGACAGCTTCAAAATAATAACGATTCAGCTAATTCATTCATACTTGTTCAATTATATGTTTATTCGAATACAGATACATCGAAAGTTAGGCAGCGTGACGTTCCGAAACGAAAGTGAATATTTTCAGAGTTTGATAACAGTATCGATTAAAAAATGTGTACAACTTTGTTATTTTTATATAATAATAATAAAGCAATCTTCTGAAAAAATAGGTTGCAATGCACCATTGTCCATAGAAATTCAGAAAGAAATTATTACGAATTTAAGCACCATATCTAGAGTTACGATATTTTTCCGCAGAAAATATCAACGCATATCTTTTTATAAAGAACCTTTTCTACCATCAACGCGCTATGGGTGGCAGATGCAGTTCTTCCCGTAGTGTCTGTGTATACATCCAGGTAATTTAAATTATTTATACATGTGCGCAATGCAGAATGGTATCCAACTAAAAGCGCACAGATGATTTTTTAATTTAATTTTAATTCCATTGGAGCACAGGCTCCGGTGGCAATTTCCCTACACCCACATCTTCCCCCTATCCTGCACCAACCTACTTTTTCCCTCTACAAATTTTATTTTTAAATTCTTTCAACTTTTCAGTAAATTACTCATCATTTCTCTTGGTAACTCATTCCAATCCCTGACACCCTTACCTAAAAAAGATAATCTTCCCACATCCTTGTGCCTGAAATCGGGTGCATCTTGTGGTCATGGCCATCTTTTCCCTGACATTGTAATTTTGGAGACCTTTTTTTTTAGCTCTACGGATCTGACGTCCGAGGGGACTGACTATAAATACTACCTATTCCCCTGCCCGACTCAAGACCCCTCCCCTACCCAAAGCCAAAATCCACCAGAGGCAAACCCCCCCCAAAGTCCGCTCATGCCCCTCCCAAACCAAAATCCTGGATCCGCCCCTGCTCCAATATCTTTCCATGCCTCATCGCCAGCATACTCTCTGTACACTCCCATGACATGATGATATAAGTTGGCGTCCATTAATTATGTGAGGTCGAAGAGGGGAGGGGGGTTCAGAGAAATCTCACCAAGGGGGAGGAGGGTGGTCGACAGGAATTTCACGTCATCTTCTTACTTCATGGAAGAACAGTAGGGCTAAAAAAGTTGTCTCCAAACTACTTCCGATGTCGATCCCACGTTGAATGGGGTGGGTGGGGGTGGAGGAGGTCTCACCGCCCTTAAGGAACAGGAGAGCTAAAATTAAAAAGGTCTCCAAGATTACGAGGTCGTTGGTGGGGAAGGGTCCCTCGAGATATTACCAAACCTCACAAAGGGGAGCAGGGTGGGGTTCACCAGATCGCACCAAATCTCACCAAGGAAGCGGCGCGGCGGGCCAAATTAAAAAAAAAAAAAAGCCTCATGTAATTGACGCCACTTAAGACCACAAGGATCTATAAACTAGCTTCCCCGAGATCGGTATCACGATAAAAAAATGCACATTCGTGCCCTGGCGGTCTCTGAAACTAGGAGCGCACTGTGAATTTAAGTTAGAAATTATTTGAAGGGTTGAAAGACGGCCAAGCTGGCACATAAATATGGGAGAACTTGTTGTTGTTATTATTTTTTTTTTTTTAATGCTTTTAGTTCCTTGTATTGTATTAGAAAATACTGACCCATCAGTACTGTAGTGGGTGCCTTAGTGGGCAAACTACGTTACAATTATCTTTCATACCTTTATGATTAATAGAAGGGGATTTTTAATTTTTATGAAGGAGTGAAAATTTATTAATTTTGCAAGAATCTCGATGTTAGTTGGAATTTAGGAAAATTGTCACAATATGACATTTATTTTCTTATCATTGGCGATTACAAGTCTGAGCGAATTTACCGTTAACATTAACATAAATTGGTAAAATCATAAAAGCAACTCTCCGAGGTACAATTAGCCGTCATGAGCAAGCAAACAATTGTATATTTACTTTTAAATCCATCTCAGAATAAAAATGCAAGAAACACTTACAATTGGAAACAACGAAAAATGCAAGTTATGACGACCTCAGACAAAGGTATCATAATACTGTGACTATACAGTTAAAATAAAATCATGGGTGCCACGAATGAACAATATATCATTCGAAAATTACAAGTTCTGGCAAATTATGCCGCTAGCTCAGGGGTTTTTCAATTACAAAGTTAGAACATGGATCTATCCTCTCAAAGTCGCTTAAGGGGAGACGGTGGCAGTCTTACACTGATTTATTGGTAAATCTAAATCTCTCTTATTTCGTGTTCAATCTCATTGAAATTTTGCACACTTCTGCATAGGGTTCCCATAAGCTTTAAATAATTTTTTCAGAATTTTTAATAAAATATTAATGCTGTCAGGGTATTTTGAATTTTTTATTACATTATTTCTTGAGGTACACTTTTTTATTATTTCCATTCAAAATTATTAAACTTTCTGTATAGCAGATTAATCTACACTAGTAAATATACAATTAAGTGCAATATCTTTTTGATAAATTATTTCCATTATTTTCTGTGATATTTTGCATTTGAGGGTTTTTTTACAGCAAAATTTTCCACATATTACTAACGATAAAACTTGTTAAAATGGATTGATTAAAATTTTGTTCCACTTAAATGTTTATTCCACTTGGAAGAATGGGTGAGCCAAATTTCGTAGAAATCCTTCCAGTAGTTGCTGATATATGTGTTCCTGAGAGAAGAAAAATTTAAAGTCGCAGAAAAATCAATTTAAATATTACATGAACATTTTTTCCATCGACCACCAAACTGACTTTTCCTTCACAAACAGAGCACTTGCAAGCTATCCTAAGGGCTTCTAGTACAAATTACAGATACAAAATTCTAAAAACCTGTGTTTCTGTCACGTTTTGCTTCTTCTGACACAATTTCTTTCCAAAGTTTTACTTTGGATGCACTTTAAGACAAGCTTATGTTTACACTACAGGCCCAGACCTAACCTCAACATCAATTTTTCTCCTTATATTGGAAATATGAGACTTATTGTATTTTTTAAATACTTTAACTGGCCTAGACTTTGTAAAACCGTATCAATATACCCAATATCGGCACAAGGAATCACTCAATAAATCCAATTACACACAAATTATACTATACAGCACAAAAATTGTTTAAGAAACTTCACAACCTTTTATACAACACTGCTTGGATCATAAAATGGCTCCATAGCCTTCTATACATCACTGCTGTTCAGTATAAAATAAATCAAAGCCTTCTAAAGCTATATATCCACGTTACACAGAAAAAAGTAAGCAAGACAATTGTTTCTCCGCTGGATACCTTAAAAATGGGCGTGGCACATTGTACTGTTTACGATTTTAATATTTTTATACCATTTGTAGTTGGAATTTCAAAGAAAAAATTTGTGATAATAATCCTAACAATATTTCCTTTAAAATGAACAAATAATTTTTTTTGATTTTCTTTCATGATTTCTGCCACCTTAAGGATTCTGTTTCACGGAATGCACAATCAGATGGCTTGGTCGTAATAAGTTACCATCGTAGTTCTGCGTCTGATGTCTGCGGTGTTCGGAGATGACCCACGGTATGTGAGACTGTCTCACAAGGCGGCTACAGACACATCCTGTCTGTTAATGCGCATCATCGTATTACTGGCGGTGTCGCCGTGATAAGCCTGCTCCATCAAGCCGGCAGCCAGGAGTCGTACAGCGGCAGTTGGCAAGAGAAACCAACTTTCCAAGTCCACCTCAGACTAGACTCGCATAGAACCGAATGTAGAATCCTCGCTCTTCGCTCCAAGAGGAAAACTTCTGGCTCCACCCCCTTGCAGTCTCGAAGATCACATTCAACAGAAAATTCCCAGGATTTTAAGTTATATGCTCATTTTTGGATTGGATCTTCAGGTTGGTACCTATAGTCACGTGATATCCCCGATATCTTATTTGCCCCGCGTATATCACTGAGGTTGGACATATTCGGCTAAGTTCACCGGGGTGAGAGCGTGTTCGGGTGGTGGGTTTTTCGCACCGGGGCAGTGGCCTGTTGTGGGCTCCCCATCCCAAGGTGAAAGCTGGCAAAACCCCTTATCCCTTCCTCCGTGGCTCGGGAAAACCACGATTAGCTTCAAGCCTACACAGCTCAATAATTCTTTAATATTCGCTTTAACAAGGTACACTGAATGTTCACCATTGCATTACAGTCCTCACTTGGAATCTTGCGTACTTTAGGAAATTACAACAAAAATCTATTTAGGTGGTCGCCCAAGATTTATGTAAATTACTCTAACATTATGATTTATATAATAAAAAAATTACACATTAGAACGTGGTGACAGCGCGTCACGTTACAGTACTAATGTGTCACCGCCTTCAGAAGCTGGTAATTGAGATATCTGAAAAAGATACGCCTTGACAATGAATGAAAATCCTACCCAAGCAATCTACTTAATAGTTTATAAGGAAAAAAAAAGAGCAGTATGTATGCGTTCCAAGAAGAATGTAGCATCATATAACAGAACGCCATCTCACTCTGGGGAAACTCTTTACAAGGACAAAATTTATTAAAGTCACAAAAACGTGCTCTAAGATTTATTTGCGAACCGAGCCAACGATCGGAGTACTTATTATGCCAGCACAATAAATATACTATCTAGTGCCTTTTGTAGTGGGAAATCCAGAATACTTTAGCCTCAGTACTGATATACATAGGGATAACACTAGGAATAAATATAATATTCACAAAGTCGTTGTCAATTGCGCTGAAACGGATAAATTCAGTGGAGCTTCTTTAGTCTGTCTTAACACATGAGATGAAATGTTATCTACTAAAACCTAACTGATTTAACTCCAGACAGAAGGCTTTATTACCGAGAGTGGTGGTGTAATGGTTAGCATTCTCGCATTCGGGAGGACGGCGGTTCGAATCCTCGTCCGGGCATCCAGATTTGGATTTTCCATGGTTTCCCAAATCACTCCAGGCCAATTCCGCGATGCTTCCTTCAAAAGGCCATAACCGAATTCCTTCCCATTCCTTGCCCCCCATCCTTTCCCGTCGCTAAAGAGCTCGCTGTTAAGAGACCTTAAGCAGTTTAAAAAAAAAGCTTTATTACTTCAGTACCCATTTTAATCTGTGAAAAAATTTCTTCTTGGCGTCTCGTAACTAAAAATGACTGACGAAATAGTATATGTTTTTGGAGTGCAGTAAGGGAAGTTATTAACATTCACTAAAATAGTGAATGAATTTCCGTTTGTTTAAACTGTTCACATATGCAGCAATTATGTTAGAGTATCTGGAAACTGCTTTCAGATATACCGGTAGTAATCAACGTGGGAAGTTAAGTATTTACGGGGCTCACAGCAGGGTGGCAGAACGTGCAAAATGCCAGCTGGTGGGGAAGCCCGGCCCAAGGCCTGAGAGGGCCTGCAGCCACTTGAAACAGCTTCCTCCAGTTGTCCTCCCGGGGCAGTAGCAGAGCTTTTTTTAAATAATAATAAAAGTCGCCTGTCGCCTGTCGCCCATAAATTGGGTGCCCTTGTTTGCCCACATTCCCAGGTCCTTCACTGACGGAGGGCCTCATCCGATGAATTTAGCACTGGTCTCACTGGCCTCCACGGCATAATTACGTTAGTGTATGTTTAAGCAGTTAACATTGGAAATTGAATACACTGACTGGATGTTAACTTGTTAAGTAACTAACCGGTAATCAGAAGCTGGTAATATTAATTTGTTAATGTGTATAAGTACTGTACCAATGTCTCCAAGACTCTTTTGACATGCCATCAAAGCGAGCAGATCTAATCCAACCACAACACTTACAATGCCTGTATCCAATGTCCACAACAAATCTGTGAAGCTTGCATTACGAAAAGAAATAATTATGCTAATTACTCCACATCGATTCCCAGTTACCAACATCCATTTTGATGCGATTTGTCAGTTTAATAAAAATAAATATTCAACGTTTCCCGCCAAGCACTATCGATTCTGTGTATTGACTGTAATTGAGCAATATACGCCTTTTCGCCGCGTCTGGTAACTTGTGTATATTAATATTGTCAGTAATTTTGAAACATGTCATGTTAGACTAATGGTGTGACAATTCTCACATTTGTCAGTTGGTGCTTTCTTTGGAAATGTGAAGATGATATTAAAATCATTTTAAATTTCTCCTGTTTCATAACTTTTTGTTATCAGCTTGAATAATCTTATCTTTCCTTCTTCTCCTAGTGATATTAGAAGTTCTGCAGGGATCTCATCAATTCCAACTGCCTTATTTGCTTTCAAGTCATTCAGAGCTCTACTAAATTCTGCCCTCAAAACAAGATCTCCTAAGTCATCAATGTCGACATCGCCTTCCTTTTCCATTACGCTATCGTTCAAGTCTTCCCGATCATACAGATTCTCAATTTATTCCTTCCATTGGTTAACTGTATCGTCTGAGCTTAAAAGAGGTTTCCCATCAGCAGCTTTAATGTTCACTTCACACCTCTTTTCTTCATTTCTCCAGAATTCTGTTTGATCTTCCTGTATGGAACATCTACTTTACCTATGATCATTTCCTTTTCTATTTCTTCTAGCCATTTTTCTTTTGCTTTTTTGCACTTCCTGTTTATTTGATTTCTAAAGTGCCTGTATTGCTCTGTTCTTGCTTCATCCTAAGCATTTTTGTGCCTTCACCTCTGATCCATCAGCTCCAAAATTTCTTCTGTGTCCCCAGATTTTCGGGCTGCTTGTTCCCTAAAGCCTAGTGTTTCTTTACCGGCTTTCATTATTTCGGTCTTTAATGCCTTCCAGTCGTCCTCGGATGAGCTCCTTTCAGAATTACTTCTTAGCCCTAAGTCTACTATTTTTGCAAATTATTTTCTTGTACTGGTTTGTTTCAGTTTATTCACTTCCAGCCTGTTCTGTTTATACTGCTTCCTTATTCGTTTGAAATTCAGCCTGCACTTCATTACTATCAAATTATGGTCAGAGTCTATGTCTGCTCCTGGCTACGCTTTACAATCTAGAACTTGATTCCTGAATCTCTGTTTGACCATGATATAATCTACCTGATATCTCCCTGTATCCCCAGGACGTTTCCAGGTGTATATTCTTCTTGCATGGTTCTTAAACAGTGTGTTCGCCACTACTAGCTTATATCTTTCACAAAATTCTAGCAACCTGCTTCCTTGCTCATTTCTTTCTCCTAGACCAAAACTTCCTACAGTATTGCCCTCTTTTCATTCTCCCACTATTGCATTCCAATCACCCATGTTTATTAGATTTTCCTCCACCTTCACATATTGCATCAATTCTTCAATTTCACTATATATTTTTTCTATTTCTTCGTCATCTTCCTGTGATGTTGGCATATACACTTGTACTAATGTTGTTGGGACGGGCTTAGTTTCTAACCTCATCAAAATTATCCTGTCACTAAACTGTTCATAATAACTCACCCGTTTCCCTACTTTCTTGTTCATTACAAATCCTACACCAGTGACTCCATTGACAGCCTGTGTGGTAATTATCCTGTGTTCCCCAGACCAGAAATCCTGTGCATCCTTCCATTTAATCTCACTAATCCCAACAACATATAACTTAAGTTGTTCCATCTCCCTATTTAAGTTTTCTAACTTACCTGCCCTAATCAGTCTTCAAACATTCCACGCCCCGACTCGTAGAATGTTTCTATCCATTCTGATGACTCCTCCCTGAGCAGTCCCCATCCAGAGATCCGATTGCGGAATTATTTTACCTCCGGAATATTTTACCCAGGAAGAAGCCATCATGATATATGTAATTTGATAGGATTACGGGAAACCCTTTGAGTCTTTAATGCAGTGGTTTCCAGTTGCCTTCCGCATCCCTATGGCGTTGATCAATTTTGATTCATCCGCCTTTCGGGGTCGTTTCCAACCCCAAGGCCAAGAGGGTGCCCTGGACTGCTCTCCGCTCTTCCGCCCTCTTTTCTGAGACCGTTACGTTGGCAAGCAGTGACTCCTTATACCGGGAATCTTTCAGTCGCCAGAACCTCGTTTTTGCAAATAGGGCGTAGCACGTGAAGGAGAGTTTGACATTTGTTTGGAAAAGGCTACTATAGTCTCTCCAGAACCCTTACACCCCATATGCCTTGTACAATCTCATAACTCTCTTCACTCTCCTTCTATCTTCCAAAGAATCCCACTCCAGCTCCTTACCGATATTAGTTACCGATTGTGTTTTATGGTAATTTCCAAAGGCAAATCTAGCAGCCCTTCTCTGCACCCCCTCCAATTCCTGCATTTGATACCCAAAATGTGAGTCCTCTACTACACCATAATCTCACTAACCCCAACGACATCTAACGTAAATCGTTCCATCTACCTTTTTAAGTTTTCTAATCTACCTGCCCTATCCAGGCTAGTAACATTCCACACTCTGACTCGCAGATTGTTCTGGTGACTCCTCCCTGATCTGTTTCTATCCAGAGATCCGATTGGGTGACTATTTTACTTCCGGAATATTTTACCCAGGAAGAAATCACAAGTCTATACATCATTTGAGAGAATTAAGAGGATGACATGGCCTCGGAATTCTCTTTGAACCTTTAATGCAGTGGCTCCTCACTGCCTTCTGCATAACTACGCCGCTGGTCATTTCTTGTTCAACCGCCTTTAGGGGCCGTTTCCAACCGTAGGGCAAGAGGCTGTTCTGGACCATTCCCAGATCTTCTGCAAACCTTTTTTTTTTTTTTTAACTGCTTAACTTCTCTTAACAGCGAGGTCTTTAGAGACGGGAAAGGATGGGGGGCAAGGAATGGGAAGGAATTCGGCCATGATTTCTTGAAGGAAGCATCCCGGCATTTGCCTGCAGTGATTTGGGAAACCATGGAAAACCCAAATCTGGATGCCTGGACGGGAATTCGAACCGCCGTCCTCCCGAATGCTAGGCCAGAACGCTAACCCTTACACCACCACGTTCATCGCAATCCTTTAAAGATGCCAAATGCAAGCAGTGGGTGACTACTTATACCGGGAATCATTTAGTCGCCAGAGCCTCTTCTGCGCAGATTGGTGCACCACGTGAAGTAGCAGTTGACATTAGGATAGAAGAGGCTAATATAGGCTTTCACGAGCCCTTACACCACCAGCTACCCCCTCTCCATCACCATACCAATTACTGATTGTGTTCTGCACTAATTTGTACAAACAAATCTTCGTTTGCACCCCCTCTAACTCCTGTGTTATGTGAGTCAATAATGGACTACCATATTCAAGCAATGGTCTGACCAAGCTTTTGTAACCCAATTCCTTCACTTGTCTTGAACATTCCCTCATTATCATTTCAAATAAATGAATGATTTTGAAAACGTTTCTACTACCTGCACAATGTGTTCTGCACAGTTGAGTTTATTATTAAACGTTACGCAAAGATATTTGCACTTTGGATTCGAGCAAGCAATTCCTTCCTCACACAATATTCATAAACATCCTTTAGTTTTTTTTTTTTTTTTTTTTTTTTTCTGTGTAATTATCTGGCTGACTCTTCACAACATTTAAGTTCATTCCATGTTGACCTAGTCAACTAGATATATTCCAATCAGCACACCCTGCAGTCTTCTCCAATAATAAACCTGTTATATACCTTTATGTAGTCTACAAACAATTTAACTTCTGACAGTAAACAATTAACACAGTAATTCATATGAATAATGAAACCGAGCATGATGGGTGAACGGTTAACGTTCTGGCCTCGCTTTCGGGAGGACACGGGTTCCTCTTCCGGGCATCCAGATTTGGGTTTTCCATGGTTTCCCTAAATCATTCCAAGCGAATGCCGGAATGCTTCCTTCAAAAGGCCATGGCCGAATTCCTTCCCGTTCCTTGTCCCAAATCCCACCCCATTTCTAATGACCTCGATGTCGACTAGGCGTAAAGCCACTAAGTAAAAAATAAAAAAAAGAATAATGAATAGCAGTTGTTCCAATACAGTAAGTAGCCTATCGCACTTTATTTCGACTTCCACATTTTTTGATGGTGCACTTCCTATCCTGACGGTTTGTTTTCTAACTTTTAAGAGTTCCACTACACAACATGTCACTTTTTTATCCCTCCAATGATTTTTACCTCATGTAATACTATTTCATGTCTCACTCTGTCAAGTCCTTTAGTAGCATTGTGGTCTTGTAGTATTTCTGATTTGCGGGCCGGTCTTCGAACCTGCATTCTATCAAATATATTTGTACTTGTCTCGGTTGTGTATAGACTAAAAGTGGAACGATATAGAGAAGATAACCAAGGATGACACGCAAAATCGTGAAGCGTTTCACATTTCTAACAGGTGGACGGAAAATAATTCAAAATCCTTCACTTATAGGAAAGAGAAATATGAGGATGTCCCAGACAAGTAAGGAATTTGGTTTACAAAACTTTGGTCAGACCATTGCTTGGATATGGTGATGTAGTACGGGACCCACATTTTGGGTATCAAGTAGAGCAGGGTTTCTCAGAGTGGGGTACGTGAGCTCCTTGATGTCCGCCAGTTGACCGTAGGGGGTTCACGACAAGATTTACGTTATGGCGGCTGCCTGTCTGTCTCAATCGTGATCATGAGCAAAATGATCCTAAAATCGACTCAACCTGCTGTAAGAAACAAGCCTATCAATCAGATTATTTAATAACTCACTGCTCTTTGTGGATGTATTACTTCTGTAAAATAAAAAATGCTTATTTCTTTAATATACATATATATAAACCAATTTTAAGGGGTTTCGCCATTACTTGGGAAATTTTATAAGTGTACGTGTAGCTATAAGTTTGAGAAACCCTGAAGTAGAGGATCTGGAGGGAGTACAAAGAAGAACTGCTAGATTTGTCTGTAATGGCTATTACCATTACGTAACCGACTGTTAGTCACCCAACACTAAGCTGCAACCGCCTTAACTCCAAATTGTCATTGGCCCCTCATAACCACAGCCGGTGACGATTATTAGTGGGGTGATTAGTCGATTAGCCAGGAATGGCAAGTGGTAGGCACTGTAGCCTCTTAACACTTACTTGCATGGAGTGCCGCACACCCTCGAACGTCCTCTCTTCAGCTTGCTTCAGGGTTGGCTCTAACTCCCCTGAAAGACAACTTGGACACGAATGGAGAAAGTCCGTAAATACTTTAAACCCTTTTATTACTTTACGTTAGTCTGAGTCTACACACGCTATGTTGTCCCATGGAGCACTAATCCAGGCGCTGGTAACAGTACTTAGAGCAGTTACTAGAACATCCGATCGAGCAGATGGAAACACGATCGGAACCGAGTTCGGACCCGGTCGGACACAGCTGGCTTCCTAAACGGACATGGTGGCGACGTCGATCAGTATACACTTCCGAGGCCCTCTGAAACCTCGGTTATATAGTACAGCAGTGTACTGACTTAGCAGACCTTGATCGAAGTTCGTTGTCCATTCTAGAAAACTCTCGCAGCTCGAGAGCTACTCAGCATATATCGGACGTCAGCTTCGAATGTTCCCGAAGCTGCCTGAATGTAAGCGTTCACCCGATACCGCTCGCTCAGTGCTGAATCTGCCTTTGTCAGCGTCTGTCTCGACCACTACCGGTCTCGCGATTTACACAGCTGTCGCCTTCACTCAACCTGTATTTCCACAATTTATTACTTTATTCATTTTAATTGTTATTCATTAAATTTGTCCATTACATTTTCTTCCTCCTTTCAGAAAACCAGCTTTGTCCTCAAAGCTAAAAGACTTTTAATTTAATTGGACATTAAAATGCATCCTGGACTTTTGCCCCTGGGTTACAAAGTTTTTACAACAAAAAATGTAAATCATATGTTCAGGTAGATTCGTTGTCCAACCCTGTAGCAGTAAAAGAAGACATTAGTCAACATTGTCGTAGATAATTACATATTTTAGTTTGTAACTCGTATGTTAACATTTAGTGGTTACATTGTCGTTTGTGACATTATCTTTACTGGTAGTTGGCATTGTCATGAAAATTTGTGCTGCTGTAGGTGTTTGTGTTTCGGTATTAAGCTTGGTTAATTTATTACAATAGCGTTTATACATTATTAATATTAGAATAAGTACTACTGTTATTGATCCTATAGAAGTAAGACTAATGGATGTTACAATAGTTTTATGTCTAGTCTGTGCTCGTATTTCGGTGTCGACTGCTGCTATTAAATGATTATATTTGACAGCATCTCTAGCCTGCTGCAAATGCTTAGCTATTTCTGCGTTGAATATTGTAGGATTGGTTTGGTTCAATTCCAGTAATTTAGAACTATGACAAAAGCCACGTCGAGCTATTTGGGGGGAAAGGGGGATTCATAGGAGGCCAAAATGGAGCTACGTGGTTTATGGACGCTCCCTGTTTGGTTTGAAGCGATCTGTTCGCAGGCCCGCCGCTAGCTGTTAGAGCGCCCGCGTGCAATACCGATTATGCCGCCCCCTGTCTAACTACAGCCAGTGGTGGATCTAGGAAATTTCCGAACCGGATAAAAAAACTGTGAGATTGCCGCCCCCATTGTTGCCATACCGAGTGTCGCCGGTCGCCCGAAGCAGCTGTTGAGCCAAAAAAAAAAAGGTTGCCCGCTACATAATATCCTGTAAATTTCGTGGCAACTATCGCGGGGCGGCGACTGTCGATCACACTCGTTTTGCCGCCCCCATTGATGTGCCGCCTGCGTGCGATGCACGCCTTGCACGCCCGCTTACGGAGGGCCTGTCTGTTCGCACGTATACAGGCGCATTCGCGCGAGTATTTTTCGCGGAATATGTATTGCAATTTAAACAAAACCTCTGTAGTACATCCGAATTAAAAATTGCGGATGTGGAGGTAGGATTTCACGCGAAAGTTACCCTCTTGCCGACGCGGTTGTAAAACTCCGTTACATGTAAAAGTCAACACCGCGTTTTCCCGAATGCCGCTCCTAGTGATAATCGTTCAGCCACTTGTGATCAGTGGCGTAGCTATCGGAGGGCTAGGCGGAGCCGTGCACCGGAGCCACCAAGCTCAGGTGACCTCCAAGCGCAGCTCAGGGGGCCTGCTAAAGCTCAGGGAGCCCCTGCCAGCAAACCTTACAAGAATTGGTAGAGCTTAAAAAAAGGGTCGCCCATCTGGAGTGAGGGCCCAAAATATTTTTTTTTTTTTTTTTTTTTTTGCACCGGCGCCCTTGTTGAACTAGCCACGCCGCTGCTTGTGACTGTATTGTTGAGGTTTGCATCTTTGAACAATAATAGCTTAATGATAATGTCTTGAAAACACAATAGCTCGGCTAAAAATAATTATATTTCCGTGAAATTTAATGCCTAAGAATTTCCAATGTTACACGAAAAAGTATTTAAGTACCCGAGATGAATCTTATGTAATTCCTTTGAATCATTTATTAGGCATATTTTCGCAAGTGTTTTCTCGTCACAAATAATTAGTCATAAACAGGTGCCATTCGATAATCAGCTGTTACACAAATGCATGTTCACTGAAAAGTTTAATTCGAACTTTTCGTTTTCATCAGAAGGAAAAGAAATTTGTTTAGGAAAAAGTGACAGTATTATTTCCATTACATAGATAAAGTTATTTGTTTGTTAACAGTTTCTTTAAAAAAAAAAATAAATCACACAAGCTACAATTTAAGAGATTCTTTTACTCTACAATAAACCTACATAAAGTGAGAAAAATTCAAATGAATTTGTTGCATAATTTATAGTAATTTGATAGAGGGTTTATTGACGGGAGTCTCCCGCTGAGTGCTACAGATACGGAGAGGACAAGATAAAGCCAGTGACCTTGTCAAGAGTCCAACGATCAGTTGCAGCGTTGCTGCAGTCGACAGTAGTTCATCTGTGAGGCTATCAGCTGGTTACTAGCTGTCATAATGTCTAAGATCATCAGGAAAGTCATTAGCACAGCCAACGCACCGAGACCTGTGGCGGCATATAATCAGGCAATATGTATCGACAATACTGTTTATTTGTCTGGAGTGGTTGGGTTTGACAAAAATTCAATGAAACTTATTGAAGGTGGAGCAGCTGCTGAAGCTCGACTGGCCCTTACCAACATGGGAAAAAATTCTCGAGGCGGCCGGTTCCAGCTTCTCTAATGTAGTGAAAGTAACAATCCTTTTGGATGACATAGCTGATTTCTCAGCTGTAAACGAAGTTTACAAAGAGTTTTTTAAGGAACCGTACCCAGCGCGCACAATGTTTCAAGCTGGAAAACTACCGATTGGTGCTAAAGTGGAGATAGAAGCTATTGCTGTTGTTGGTGACGTTCAAACAATTTCTTGACTGTATGGAAGCGACTTATGATTCTTCTGAATATTACCCGTAACAAATTACATCTAAAATTAATATATTATTTTCTTTTGTGATATAAAAACATAACGGTATGATGTGGTTCATTTATTTGTAGACTCCAAAATCAGAAGACTTTGAGGTCATGAAACATTTTTAATCTTTTTGAGGAATGGAAACTTTAATTTACTGTGATGATGATTTGTATAACATAGGTATGTAATTGGTGAAATGTGATAATATTATAAAATACTGGTGTTTTTAAACTGTGAAAATGTGTAATTTTTTTAAAGTCTCCTGAAACTCATTGCATTAGTCATTTTCAATAACTCATTCAAGGTACGTACTAATACTATTACGCATCACAACAAAGTCGGAGTGTTCGTTACGTTATTGCACACAAACCGCCTAGGACTTTTTACTGAACTCATGAAATTTAGACGGCTTCTAACACTGATGTTCATAAAGCAAAAATATTTCGAAACTTTAAACGTTTTACGTAGTGAGATAAATATCATTTTCAAGTTCGGAAGGTTTATAGTAAAAGTATGGTGGGAATCTTTTGAGAAACATTTAAAAGGTGATCACTAAAATTTTAATATTTTAATAAAAAAAAAAAACATTTTTGTTTAGTGATTAGAATTCTTGGAAGCATTTATGCAGATAAGGAAAGCAAAAACCAAATCTCAGTGTTATGTTTCTGGACTACTTAACTCCACTAACGAAATTGATTCCCGAAGAAAAAAAAGAAAAAAGAAAAAAGGATGAATCAAAGCTTCAGTGAACCATGAAAGACTTTTAAACTAAATTTATTAATCAACACTGAACAGTTTATTGAGACAACAGCAGGCAAAACCAGAAAACAATTTTTCCCGTTGGCAGCACTGTGAATGATTGCTTATGGGTGTGGTGAGGGATCGAGTTGGTTGAATTGTCACAGTTGGTGTTGGGATTCATTTGTATGCTGTAAGGTTTCTGCAGTTTTATAATAATATGTGGACGTTTGTAATGCTAATGAAGGACTTACTTTTTGAAGTGATATACGCCAACGGTATTACATGAAAATGGTTAGTATTTAATCTTACAAATGTTTTTCTTTTTAACTATTACCGGTATTAACGTCTTCATTTGTTTTGCTGGGCATTTATTGGCAACAACATCGAAAATGGCTGTTCATTTTGAATATATAAAATCAGTAGTCTGAGCGAGTTATTAGGGTTGTAGGAAACAGTCACGAGGAAAGAAAAGTGTTAAATTCGTCACGTTCTTTGTACTAATTTACAATCTTTGTTGCCAAATGCATGAAGCACAATTTAAGTGAAATATTTTCTCAAGCAACTGATGTACTTCTTTCTTTGACTTTAAACAGTGCTTAAATTCTATCGGATTTCTCGACTTCGCTTTGTCAGTATTTGGGTTCAGTTATGTTGACTTCCATAACAATTCAGCTGTGTAGTTACAGTGAGCAGGCGAGTCATGCGGTCAGACTGTTTAACAACAGTTGGAATCTGGGATTACTTGGGATCGCGATTCGACCAGGAGTTGGCGTCATAATACTGCAGTGGTCAAACGCAAGACTGCTAGAAATGCTTTCCGAAGTTCATTTAACGGTTTCATGCTTATCCAGGCTGTGTTACAACCGACTTTCTGCTTAAAAATAATGGTCCAGGCTATATTACAACTGAATTATGGCTTGAAAATAAATATGTCTTGCGATTGATTATAACAGTATTATGATGTAATTACTGAATGTTGTTGAAGCGGCATCGCGATCTCCAGTAGACCCGGAAATTTGAGCATCTGTTTGACATAATGGAAAATGAATGCTTTATGTGATAAATTTTCATTCTTATAGTACAAAAAATATTGAATTCTATTAAACTCTATTATTATTATTAGTTTAATTGCAATGTAGCTCATGTCAGGGTAGCAGTTTCACTTACTATTTGTACATATTTTTACCTTAATATTCTTAACAGTCTGATGTAGGTAGCCTATATTGTTCATTACCTCCTTATAATTTGTTCCAGTCCCTCACTTGTCTACCTAGAAAAGAAAACATTACTACTACTTTGCCTCAGATCAATTGCCAATTAATTAGGCGGTAGCTGTAAAATAAGAATGGAGAAAGAAAGACTTGTGGTATTCGCTTCAAATTTACCACATACGTTCCTGTGGTCGTACCTTTTAAGAAAAAGTGTACAAGAAAGCAAAATCACACTTACCTTAGACGTGAAGCAACATAAAAGTTACGAATTAACACTTCAGAAAAACCGCCATTGCACTACATATTGGCACTTCAAAGATGATGATATTGTAAAAACTCTGGCTTTACATGATCACAATAATTGTGAAATCTCTGATGAATTTTTCTGACACAATATAAATATGTTTCAGCGCAGTGTGTAATAGAGCAGATGCAAGTATATTTCCATGTGAATTGCCATTTTATTTGCTATCATTAAAAAGCAGACATCACGCCGATAAATATATTTTTTTCTTTTGCGTTAACCGTCCATAAACAAAAGCAGCAGAACCAATTTCTTTTGGCACTATTTAGCGGTGAGCAGTACAATTCGTGGCAAATGGCCGCTTGCGACTGGTCGCGTTGTGCGGCCATCAGTAGCTTATTGGATGTATAATTTATGTATGAATCCGCGTATTACAATACGTTTACTTACTGAATAATAAAATTGCTTTTGGAACGCACTCGATTTAATGACAAAGGTCGTAGAAGCTTTTCTTGATTCTATTAATCCGACATCGACTGATTTATTCTATTGCGTTTTTTCAGAATTTGCTCGCGTGGCTGAAATTGTTATTACAACTGTGCATATATAACATTTATAAAATATGACTTCGTCAACAACCTTTCGTGTTTAGGTTGTAACGCAGCCTGGACCACAGTAATAATCATAAATAGTATATGATAATTGGAAATCCGCAATATCGTGTGTTTACGTTTCACTATGGTCCAGGTGTATTATGACTAAACACATCTTTATAAAATATAATTTCGTCAATAGTCGTTCGAGTTTATGTTGTAATGCTGCCTGGGCCATAGTAGTACCGATACACGACATGGAAATTTGGTGTTCGCAATATCGTGCCCGATGGTTGTTTCACTGTGGTCCAGGCTGCATTAAAGCCTAAACGCTAACGAATTCATGCTGTCCATGGCTCTTTTCAACCTGAAGTCAATGCACTTAGGTTGAAATGCAGCCTGGACCACATTGAGTACATGGTAAAATTTGGACGCTGCATTACAATCGTCATAACGCCATAGCAGTATATTCAAATTGTATTTATCATAGTTACTAGTGATTCTAGTCTTCCTCCAAAGTGCGCATATTATCTTTGGCGCGACAATATGAACTGATATGGCGATTTTCTGTAGCGTTAATTCGTAACTTTTATGTTGCTTCACGTCTAAGGTAAGTGTAATTTCGCTTCCATGTACACTTTTTCTTAAAAGGTATGACCACAGGAACGTATGTGGTAAATTTGAAGCGAATACCACAAGTCCTTCTTTCTCCATTCTTATTTTACAGCTACCAATTAGGCTATAATTGTAGTTTCTTTGGGTAGAACCAAGATGTTGTCCATTTGAATTGTGAGCTCATTTTGGTAGGAACAGAAAGCAGATATCCCCCCAAGAAACATATTTTTTTCTTCTGGGTGCATAAACAAACACAGCAGAAGTAATTTTTGTTGGCTTTATTTAGTGGTGCTTGTTACTAATGCCTCCTTCAGATTAGCCGTGACTTTTTAGTGCCAGTTTAGTCACTAATAAACTTCACATAAGCTGCTACACTTAACGTTTAACCACATACATTTTATCTTGCTATAAAATATTTATTTTTAAAATACATTTCCTTTATCTTTTAATACTCTATTCATAATATTTAATGCGAAAATCCTTTTTTTTCCTTTATCACATTAGACAATTCTGTGATGTTCTATATCCTAGCATTAATTTCCACTATTGGTCCATCACTGATAATGCATCCCATAGGGTAGTGTCCTTAATTTTGCACCAGTTGTACAGGAATGACTTCGTTAGCATTTAGGCCTTAATGCAGCCTGCACCATAGTGAAACTTAACCATCACACAGGATATTGTGGATACCCGATTTCCATGTAGTAGCTATCTATCACTATTTCTATGGTACAAGCTACATTACAACGTAAACTCTATTTCTGAAATCATATTTTATAAACGTGTATTTTCAAATCGTACCTATCGCTGTTGCTGTGCCAAGTTGCATTGCAACCTAATAGTGCGCTTATTGATTAAATCATATTTCGGGTAATATCAAGATGGGGATACCACTGCGACCTCTCGTATTAAACATACAGATCACATGGTATGTATGACATCATTGTGTTCTATGGTCCAGGTTGCATTACAACATAAACTCAAATAATGATTGATGAAATCATATTTTATAAATATGTGTTTCGGTCATATTGCAGCCTGGACCAAAGTAAAATGTAACCATAATTCACGATTTTGCAGATATCAAATTTTCAGATCATATCTATAGCTTTACTGCGTTGGTACATGCAGACTGAATACATCATAATGTCATATTTACCACGTGATCTGTGTGTTTACTACGCGAGGCCGCAGCGGTATCTCCATCTTGATATTACCCCATATTTCATATGCAAGATTTTAATAACAATTGCAAATTCAGAAGGATGTAATAGATGCGGGTTTAACAGACACAAGAATAGCTTCTGAGACCTTTCTCATTAAATTGAGTGCATTTTCAAGGCAATTGCTTTACTCAGTAAACGATTAGTAACTACCAACACACAGATTAATACAGAAAATAAGCATCCAATAAGCTACTGATTGCCATACATTACAGCCAATAGCAAGTGGTCATTTGCTGCGAATTTTACTATGCACCATTAAATAGTGCCAAGAAAAACTACTACCACTGCATTCGTTTATGGACGGTTCACTCAAAATAAATAAAAAAAAAATGTTTATCCTAGCATGGTATCTGCTTTTTATCCCTACCAAAGTGAACTCTCAATTCGAATGGACTTCTGCTCGATTCTACCCCATGCTTGAAATTCTGAACACCTGCTTTCTATCGTGCAATGACTCCTGATGCATTTTAGTTACCGAGTGCATCCGGTGGTAATCTCCACAGCGAAACCTAACTGCGGTAATGTTGCGCTTTGGCGTTCGCTAACTTTCATATAGCAATGACTGTACACTCAACGTAAACAACCAGAGACATTGTATACATGGTTAAGTATCAAGCAGGCCGTGATTTATGGTTAAGTATCAAGCAGGCCGTGATTTATTCAATTATCAAGTAGGCCGTGATTTTTTACGTAACGTAATCCATTAGTTGGAAGATAATTTTAAGGAAAATGTAAGAGAAGTAACTTTTAATTCTCTAATGAAAATAAATGTTTTAAATGATTTTTGTTAGTATCTCTGTTAAGGACCCCATTTAGGAGGCCTGGACCATCTCACTGTACATGTACATTACGCGGAACGACTTCTAGTAGTCTAATATGTCGCCGTTATTGTGGTCCAGGCTTCATTTCGACATAAATCATAAAAAAATAATTATAAGCAATTTTACGTACCCGGTATCTGAGCATTTACGTAAAGACATATCAGTCTTTCATATTTCAAAACGTCTCTGTATTTCAAAATGTTCAGTCTTTCATATTTCAAAACGTCTCTGTATTTCAAAACGTCTCTGGTTCTTTGCATCAGTCTCTGGTTGTTTACGTTGAGTGTACAGTCATTGCTATGTGAAAGTTAGCGAACGCCAAAGCGCAACATTACCCCTAACTGCTCTCCTTTACACATCCTCGAACTCCAGTATTTGATACCCATAATATGGGTTCCATATCATCCCTTAATACTCTAGTCTGGCAGTAATTTTCACTTCTCGGATATACTCTCATTATCCTCTCCAACAGAAATAATACTCCAAACTTTTTTTCCTGCAGCTGTCCTAATGCCCCCTGCCCAGTTTAGCTTGCATTTACTAATATCCCAAGGTATTTATTTTTTAGAAGGTAATAGACAATTACTGATGGTATTGGAGAATTGTTGAGACAAGATTCTACTGATCAGGTAGGCGATGTTACAAAACAGTGATTCATTCTGCAAATAACAAAATCTTACTGCTGCCATTTATTAAACTGACAAATTTGAATGGTTCTATGATCCTGGGAAGTACTTGCAGGTTTACTGATATCCTTAGTAGTTAGGTCAATAGTAACTCTTGAAACTTTCTTTATGGGGATAAATGGGTGAACTGAAGTTACTCCACAGGTTTATGCCACACTTCTGTGTTTGTATTTTTCATGTACTTTATTGTACTTTAAAATTTCTAATGCCATTGTTTTCCAGCATGTGGAAAGACAATAATAAATATTGTGGTAAAAATACTGATCTGTTAAAACTCAAAAATGTGTTATCTTTATGAAATTTGGTGTACGCATTTTTTAGGACGTTTTTTGTGAGAAAATGTTTCAGGTAAAACTAACAGATATATCGGCAAATATAGAGTTGTCCAAAATGTAGGTAGGTACACCAAGTTATTAAACAACAAATACATGTTATTACCCATTTGTGTTTATTGCAAATGTATCTTAGAATCTATATGCTAGTGGGAGACAAACCTGGAAACAAGTATTGGCCGACGATCTTGGAATCTAGTTTTTGAGATAACACTACATTTTGCATCCTTATGGAAGTTAGAGAACAAGTAATGGCATACACAATGATACATCCATTCAGTTATAATTTTTTTTTTTATTTACCCTTCATTTATACAGACTAATATCTTAGTGACTAAATTAGGCCCTACGTATTAATTTTTACATTGTTGATTACATAATGTTTTGAGATTTGTACAAAATATTTACATGCAAGGAATTTGGCATACAGTTCCGTTACATTTTGACTTACTGTCTAATTAATTCTATAATATTACATTTGGTCTTGCTTACAGTAATAACAGTTACAGCTGCTATTGCAAATTTTAATGTTATATTGAATAACAAATATCGCTTATTGTTGTTATAGTGCTAGTGGTTTTTATTGAAATATTCCAGTTATTCTTAGAGTATCCCATTATTCAGTTAGTTGCAATTAACCCAGTTTGTACATATCTTTCTGTAAACTTATCATGTAGTTATACCGGATTACTGGGTAATAACAATTGCTTATAAGTAACATTCACTTAATTATATGTTCTCAGCCATTACAGTCCTGAGCCAGTTCGCATTTGCAGAATCCCGGCTTACCATTAATATGAAAATTAACTCCCAAATATTGTTATAATTCATTGTGTATTTGTGAAAAAGTCAGTGATCATTCCCTCTACATCACAAACAAGATTGTTTTGGCCATGGTAGAAGCGCTTTGTTTTGCTTTAGTGTATGCTGACGTTTGCTCATTGTGCCACGCCATCGTTCTGACTCAGGCCTGTAGTAGGCTTGGTTCCATTTTAACAATGGTAGTATTACTTAATTTAATAGTTATGCATTTGAATTGTTTTTGAAATAATCACCTCTGGTATTATAATCTACTTTTACCCTATAAGGCCTTATCCATTTTTATGTTACAAAAATTTATCTAAAACGTCTATTCTAATCTAACTTTAAACCTATACTACTCCATCAACACTAATCTACCCACCACCATCATCCCGGGATAGTCTGCCAGCCATGCCCTTCTGGATTTCCAGTAGGACAGGATCGACCGACACATCGGGACAAAACTTCTGGCTCCCGGAAGTTTCTGTAGGATACTGTTTACTCTTACCCGTGAATAATTTTCTATGCCCGTATGTTTGGCCGTGCGACTTCTCTAGGCCGGTCCCCATGCCCGACTGCCGCTCGGTCCAGATATCTTTTTTTGTGCAGTTGAGATACTTTGTTCGCCAGATTATCGAGAATAATCCATGCTCTCTCATCTAGAATTGTGTCTTGCGTTGATCTACTCTGTATTATGTTTATATCCGGCGTCCTTACTTCTTCTGTTATTGGACAGGACCACATTACATGTTCGGGGGTTCCTTATGCGCCGCACTCACATAAGCTCGTTTCTTTCAGCCCTCTTTGACACAGTAGGCTGTTATATGGGCCGTGCCCCGTGACATAATGTATAAGGCCTGGTGTGGGATGAAAGTATTCAAGTTGCAGCCGTTCTTGTATGTTCGGAAACGCACTGTATAATCTCCTGCCATTCAGCGAGAAGTGCAGCGCTGACTTCTGCCGCAATCTGTGCAACTGTTCCCACAATCTCTTGCACCCTGGCCTGATTTCCTTTTCGTAACCAGTATATGGCCCCTCTTCTTCTGATTTCTATGTCCAACGGCGATACACCTATGACAATTGGTAGGGCATTTGTGGAGGTAGTATTGTAGGCTCCACTCAATCGCAGCAACACACTTCTCTGCACTCTTAGGACCTCCTCCCTAGGTTTCACCAGTCGAAGTCTGTGCGCCCAGACACTGGATGTGTACCAGAGATGCTAGGATAGCATCGTGGTATCTTTTTATCGTAGTGTTAGAAAGGTGAAATCTTCTTTGGCCTATACTGATAAATTTGTTAAGCACAGCCTTAGCCTTTTCGCACGTCTCAGTAATATGTGATGCAAAGTTCAGAGACTCATCCAGGGTGACGACAAGATATTTGGTTGTCCGTGTTCTTTTTATGTTTGTTATTCATTTTGATAGTAGGGTTACGTTCCAGTTTTCCCTTAAATACCATCATCTGAGTTTTCTTTGGCACGAGACTAAGCTTTGCCTCTGAGCACCATGCTTGGAGTTTTTCAATCACCATTTTAGCTATATTCTCTATAGCTTGTCTGGACCGACCCTCAATCAGCAACAGCAAGTTGTCTGCATAGGCAACCAGCCCCAGTAAGCCATCCAGTCCCTCCAGTAGATTAATCACTTCTTCGAAAACTATGTCCCAAAAAACCGGTCCACTGACTGACCCTTGAGGGCATCCCTTATTCAAATGTTTATCTACCTTCCCTCATGGGCATCTCAGTGTGGCATAACGATTTTTACAATAGTCCCTCAGTGTTTTATAAAGACTGCTTGGACACTTCATTTCTCTTAGGTGCCGGAACAATATCGGCCACCAAAGATTATCGAAAGCGCCACAAATATCAACAAAAATTCCTATAACACATTTCTTACAACTGCTTTTAACTAAGTCTACCGTTCTGTTAATTGCATCTTCGGTCGACCTGCCTGCTCTAGAGCCATATTGGTTCCTGTTCATACCCATATTACTCCTATGATGTTGCAATTTAGCGATCAGTACTTTTTCTTGAAGCTTTCCCAGCACATTGAGCAGGCAGATCGGCCGATAAGATTTTGGATTGGCCAGATCCCTGTCTCCCCCTTTGGTTAGTATTACCACTTAACTTTGTTTCCACACGTTGGGAACTCTGCCTTGCAGCAGACATTTGTTTAGTAAGTTACATAAGGGAGGAGCTAACTGAACCACCAGAGCCTGCAAAACTTCAGCCACAATTCTGTCCGGACCTGGGGCTTTATGTTTCGCCATACTGTTTATGGCTCTGATAACTTCATCTATTGTTATGTTTTCCCCTTCCGATGTGACTGTATACTACTGTAATTGATCACTGCGCATTTTTCTTTGGGTATCGCTTTCATTGTCTACTACGTCGTCGGGTAATAGTTGATGCAATAGTACCTCGGCCGTTGTGGTCCAATTCGTTGTCATGGTCCCATCCTCATTGCTCACGGTAGCCAAAGTTTTGGGTGGTCTAATTTTACCTGCAACTATTTTGTATGGTATTCCCCAGGGGTCTGACCTAAGATTTGCTCTAACATATGCCTCCCAACTTTGAGTTTTCGTCAGAAGCAATTGTTGTTTAAAAGCTTCTTTTCTCTCTCTATCTGTTGAGAAGGATATACCTGTCAGCCGCCACAATGCAGCGTTGCTATTCCCTTCTCGCCTTTCGCATGTTTGATCTCAGTCTATACAGCCGTTCGTTCCATGGTACATCCCTCACCATTTTAATTTTCACCAGTGGAATACTGCCCTTCATTGCTGTTTGAATCGATTTTGTCAGCTCCCTCACAATATAATCTACGTCATTCCCCTCCATTAGTCCCACTGGTGTTCGTAAGCCCTCCCGTAGTCTGAACCATGCCGCTCTCTTTATATTGTACTGGTGTTTGATATTCTCACTGCTAACAGCCTCCGTTAGATCCCTGGAAAGGTCATATAGAATTATATTATGATCACTCGTGGTTTGGTTGTCTAGAACTCTCCAGTTTTGTAGCATGTTCCCCACATGTTCGCTGGTGAGCGTTACATCTATATTGTAGTGGCAGACTTATTGTGCTGAGATGTATACATTCCTATCGGTTATGTAAGGCAGAGATGTTTGCATGAGAAGTTTATAATCTTTTGGCTGTCATATGGTGTTAATTATTTGTTGGAACCTAAACGAGATGAATTTGCATTCACATGGAAATGAAGTCTGGACCAAATAGTAATAACATACACCAGGGCATGGCAGTGCATTGTAAGGGAACATTATGTGACAAAATTTCTCACAGATTTTGACATCTTATATATAACAATGTATCTGCTACCAAAAGGTAAGCTATGGCTGAAATGGTAATGATTCCTACACTGCGCGGTTTTTCACTTTGCGACACATTTTCTAAATAATATGTCCTTGGGAACTAGTGTTTCAAACTTCAGACCAATAACACATTTTTTTGTTGGGATCCTGGTGTAATGCCCAAACCTATCAGTGTGACGTAAATTAAAAGGGCAAGTTGTAAAGTTGATACTGTCCAATTATGGCTTCAATTTCATTGCTATGGATAGCAGACATGGCGAGAAACACTTCTTTCGTTTTGGGTGAAATGTTGAAGGATAGAAGCAAGTACAAGCAGTAATTTTTATTGGTCGTATTTGCTGGCAGACAGTGGTATTAGGCAATGGACAGTAGCAATTGTTTGGCAATCGGCTTTGATGTATTAGCGCCTGTCATTTGTTGGTTGTTTTGATTAATCATTGAGTGGGTAATGAAATTTTCAGAAAAGAAACTTTATTCAATAAGAATTTTAATAGCACTTGCATTTCCTTCATACAGTCAGAAACATAACATTGAAAGGAAATGAGCTTTATCATCTGTAGATGCAATAGAAATTAATTTTCCATAGATCAAAATATAAGTGACTTGAGTGGGATGTGGAAAGTTGTCAGTTTACAGATAAACATTTGCATAACAAAATAGGTGTCACAGCATACTATGTACATTAATTATATCAACTACATTTCCACAAAACTACTGCTAATTATTATGTAGATACCCTAGAAATAAATACCTTGATGGACCAGGAGAATCCATTAAAAAATTTTAGAACAATTTGTAATCCTTGTGAAGATCAGTTTTATTTCTAGTGCCACAATTGTGTATTTTACATTTTCTTTCAAATGGAGTATAAGTGGTGCATTTGTGTGTATATACTCATACTTGATCATCAATGTTAAAATCCTTCATGAACAACTCTCTGCCTGAAGTTATACTGCTAATCCCACATATCATTCTTGCTACTCTCTTGCGCTCTGAATACTTTGTCTCTACGAGTAGTACAGCCCAAGACTGTTATTGCATATGACATTTAGGATTGCAGAGATCACCTATTGCTGAAATTGTACAAATTTCAAATGTGGCTGCACCCAATCACTTCAGTATGTCAGAGACATGCATCCTTTAATTTAAACGATCAATGTGCAAACCTAGAAATTTCACATTCTATACCTCCTGAATGGATTTGCCTGCAAATTTTATGCCTATATCTGGTGTTAATCTGTGTGATGTACTGAATTCCATGTATTGAGTTTTATCAAAGTTAGACATGCCATTAGCTGTGAACCAATTGTTAATAAGGTCAGACATAGTTTGAAACCTGTTCATATGAGAAATCTGCAATATTTTAATTCCTATGCTTGTCATCTGCAAAACAATTTCAGATATAACACAGGGTAGATCACTTGGGATTACTGGAGATATCGATCCCGCCAGAAGTTGTCATCATAATACTAAAGTGGTCAAATGCAAGACGCCACTAGAAATTCTTTCCGAAGTACATTTAACGGTTTCATGCTGTATTACAATGGAATTACTGTTTGAAAATAATAGTCTTGCGACTGACTACAGTAGTATTCCAACAATATTACTGAATGTTGTATGTAGTGGAATCGCGATCTCCAGTAGACCCGATCATTTTATGTATATTAAAAACAATAACGGCCCCAATATAAAACCCTGAGTTACTCCACATCTAAGAAATCCACATTCAGGAAATTGTGAACCACAGCATTAAAATGTTCCAGGGACACTTTCTATCTCCTGTTCAGTAGTTAATACGATCTATACTACAGTAATACTTAAATTCTTGTATCAGAATTTCATGATCAGCTCAAATGGCTTAGATAAGTCACAGAAGATTCCTACAGGCAGTAATTTATAGTTTATTTGTTCTGAAATATTGTCGGTGAATACAAAAATGGCTTGTTCTGTTGAATGAACCTTCTGGAAACCAATTGTGATTGTTAAGAATATTTTTATTTTTAAGGTGTTTGTAAACTCTTTTTTTAGTCACTCTTTAGTGACTCTTGATGTGTATGCATCTGTTTCCCTTGCTATATGCCCTCTAACCATAATTAAGTTTTATACAAAAATATGGTAAAGTGTAGATGTGATTGATTGCTTTACTTTTTGCCAGGGCCACATTTAAGCATAGGCTACACAGGCTGTAGCCTAGGGGCCCACACCACAAGTAGTAGAGCTAAATTACGAAACTGGATTTTTTTTTTCAGTCGCCGTTTATATGGTGCAGTTCTCCACCGCTTTATAGGGGATTGAGCTATTATCAACATAAATAGCTCTTACACCCAAGATCTTCAGTTGTCTTAATTATCTCAAGCAGAAATATTATTTTCTTTTTTAAAAAGGAAAGAGAATGCATATGAACCAAGAATTTTGAGACTGTACAACTGGTACTAGTAGATTATGACTATATTTTGGTTGAAATGGAAAACAGACATTACGGCAATAATAATTTTCTTATTTTGGTTGAAACATTTGTAAACAAAAGCATCAAAAGTATTGTTGTCATTATTTCACGGAGAGTAGTTATATTGGCTTCTTGTATACTTTATAGATTGGTTATGACATGTCAACACGTTCATTGAAATGGTTAGTTTTAGCTTTATCCATGCACACTCAATCAAACATTCCATAATTGCGCTCCGTATCAAGGGCGAATTACTGATTCAAATTGGGGTTAAAAGTAGTCTATTTTTTAACTGGTGGTTTAAGCTATTGCCATGTGAAGTTCTATAGAAATGTTTTCATTAGTTTTTACACAATGCTCAGACAGACAAATAAATAAATTAATACTTTGCAGTTTTGGTGTCTGTATCATCAATAACTTTGTAACCTATTGGTGTAATAAGTACCGTATTTGCTAATCTATTGCATATCTATCACTATATACAAATTGTTAAAATTTCTCAATTAGTTTTTGCTTGATGAATGCATAGACAGTTAAAAACGTATAATTTTGCAGTTTTTGGCTGTGCGTATCTGGGAACTATATTTCATGTAACAACCAGTGACATATGTTATAATCCCGTAATTTTACTAAAATCCATATAGCACCAGGTTGTAAGCTCATAGCCGTTTGGGTATGGGCACGGTATATAACAGTTATCATGTTTATAGAGTCAGAAGTCGTGTCAGCTTGACCTGTTCTGGCTAAAATGTGAACCTGACCTCTGTTTCACTGTGCAAAATTTGAAGAAAATCTGTTTAGTTTGTAGGGACTAGTAAGTAATGGAGACAGAAGTTCCATGCAGACAGATACTACACAGTACACGCTATATAGTAAAAGGGTCATTCTGCAGAAATAGTAATAGTGTGTTCTGCAAAATTTGAAGTATTTCTGCTGAGATTGAATGTATTTGGAATTAGTAAATAAAGATATTGCACAGACGGAAACTATCACACAATACAGCAAACGGACAACAGCTTGACCCCAATCTGGCTGAATTACGAACGTGATCATTCTGAAAAATATGTAGTTTAATGGGTCTTAAAAATAATAGACGCAGGTTTCGTGCCAACAGAGACTACACAATATATAGGAAAGGGTCAGGATTTATTGATTTGTTCTGGCTGAAATATGATCTAGAGATCTATTTTACCCTAAGGGTTCTGTCTGCAAAATTTGAAGAATTTGTTTTTCAAATGATTAAGAATACGTAAAGATTGATTTGAGGGGGGGGGGGGGGGGACATCTTGTAGATACGGTAAATGGTCTCTTTCGCTTGATACAATCTGGCTGAAATATGAACCTCACCTGAATTTTACCATAATGGTTCGCTCTCTTTGAAGAATTTTAGTTTCAAGAGTTAAAATGCTTATCGATAGATTTGTGTGGACAGACATGGCATGATAATGTAAAAGGCAGATTTCTGACATTTGGTCCAGGTTCAGGTGAATGAAGGCGAGAATATGACCACACATTAGATGTTAAGCAGTGATACTAAATAGTTTTTCTGTGTGTTTTCAAACTGCGTAGCATTTTTTAGGACTAGCCTAAAATTAAAGTTTTGTGTAAATGCACGATAGTGTGTAAAAGATTGTTGTACACTGTATGATTTTGTATAACTCACATCTGTATATATAACACATTTAAATTATTACTGTTCTAATGTGTACATTTATGTTGCCAGTTAAAATTTTACTGTCAGTATTATTGCAGGTTGCTGTAATCTTTAATTGTGGAAAAATAGTCCACTCAAGGTCATACACTCATGGCTCCCTCTCGTGTCTGTGTTGCCTCCTAGGCTTTAGGGTGAATTGACAAGCTTGCATCATTTGTCTCTGACAGTGAATGAACACAGTTTTGAATGGTCTCAATTTATTTTGGCAGTTTAAGGCTTGCTCAGTTTTTATTTACAAAATGTGATGGATTAATTGATAAAAGTGATATTTTCATTCACAAGATAATAGGACCTAAGAAAACAAAGTAAAGTTATTGAATGCTGCATAATCATTTACCATAGTAAAGAAGGCAGAACAAACTTTGATTAATTATAAGTGTTGTCTGTGAAGGCTTGCAATATTTCCAAGAAATCAGCACAGTATATTATTGGTATATTATTTGGTGGAAACCGCTGGTATGAAAATAAGTTTTGAATCACCAACGAAGAAGTATAAATCGGAATGTAAATGCACTAGATTGGATGATTTACTAAAATAGTACTTCCAGGATACAACAGAGGAGAATGATATATGGCTATCAGAATATGGTCTGGTCTTGACACTATACCTTCATCAGCACTGTTTTACGAATCATGAACCTACTGCATATTGAGAATATTTGTTCCACAATTAACATAGATGAAACATTTGTTAATCAAAATGAAACCAACAAATAGATTTGGCATAATTTAAGACAAAACAGATGTCTAAAAGACTGGTCAAGAAAGCTAGTACATGCTTGTACTGCACATACATGCCAAAAACAGTTCATCATTATTGTACTACCACTCGGAAATAAATGATGTTTTTAAAAGTTGATTTGTTATACTTTTTGGGAGAAGTGTCTATCCTTATGTGTAACACAACCTACCATTGCATCCAGTTAATCATGTCATCTTGTTCAAATTGGCATAAATGTTATAAGTGAAGGAAATTGTCATTCATTCTGTGTGACTAAATTCCTGCAAATAATTCTTTAAAAAAAATAAAAAAACTTCAATTTCCAAAGCTGGTGGGACAGTGGTATAGGTTTAGGCTTCACACTTTAGGAGGAAGGGGAGATGGTTCATGTCCCTTTCTGGCCATCAAGATTTTGGTTTTCCTTGGTCTCTTGAAATCACTCCAATTTAATACAGACCAATTTCCATTCCTTGCAACACCCCCCCCCCCCTCCCACACACAAAAAAACGCACACACACACTCTTTCATATCCCTTCACAGCTCTAGTGTCAGAAGTAAAATCATTAGAATTTCGTGTCAAAAAGCAAAAGAGACATGAACACCATTGATTATTAGACATCACCGACGAAGTATCCGAGATGACCTCACACTGATACTATTTCCAGAAACTGCACTTTCGCTCAATTTATTCCTTCGCATAACTATTTTAAAAGTATATCTCTGCTCTGCTTTCAACCCTATCTCTTAAGGAAACCATCAGGTATATTGGATTTATTATTTTGTAAATCTTGGAGTTGTAAGGCTGAATATTAGGTTCAATTACGGTTTTAGGAGCTTTTATAAATTTACCATCATACTTGACATGGAATCCACATTGAAATTAATATTGTTGTATATTTGATTTTCACAATACCTGTTTCATCCATTAAAAATTCTAATAGATTATAAATACATTCTTCTGCTATTAGTAATGCCTTCCGCAATACAAGATTTTAAAATAAAATATGGCTGAAATTAAAAACGCATAATTGAATTATTATTTCTTAATATGTGTCCTGCATCTAAAATTATCATTATACAGCCAAGGGAGAGATTATTCCTATTAGAGATTAGAATTTGCTATCAAATGTATCACTGTAAACTGACTTTTTATGACACCTAATTGTTCCAGATTATTCTCGTAATTTCTAAAGGTATGTGAATGTTTAAAAGTAAAAAAAACAGCTACCTGCTGCAACAGGTAAGATCTGCTTAATCGTTCTTTGAAAATAGTTGCCAATTGTCAATAATTCCAGAGAGAAATGTGCTCGGAATAGTTATGAGGAGTGAATTTAAGAAATGATTCTTTTGCTCAGTACTTTCGATTAAACGCTATGGTCTATACAAAGGTTTTATTCAGCAAGATTTAATAGAAATAGTTTTTTGTCTGATGTGTTAATTTTCATGTGTTTTTATTTTATTTATTTTTTCTACAGACATTACATATTTTATACATAAGCAATGGGTATGCTGGAATAGTTTGAATACAAAACAAAAAATTCACCCAGAATTGTTTTGAATCAGCGACGGTACCGCTACACCGTTGATAGTCCAGAACCGTAGGCACTAGACCATGCCGCTTGCTATATAAGCCTGCTCATTCTGCTCGTGTACAAACCAACCTATATGGAACTTCCTGTCCACACATCACTGAACCTTGCTGGCTTGAAGATACACATTTTTATGCTTATATCCTTATCTCTGATTCCGTATCAACTAAAAATAAAGATTTCAACAGTTCGTTACTTGCCTATCATTAGGTCCGTACATACACAGATTTATGGGTGATAGGAATAGCAGAAATCAGTAGGGAAATTATCCAAAATAAAATGAGAATATAGCGTAAAGGCCATAAATCTGAATAAAATGTAACACCATATCTACTCTTTGATACACTTTTAACCAATCCTTAAAGTTATTTTCGCAACATTAATTCTAGGTTTAATAACATGACATTAGAAAAGGAATCTACTGTGAAAGTGGCACCGGTAGAAATATCCAGCTAATCGTACACTTCAGTGGGCGGAGCTAAGGCACGTATCTGTCACATTACTTTAATTTTGTAATCTGCATCTTGACATTATGAAACGAATCATCTGAAATACAGAAGTTCCTGGATTCAGTATCCACCAAGAGGATGCTGTCATGGGAGGAGTCGAGAAACACGCTACAATTTCCTATGATGTCATGCATTACCTGTGTTGCCGCACTGTGCAAAAATAGGGAAATAGACTCTGGTGAGACTGGCCACATATATTGATATAGACAGTGCATGAATTTGAGCTTCTGCAGCTACTGTTTAAAGAACTCACATCAATGCCAATAAACCTTGGAAGGACCATTTAATTTGGATTTCTTGCCAGTGTTTCGCCCCTTGTTTGTTGTATTGCTTCAGCCCATTTTTAAAATTATAAATGTCCGAATTTAGGCCAAAGTGTTTCATCCCATCTTTTTAGAAGTGTTTGTATGTTGTATTTACAAGTTAAATATGAAATAAGAACTTCCAAACATGAATAAAACGTCGTTTCGCGTTGACCTTGTTCCTCTGGAGGCAGTGTATGAATTTCCCGAAGATGGTTTTAAAGAGTTGTGTGCCTTTTCTGAAAGTTAGTCTTCGTACTTTGATGAATGTGTCTTTGCTTTTTATTTAAAAAGAGCAGCATGTAGGCTGGAAGAAATCTTGTGGAGTGTGTGGATTAACATTGGTCAATAGGATGAGGATATTTTCATTTAGATTTTGAATCGCTTGTGGTTTCAACTGCCAGTTTTTCAATCTTCCTGTAAAAAGTTGTTCATATAAATTATTCAACATCTGAGAAAAATCTTAACTGCAACACACTTTTGCCATCACCAACATTTTTTTTTAAAGTAAATGTACCTCAACACAATTATTTTGACCTACCTATTTAATACTTTTTTGACAGGTAAACATATTTTCAGTAAGTCTAAGGTATTTTTAAAGGTTTACTTAGTCACAGAATGTAGCAGCAGTTGGTAAACAAATCACAACAAATCAAGTTTATAACAGTAATCTAAGCACAAGAACAACATAAATAATTTATTTCTAGGAGAGGCACATGCGAGGTTGATACTCGCGTCGTACTTGTGATTCAAAGCGTTAATGTCAGGCAACCAAACGATGAATTAAAATCTGGTTCAGTGAAATGAAAACTACACACTCAGATTCACTCTGAGGACATTTTTCCATGATGCAATTATATAATCCACCACTATGGTCGGTCTTTATTTTTGGGAAAATTTTTATAACTGAGGCCCTTATTTTTTGCAGAAGCAGCTGAATGTCCTTAAATGCAACAATTAAGTGGCATAATTCCATTTTTAATAAGTCTCGTAGCAACAATAATACATGCAAACATAGTACCAGACTCCAATCAGAAGCTGAGTATACCACATTTCAGTCACCATTTCGAAGTTAAAAAGCTCTATACTGAATTAATCATTCTTCTAGCACTCAATACCAACATTGATACACAGGGACACAGATGGCTGACAAAATACTTAATACTTTAAAATTCCCTCAAATAATTTGGAGAAATACAGGGTGCGGAAGCATAACTTCCTTTTTTAAAATGCGTGCCATTCAGTCGGCTGATATCGCAGTGCAGCGCTAGTGGTCTCGTTCGAGAGGCATGACTATAAAGTTTTGTCCCGACACAGTTCAGTCGCCATTATGTGTTGGAACAGTGAGGAGCGTGCGTTTGCTGTTGAGGCCTACTTAATGAGCGGATGGTCTGTGATCGCAAACCAGCTCGCTTTTTGGAATCGCTTTAATTTAGCCCTGTTGTCCCCTGCCCCGGACCGGAAATCAATTGTTATGTGGGTCACTACGTTCAGGCAAACTGCAAGTGCGATAAGACGAAGAACTGGAGGCCCTCGGCCCATTAGATCAGCTGAGAATATTGAGGCAGTGAGAGCTTCAATGTAAAGATCACCACGGCGTCCTGCGTGCAAACATTCGTCTCCCCTTGGAAGTTTCGATCGTTCTGTGAGGAGAATTCTTCATGAAAATCTTCATTTCCATCCATACAAGATGGCGATTGTGCACGAACTTTCTGAACGTGACTTGAATTCTCAGAGGAGGTTCTTCTGGAAGACGTTCCTGAGGACGCTATCGTTTTTTGGGTGATGAAGCCCATTTTCATTTGTGTGGATCCGTCAACAAACAAAACATGCTCTACTGGGCTGACACCAATCCTCGACAATTGCGTCAAAGGCCTTTGCATTCACCTAAAGTCACAGTGTGGTGTGCAATTTCCTCAGGTGGAATTATTGGTCGCTGGCTCTTTGAGGAAAATAAAGTCACAGTGACAGTGAATTCGGACCGGTATGTAAACATGTTACAGTTTTTTTGTTTGTTTTTTTTTTCTCCCCCCCCCCCCACGGCTAGATGAGTTGGACTTGGGGGACACTTGGTTCCAACAAGACGGTGCAAAGACGCACACTTCAAGTGCATCGATGGCTGTTTTTAGGGAACACTTTCCAGAGCGCCTCATCTCAGTTAGGGGTGATTTGGAGTGGCTGGCCCGCTCTCCCAATTTGACCCCAAGTGATTTTTTTTTTTTTTTGAAATCCCGTGTATATGTGAACTGTCCAAGGACCCTACAAGATTTGAAAACCAGCATCCAGGAAGAAATTGCCAACATAACACCTGCTATGCTGGCAGGAGTCATGACAAACACCAGAAATCGGTTTACACAGTGTGTACAGAATGGGGACATCACCTACGTGATTTGATCTTCAAAACTAAGTGAAACAAAACTTTATGCATGTGCCTTCATTTTAAAAAATAAATAAAAATTCTCTGATTCATACAATGGGTTTTATTAAGTTTTGAAAAAAGGAAGTTATGCTGTATACTTCAACTCCTTTCACAATTTGAAATATGTTTCAGCTTAGTAAATACATTTTAAACACTTCCTACTAACAATTCATTTTGGAAGTTAACATAGGAACTCGCGTACAAATTCTAGGTGCAGACTGGCGTTTCCTGAAATAAAGTACTCGGTTCATAACAATTCACTTACATGTGAAATGGCCATGGCAACATGTGCCAAACAATGAAATTTGCCGAACAATTTTCCAAAACCCTCAAATTTATTTTTAACTTTTGTATAATTAATTCTTTTAATTCTCTAGACTAAATGATTTCCTAACCTTTCATATAGATCACAAAGGATGAGGAAAATTACTCACCACTCACCAAAGTTGAAGGCTGCAACGAGTGAAAAACGTGACGAACAAATACAATATTTCGGTTTTACACCTTATTCATGTGACGGAATGAGCAATATGGTTCGGGAGGTGTGGACATGTCGTTCCCTTTTCCTTAGTATTGTTACTTACCCTTTTACTGACAACATTATTTTAATCTTACAAGCCAGTTTATACAATTCAGACTGCCCAATCAACTTTACAAAATATTACTGTACATTTGGAACTTTACCTGTTTAACACAACAAAAAGATAACCTCCTTTGGCTCCATTTTAAATGATCGCACAACATTATAATATAAATAATAATGTTCCCCCATCCTTATAAAACAGGTTTTCTCAAACTTTCAGTTCATGTACGCCTATAAAATGTCCCAGGCCATGGTTAATATTCTTTTTTTTTAAAAAAATAATCTGAATTTTTTTCCCTCCACTACTGTTATGTTCACCGTTGTGTGTTGCACACTTGATATAAACAGTCCACCATAACATTAATATTTCCATGCCCCCTCCCCTCCCCTCCCAATCAAGTGGAGAACCCCTATTCTAATATTATAGAAAACTACTGGAAGGCGTTAAATTTACTGAGTCTGAAGCCGCAATATTTTATTTAATATGAAAGATGATGTTTTGATGTATTTTCAAAGTATAATACTTAGAGAATAAATGTCCATATGCTTTATATGTAGGTTTGAGATCTGGTTTAGTTTTTGTTAGATCTCTCTTGTTCATTGAGAACCAAATACAATATGGTGAAAATTTCTACCATCTTGGCTGGAGTAACCTGTCAGTCCATGCCAACTTACCTCAAGCTGACTTCTAACACTATGACAACCAAGAAATCAAATTTTGTGTATTAGCAGATTAGTAATTTTGGTTACATGCAATGTGAGTGGGCTCGTTTACTACTAGTGCTCGCTTTCATAGGTGAAATTCCTGGTTTCGATTTCAGTCATGTGCAAGATTTATTTAGACTGACCTTAACCTATGGCAATATTTGTTTTGTTTATTTGAAGTACACTATAGGATAAAGGAAACAAAGAAACTGCCGCGAGGCACTGAAAATAAGATAGGAAAGGGAAAATAAACAGTTACCCGTCACTTACCACGGATGAAGGCAGGAGGGCGAGACACGTAAAAACACAAAAACAAAAGAATTACACAATATTTCGACTTAAGTCTTCCTCATGTAGGAGGTGAGACATAAGGCAGGGGGAAAGATGTGGTCACATCCGAGCCCGCCACACGGGCTCGGATGTGACCACATCTTTCCCCCTGCCTTATGTCTCACCTCCTACATGAGGAAGACTTAAGTCGAAATATTGTGTAATTCTTTTGTTTTTGTGTTTTTACGTGTCTCGCCCTCCTGCCTTCATCCGTGGTAAGTGACGGGTAACTGTTTATTTTCCCTTTCCTATCTTATTTGAAGTACACTATAATCATTTATGCTTTATATACCATGCTAATATGTTGGTCTCAGGTGAAAGAAACTGCCAGTCACACAGTGACTTGGTGTTTCTTCTCTGGGAGGGTTCAGCCACCCTTTGGGTTGTGGAGTAAGAAGTTTTACTTGCAATATTCTTTAAATGTGCTTAGTACACAATAAGATTACTGTTCCACTCACAGAATATATGCCACAATCAAAAATTATATTTGACTATTTTACGCATAGTCTATCTACCTAGAAATGTTTGCAGTTTTCAGGGTCTGTGGCAGAAACTGATAGGCTTTTATTATTTCGTTTGCAGTTGCTGCAATACAGTAATGTTTAACTGTACAAAATATTGTGCATTCAGAATTGGTATGTGTCTTTGGATGGTATATATTGCATAATTTTTTTTCTTTTAAGTTGATGCTTTGATGAAGTAAGGATACATACTTGATTATTAACATGCCACTTTTTCTTTTCCAGATTAAGAGTTCATGAATCTGTTACTTAAACTGTGGTGCAGCTAAAGAAGGTATTTTTTTTTTAGTTTTTTCCTATTACATATCATTCCTTATCACTGCTTGCATTGATGAAAATGATGTGGGACACAATAAGAGAAAGAATGATGTAAATTCAAACATTTCTGAGCAAGCTGCAAGTGGATAAGGACAACCAAATTCCTGTGTGATGGGTGATGTAAATAACCAGAATGAAATGCTGAGTGCATCATACATTTTGGTGGCCACTTTACAGCTAGACGTTTTATTTTTTTACTGTCTCTGACTGACCTCTATATAGGCAGTCATACAGACAGGAATTTAGCCCTGCTTTTTGCTACGTTGCAATATTAATTTTTTGTTAGTGTGCTAATGACCCCATTATCATAAGCTACAATAACAGTAACTTTATGTTCATCAGAAATTCCAATATTTTGAGGATACATAATTTGCACTTGGTCATACTGAGAGTAAGTTCATTTTACTTTATTTTAATCATCATAGTAGCTTTTCTTGGAAAGAATGGATTTAATTTTCTGCTAATTTTAAGAATTGTACACTTTTTAGTAATAGCATTAGAAAATATTAAATGCACATTAAAAAAAAATAATAATAATTTTTAAGATATATTTTCCTTCCAGTTAGTAAAACTTTAATGGAATTTTTTTCTTTTTTACTGTTGCAGGAAACCTTACTAAAACACCTCATTGCTTATTGATGTAGAGTTGCAAATCAAATTTGATTGCAGTCTTAAAACATTTAGGTAATGTTGATAACTTCACATGAGATAAATTCTAATTTTGTCCACTGTTGCTTGCAATGATGATGTTGATGTGGGACACAATAAGATAAATAATGATATATATCTAAACATCACTGAGCAAGCAGTTGTATTATCGTCTTAATAAAGTTTTAATTTATGGAAATATATGCAGTAAGTATATAAAGGGAAAAGAAACTCCATCTGCTCACTACTTTAAATTGTACCCAATATTTCATATTTATGCCAAATCACTTCTGCTCTGAGAAATGGATAAGATAATTGGGGGGATAAATTTTGTGTGATTTTTGTAGGAATGCAGTTTAATTTCTCATTTAAATATGAACATTTTTGGAGATGCTCCTCAAAACCAAAGAAAGGCTTATTGTGAATAATGAAACACGAATGTTAAAGACAATTTGTTACCACTATCTGTAAGCAAGTATATCTCTTATGTAATTATGATAATTTCGGTTAAGAATGGCCGTCGTTGAAATGCATGGTCAAAGTTATTTTAGTGTCTGAATTGTCATTTTCTGTTAAGACTTTGGTAACTGAACATATACTTACCTGGTGTAGGGGTTACAATGATCATAGATGGGGTACAAAAATTCCACAAACTTTATGATTTTTTTATATATTTATGTACTTCCTTCTAACAAATACTTTACCTGAATTACGGTACAAAGATCTGCAGATGTCGAAAGGGGGAAATTCAGTAGAAGAACCAGAAAAGCTTTCAAAAAGGGAAAGAAGTAACATAAAGGAACATATGTGCTTAAGCAAATAAACGATTGGGAAAGAGGAGGGGGAAGGAATGATCAGAATGGCACCGGTATATAATAATAAGAAAATTTAAGGTTTTAAACTAAGAGTTCTGTACGCTGCTTGGAAAATGATTTCTTTGGAAACAAAGGAGAGAGACTTTTGATATATTTACATAATTTCTGGGGGCTGGATGTGAATAGTGATGTAATTTCATAGAATAATCAAATTTAATGGCTCTGTTAACATTATCAAAGTGATTGATACGTAACTGAAACATGAATGGTAAGTTTGGAGAGGAAGGCTATTACTTGCTTTGTCATAGAACTGTTGGAAAATGTGTAACAAAAAAATAATTTTTGGGAGAGGCCCTCCATCTGTGTGGTGATCTTGTCACTGCAGTTAAAATGTATAATGGGCTTCATTAGTGACAAGTGGCAGTGAAGTCTTGTCAGGGAGAGTTGAACGTTAATAGTTGGCAGTATATCCGGAGCAAATCAATTATGAATAAGGCTTTTGAAGTTGACATGGGATACTTAAATGCTCGTTGATGTAACAGTTGTGTGTGGCTGGTACAAGTGCTTTAGCATGCTAAACATTACTTGTTTTTACAACAATTTGTTTACTCATCATGGTTGTAAAAGATAGTCATTTGTTCGTTTTGCAACGTGGCTGAAATTTCTGTTATGTGGCAGTGTTTAAGCAGCAGTAGCTTTGTGCACATTGCTTGGAGAGCTCGGCAAAAAACACTGTCATTGTTCTCTTGATAATCTTTTGTGATGTTAAAGGAGTTTTGATTGTAGTTTCTACTTGGATAATGAAATGTCAATATTTATCACTAATGTAAATTTTTGTATTAGATTACATGAGTTTATAAGTCTAAAGGAACTAAGTTTCCAATCTGCAGCAACTTGCTTCTGCATTATTTCGGTGTGACATGCTGTTTTTATGCACGGAAAATTGGTAGAACTTCATTGGACATCTTAGATTTAGTCCAGATTTTATTTTTTTACCTTGTACCTATTATTTATATGTATCCCTCAAAAAATATTTAAGTGGAAAGAATTATTATTTTTTATGATGGGGTGGTAGACTTTGTACATGCACAACAAATATATATATATATATATATATATAAGGAAGGATAGGGAAATATGACCCAACACTTACCACAGATGAAGGCGGCTGGGACGACGAACCAAAAACAAACACAAGAAAAGCGCAATATTTCAGCCTACAGCAGCCTTAAACGTGCAGAAGGTGAAGCCCCAGGCGGCGTCACATGTGTACACATAGACGGCCGACTGGTGAATGGAATCTCAGGCGCGGATGGTAGTTTAGGTGGTGGGAGGGGGGGGGGGGGAGTAAGCTCAAATATTAGATCGATTCTGATGACGATATGTTATTATTGAAAGAGATGAATAATAACTGGATGGGGATAGATATATATACATACAGGGTGTTACAAAAAGGTACGGCCAAACTTTCAGGAAACATTCCTCACACACAAATAAAGAAAATATGTTATGTGGACATGTGTCCGGAAACTCTTACTTTCCATGTTAGATCTCATTTTAGTTTCGTTAGTATGTACTGTACTTCCATGGCCCCCACGCTCTCCTGACCTCAACCCTCTTGACTTCCATTTATGGGGGCATTTGAAAGCCCTTGTCTACGCAACCCTGGTACCAAATGTAGAGACTCTTCGTGCTCGTATTGTGGACGGCTGTGATACAATACGCCATTCTCCAGGGCTGTATCAGCGCATCAGGGATTCCATGCGACGGAGGGTGGATGCATGTATCCTCGCTAACGGAGGACATATTGAACATTTCATGTAACAAAGTGTTTGAAGTCACACTGGTACGTTCTGTTGCTGTTTGTTTCCATTCCATGTTTAATGTGATTTGAAGAGAAGTAATAAAATGAGCTCTAACATGGAAAGTAAGCGTTTCCGGACACATGTCAACATAACATATTTTCTTTGTTTGTGTGTGAGGAATATTTCCTGAAAGTTTGGCCATACCTTTTTGTAACACCCTGTATAACTATAAGTGAAAAGTAAAATAAATGTAAATAGCATGGAAAATAGTAAATACAGAAATAAAAAAAATGTAAATGGTATAGATAATAAGTGCTGGGTCTAGTGGGCAGAGTTAATTGGAGATTGAGGCCAGGAGGATGTCTGGTGTCAAGGATATTCTGGTAGGCTAGTTCCCATCTACGAAGTTCAGAGGGGGTCGTATTGTTAGGGAAAACTCTGATTGCTCTAACTGAAAAACAGATGTTCAAATTATTGATTTTGTGGGAACTGGCATGTTTTGCAACTGGGTGGGCCTCATTGTTAGTATAAACTGTCTGTCTGAGGCAATTCATTCTGATAGCTAGGGGATTGGTTGTGAGGCCTATATATGAACTGGAGCAATGGAGGCATGTCAGTTGGTATATGAGGTGTGTTGTCAAGCAAGTAGCATGACCAATTATAGGGAATGTTTCGCCTGTGGTAGGATTGGAGTAAGTGGTAGTGGCTGGGTGCATGCTGCATGTTTTACAATGGGGTCTATTGCATGGGAATGAACCCTGTGGCAGTGTGGGGGAATTACTTGGTGAGTACGTGTGAACCAAGATATTTCTTAAATTTGGTGGTCTGCTAAAACGTGCGAGGGGCAGTGGGTAGAATTTTATGCAGAATAGTGTGCATCCCGGGGAAGGAACGTAGGAAATCATGTCCACGGAGAAGGATTAGGTTAATGGACTCGAGACCAGGGAAGAACTGAGTGATGAAGGCGGGGTCTGTGGTTAGTTTCAAGGGGTACTGACTTGGAGTGGCTGTGTAAAGGAAGGGCAATGGCACGGGAGATTTGTTTGTGTACTAAGTCAGGAGGGTAGCTACGGGAGATGAGAGCTCCAGACAGGTTTTCTGTGTATTGGGAAAGAGATTGTTCATCAGAGCAGATTCGCCGCTACGGAGGGCCAGACTGTAAGGAAGGGAACGTTAGATGTGCAAGGGATGACAACTGTTGAAATGAAGATATTGCTGCAGATTAGTGAGGTAACATGAGTATGGGAGTATGTCCAAGTAAAGTTGATGGAGTGGTTGTTTAGGGAGTTGAGGAAGTCTATTAGATGATGCTCATTGTGGGTCCAGATCATAAAGATGTCATCTATGTATCTGAACCACACAAGAGGTTTAACGGGAAGATTGTTGAGGAATCGTTGTTCCAGACGGCCCAAAAAAAGGTTCACGGACAGGGCCTCAGCGCCATGGAACACTTCCTGGAAATGCGACCTTATGACAGCCTCCCCAAGTCATCCTTCCTCATTTCCTTGGCTAACCTCATCCTGTCTAACAACTACTTTTCCTTTAACTCACAAATTTACCACCAGATATGTGGTACTGCAATGGGCACCCGCATGGCACCATCCTATGCAAACCCCACACTGCCACAGGGTTCATTCCCATGCAATAGACACCATTGTAAAACATGCAGCATGCACCTAGCCACTACCACTTACTCCAATCCTACCACAGGTGAAACATTCCCTATAATTGGTAATGCTACTTGCATGACAACACACCTCATATACCGTTGACATGCCACCATTGCTCCAGTTCATATATAGGCCTCACAACCAATCCCCTAGCTATCAGAATGAATGGCCTCAGACAGACAGTTTATACTAACAATGAGGCCCATCCAGTTGCAAAACATGCCAGTTCCCACAAAATCAATAATTTGAACATCTGTTTTTCAGTTAGAGCAATCAGAGTTTTCCCTAACAATACGACCCCCTCTGAACTTCGTAGATGGGAACTAGCCTACCAGAATATCCTTGACACCAGACATCCTCCTGGCCTCAATCTCCAATAAACTCTGCCCACTAGACCCAGCACTTATTATCTATACCATTTACATTTTTTTATTTCTGTATTTACTATTTTCCATGCTATTTACATTTATTTTACTTTTCACTTATATATATATCCCCACCCAGTTATTATTCATCTCTTTCAATAATAACATATCGTCATCAGTATCGATTATCAATCTAATATTTGAGCTTACACCCCCCCTCTCCCACCACCTAAACTACCATCCGCGCCTGAGATGCCATTCACCAATCGGCCGTCTATGTGTACACATGTGACACCGCCTGGGGCTTCACCTTCTGCACGTTTAAGGCTGCTGTAGGCCGAAATATTGCGCTGTTCTTGTGTTTGTTTTTTGTTCGTTGTCCCAGCCGCCTTCATGTGTGGTAAGTGTTGGATCATATTTCCCTATCCTCCCTTAGTTTTATTGCCTTAAAGCTTTTTCCTGCTCATTGTTATTATATATATATATATATAAATATAATGGAAAACCAGTGCATTAGAAAATTTGAGGAGGGGCACTGAAAGGTGTAGATAGTAGTGATGCCTATTGGCATATAGCAGTGTAATGTTTTTTTAGCTGTAGTCCGTAAGAGATTATAAGAAAGCCTCATTGATTTTTAGAGAATAAGAAGGATCAATAAATTATTAGTTAATCTTATCCTGACAATATATCCAAATCACTATCCAATTATCATGTAATTATTAACAATGTTGTAATTATAAATGTTACTTGAAATGATAAAATATTTTAATTAGCAACGCATACTACAAACACCGTACCTGTGAGTTGACCACACGATAACCCTCTGGTTTGTAAATCAATATAAAATTGCTGTAATTAATACTGTTGTCAAACGAATTTAGCCATCAAAAATGTTTAAATAAGGGCAGTAGCTGACCATTAAGTATATGTTAGTTTTCTGTAAAACAATTTATGCCACATCTGTTCTGGGGGCAAAAGAAGTATGTATGACTTGCCTTGTATTTAAGCTTTAAAGTCTTAATTTGTTTTTATTAAGTGTAAATACTAACCTTGGAATATTAAAATTATTGGTGTGCATCATTGCCATCCTAGTTCAAGATTGCTACAACAATAATTAAAAATGTCGCGTAAAATTTATGGTAACTATTAACTTTGTTCATGGTAGGATCTGTGGGGAAACTAGCTGACTTTAAGGTTATTATTTTGGTGCATTTATCGTGTTTTCTGCCAGTGTTAATTGTGTATCAGTTGTTTAACAAGTAAGAGATCTTCAGGGTGGGAATGGGAATTTGAAAACGAACAAGACTGATGTACAGTGTACCCAAGGTATTTCATCTTAATACCGTTCGATCTGGTGAACATTCATTTATGAGAAATTGATTGTTAAACATGAAAGTTTATATGCTTAATCTATAGCTTGTAGAAAGGCCATTGTAAAAAGTGTGGTTTAAGGGGCGATATTAGTGTACAAAAGATCATAAGTTCGGTTATCCAGATGTATATATACCACTGTTTGCTTGGTAGTTGTCATCCTGTTAGAATGTTGTAAGGCATTGCAACTATAATAACAGCTGGAATGTTGTCTAAGAGTGTTTTAAAGACTTCCAGTGGGATTTATCGCCATTCCTTGTGCAGCAATTCCACGAGTTGAATAATGGATGTTGACCATTCCCGACAAACATTCACCTGGCAATCCTTTTCGTCCAAAAGATGGTCTCTAGGTTTCAGGTCAGGACTCTGGGTAGGCCAGTCCAATTGACAAATGCTGTCAGTGTACCACTGAATTACACCCCTTGAAATACGGCAAGTGGAATCGTCATCTGGAAGTAACAGGGATAAATTCTACAAAGTTGGGAACATTTCACTATCTAGAATGTTAAAGTAGGCCTGTATTCATGCTACTATAGACAAACACCAGTGGTCCTACACTGAAGGCCATGAATCACCGCTGAATATTTGACACTATACACTCTGTCATAACCCGTTCCCAAGTACATGTCACTCCCATAAATGTCAATTGGACTGGAATAATGTATATCTTGACTCATCACTACACAGAAACAATTTATGCTGCTCCATTTTCCAGCTGTGATGGTCCAAGGCCCACCTCAGTCACTGAACTTTTTTGCTTGTTGTGATATGGGGGTTTATGTGCAGCTGCTCTTACAAAATATCTAAATCTTAGACTTGCACAATGTTCCAGCGGAAACCGATACTCCTGTTGCTACATAAATCTCCTGTCAGAGGGTAGCCTTGGGTGGTGCCCTGTTTTTAATAATTTCATACTTCAGGATTCTTCTGTGTCTGTCAGACAAAACTAGAGGTTCCTAAAACGTGCAGCATTAGCACAGTGCCGATCAGTCTTCTTCTTATGCAGGACAATTGTGACCATTATTTGATCCTTTTAATCTTCACTGCAATCACTGAGATGGCAGCCCGCAATCATGTCCTAATCAAAGTCGGAAAGCTCTTACCTCCTGTCGTCTTGTGAACAGATCTTACACCGGCCTGCAGCATATGGCAGCCACACAAGTCAACTGATGTACTGAGTTACCTACCTTCACAGGTGCCCAATTACCTCATTTAGATAGTGTATGTCTGCCTTGTTCATTCTCCAGTCCCCAATTTTCACACTGAAGACCTTTCCACTTATTTGGAAGTTTCAGGTTATAAATTTAAACTGGGTTTAGCATTTGAAAAATGCCAGTGCTATGAAGGTAATTCTTTGCCAAACAGGCATGAGGAACATTCTAAACAAATTTTTCGATAAAACTTTTTGACTTGTAAATGGCAGCTTACAGACTTGATCTTGCTAATCATCATTGTTAAGGATTGTTGTTTTCAAACTTGCACACCTACTTGCTAAAAGTTAGTTTCAGACATAACTTTTTAGTGTAGATCAGTAAGTTGTCACATTTGTTAGAAATATAGTTTTTATTTCATTGCGAATTTTGTCTTTATTTCTGTTTTAGGCATTTGCACAGATTGATGCTACACCACTACATTGAAGATTATAAATCTGAGAAAGAAATTGATTGCTACGGTGTTCTGGTTGGATGTAATATTTGGTAAATTTGTTCCGGTATAAAACCATTATTTTTTTGTATAAATATGGGATAATGGGTGGACAAAAAATACTGATATGCCTGTATGTGACATATTTTTCCTTTTTGAATTTTGATGTGCTGCAGCATTTTCTCATTGGGATGCGATAAAAGTCGAATGAAGAAGATTAAACATTTATTGTCTGGAAATTTTCCTATAAAGTTTGATAATGAATAATGTCGAGCTTTCAAAGTTATAGAATGTGCAAACTGTAGGCTTAAAGAGAAGGGACAAAAGCTCCAGAAGTTTCATACAAGCTGAATTTGTCTTTTGGGACTTAATAAATTCCTGTAGGAAAGTAGAACCATAAACAGAACACACATTAGGAGTAGCATTTGCCAAATCGCGAAAAAAATTAACGCTTAAAAGACCTGACAATGTAACACCTAAGTAAATGGTTGATCAATCTAATGTGATAAATCGACCTTCCTGGTTTTTGCAAGGACAGAGCGAATTGCTATGGAGAACCTGACTTATAGCTTTCAACCCAGAAACTCTAACCAAATGGTAATGTGTATTGGAGGTTTGATCGTGATTTTCGCAGTCAAGTTGAGATTTTTGGATCCCCACTTCAGTGTTTAAGTGGCATCAGTATCGAGCCAGAACATTGTAGTTGAACAGATCCATCTCATTGGGCAACTGCCTTTTCCATTTTTATTTACAAGCCCCCAAACACACATTAGTTTTTGTCCACCCATTGTAGCTTTGTTTTCCTGCTTATAATATGCAGAAGATACTGCAATAAAATAATTTCTCATATCCTTTCTCTTTTTTTTATTTCCTATTGCTCGCTGTGATGCTGTAACGTGGGTCATGAATATAATGATGATAATTTCTTAAACTGAGCAAGCAGAAATATTTAAAGCTGAATAAAACATTCTGTACAATAGTTAAATCAACTTATAAAAAGTTTTTACTTTTTACAGAAACGTGGAATGAACTAGCAGATTGACGTGCACCTTTGAGAGATGGAGAAATCTTAGTTTCTGTGTATTGAATTGAGTTTGTGGAAGTGCAGATGATTATATATAAACAGTTGTAAATAATTTTATTTTTTATCTAAAAAATTGTTTTTAGAAAATTTGAGTTAGTTGGGAACTCAAAACTGGTAATAATTTGTGAAAACTAAAATGGTGATACTGCAGAAATTTTGGAACATTAGTTGGATTATACATTATTGTACAGGATATACTTAAATAAATAATTTTCAGTACACATTGACATTTTAATTCATTTTTAATCTTAGTGGCATCCTGTATCTACCATTTTTTTTTTTTTTTTTTTTTTTTTTTTTTTTTTTTTTTTTTTTTTTTTTTTTAATGGTATTGTTTATTCATCTATAAAGATGAATGGATGTTTGTTCTTCATGCAAATCCTTAACTTTGCACGCGTATCCATTGAAACAAGGAGAAAAATACTGTCTACATCTGGTTGATAAATTGTCTGTATAAATAATACATGTAGTCTTATAATTTCGAATAATTACTGAATGGCGAGATGCGTTGAATGTCTAGGTCTCTGTATTGCCTTTTGATACAGCGGTCGGCTAGCTCAGTGGTTAAAGCGCTTGCTTACTGATGTTTGGATTGTGGTCTCCCATTCAAATCTCCATTGAGGCAAAGATTTTTAAAAATTGTTTTTGATCGTGTCACGCCTGGACCATCGGTTATTCGGTTTGAATGTTAAACTGAATGTCGCATATTTAGGGGTGCAATGGGAGGCAAATCATTGGTAGTCTTGCAATGCTGTAGGTGTACACTTTTTTACATTATATTGATCCCTCAGCGGTGATTTGCAGTCAGTGTGTGTGTGTGAGAGAGAGAGAGAGAGAGAGATCGATCTGCAGTAATAATACTATAAATGCGGAAGTAAGTCTGTCTTTTTGTTACGCTTTGACAACTAAGTGCCTATACTGATATTGACGGAAATTGACAAGATAATCTGTAGAGAGGGCACAGGACATTTTTTTTTGGTTTGATTATTAGTTGTAATCACAAAATTGTGAGAACTTATTGAATGGTGACAGGAAGACGGATGTGTGTGTTAGTCTGTAATGTTAGGTCGGTTGCTCAAGGTGTGCTTCTTGCACATTATGTTAGTGTATAATTTGTTAATAAATTTCGTTTAGAGAAAAAATCTATTATTTAGTGTAGATGTAGATTTTCCCTGTCCTATTACTTTGTCTCTGCTTAAATGTTTCTGACACCAGTTTATTTTGCCTTCTTTTTTGACATGTCTTGTGGGCGTAAACTGGCCCAAGTTGTAGCTCTAGCAGAACACGAGCAGCTAAAGTTATTGGAACACAAGAATCTGATGCTCATGCTGAAGAAAGAAGAAAAAGACCAATCTGAAATAAACTTGCCCCAAGTTAACACCCCCCCCCCCCTCTCTCTCCCCACATCCCCTCACCTTCGTTTGCTTTTCTGTTTTTTAAATATATTGGAATTTGATTCTCTTCAAGAGACAGGTTTGACAGTAGAATGATATAGTGATGGCTTTCCTGTCATATTATGTCGACTCTTGTGTTGTTTGGGACCAATCCTTGATTACCAAAAAACTTTCTACATTCAATTCTGGCAAAGAAATTCTTAATCCACGCGTACAAAGTCGCGGGTATCAGCTAGTTTTAGCATATTCATGAAATTACAACACATAGTTTACATAGGTACATACATAATACAGAATATCATTTTTAAAAGGCATTTACAAAGAAAAGTTCAGATCTGACAAGTTGTTAATTGCTATTTTTGTCTCCATAAGAAACTGCTAGTATCGCAGAGACCATGAGGTCACTATGTGCAGAATAATCTCTTTCAGCACCACAGCCAGGCTGGTGACATTTTCCCCTGTATGTACAACGAGTCTGCACATCAGCCAGGATTGGTTATAACACTATTAGGTGTGGACCAGATTTTACTGCTCAGTTTAAACCCTGGAAGCTTTGTTGTGATAGAAGACATTTTGAGGAGAAAAGGAGCATTGGTGTTCCATACTTTTCTCTACCGATCAATTAAGACTTAAACTGTTTCCACTGAGATCTTTTGCCACCTTTATGGGCAGTCACCGAAAACAGAGAACTTGGCTACGAGATAGACCAATCCCAACACCAAAGTACAGGGTTGAGGCTGAGGAACGTGAAGCCATTCCACACAGTATCCGCAGGATGCAGTTCCTTGCTGTGATTTTGGCAGCTGTCTTAGACAAGTAGTTTTGAAAGAGTGTTCTGTCTAAGGTGATGTCTAGATATTTAGGGGTTTTGCTGTGCCCAAGAACCCTGTGTTCTAAGTGTATCCTAAGTGCTCTGCTGGCTAGTCTGTTGTTGAGATGGAAAGTTGATGGTTTCAGCCTCTAGTTACAGAAAAATTCACCTGGAACTTACAAATCATTTGTCATCTGTTGGTTCCAGATCTTTGTGGCTCGTAGCTAGTGCTCAATCATCAATATATTGAAATTTCCTTGATGGTTTCATGCATATCAGCGAAGTACAAGCTAAACAGGAGTGGAGCTAGAATCTGTTGACTACAGTACAGGATGTTGTTTGTGTAGGAAGTCACGCAATTAAACTAAATGGTACTGATAGTGGCTGTGCAGTACTGTTAGATGGGATCAGGGGTGTGACCTGTTTTCCAGGCCAAATATCAGAAAGTGTTTTGGTCATTAGCATAAAAAATAAAGTGCAAGTCTTACTTCTCAGTCCAGTCAACTGGGATAGTTCCCTTTTCATCATAGTATGATAATGATATATTCAGTTTTTGCTGTAACAGAGTTTTTCATCTTCGTGTTAATTGTTTTGGTATGATTATTTGTAGCCTTGCTGTAATGTTGAGCGCTCTAAAAATTCTTAACTCGAAGAGCTATTGCTGGTGCAGATAATTTGGGTAACCAATGAAGGTTTTGACTAATTATTTCCCTTTTTTGAGGTGTTAGTTAATTACATCAAATTCGTTTTGTGTTTGAGGCCTTATGTATACTTATAGTTGATACTAATAACAATATACTTAATGTTGAGACTATAATGCAAAAAAAAAAAGAAAGGTGATTGGGATTGGAATTACAAGAGAATTACACAAGCAATGTTAGATGAGAATAGAAACTTTGGAAGAGGTTAGCAGGCAGCATACTATTAATTTTGGAATTGGGCACTTATTGCAGTTCAAGATTGCTCCTTGTAATGCCATCTTCTGCTAATTAATATTGTAAGTGAACGCAAACTGATATTATATACATGTAAATGCAACTAAACACACAATAGTTCTGTGTGTTGAAGTTTGTTTTAACTATTCTGAATTTGTATTCACAATCGATCTCAAAAAGAAAACTTTGTTCTTGGATTATTCTGTGACATGCTATCAACAATATACACAGTTGAAACTATATTTCATCTACTGGTCTAACTTTTTCAAAGGAAGCAAATTGCTCTTTACAAAATCAATATAACCTGTTATGACACTCTAGTGATATTATCCTGTTGTTAGTATTTTTAATTATAAGCAAACTTTCAGTTATTAAAATCCATATCCATGTTAGACTGGCTTATTTCTGCACGTAAGCTCATGTCCTTTCCGAACAGTTACTAATTACCGATCTCGCGTTATACTTAGCCAAGACTTGAAATACAAATTCCACAATTCAGTAACTAGATGACAACTTTCCTTACTTCCGTACTAATGGCCTTTGACTACTACCTACAGCATAAACTGTTTCAATTGAATATTATCCGTAAAGAATTCTTTACCACCCAAGTTTTAGGGTGGAGTTATGGGTTGCCCATGCTGTTCATGTTGTTTTTTAGGGGTCTTATGTTAGTAGGAATTGTGTTGGTGTTTGTTACTCATTATTTATCAGTAACTTAGAATAGAAAAACAGTTGATTAGACCAACTACAGACTTGTGTGAGAAAATACTAAGGATTTGTTCATTGTAATTACATGAAGAAGCAAGTGTTTTTGGGCTGTATGTTAAAGTTTAGGTTCAAACATTGTGCCAGTTTAGATGATAATGTTCTCGCCAGCACTTATTTTCCATGCTAGGAAATTTCTCCAATTGTTTTTTCTGTCATAATAAATTACTCTGTTACAGTTCAGATTCTTTGTCCAAAACTGCCATGAACAAGTAATTTTAGATCCCATTCCTTCATCTTTAGTAGTAAACGCACTTGTTTCATCAATAATTTCTGCATTATTTTAACAACTTTACTAACCTAAGTTGCTGGAGAAAAATGTGCCTAGTATTCTTCAGAATTTGGATTGAGGAGTTGTATCAGCATAAGTTAATAGCAGCTGATTTTAGGTAACATTTATCTTATTTCAGATTGAGCACAGTTATCAGCATAAACAGATTTTTCTTTTTCTTTGATTTTTATGATAGCTGAAATACAATGTCTAACTGGAAATGTTACAGAAACTGGGAGATGAACACAAGAAAACACAAATTGAAGGATTTGTTCTTGACAGGGAGAACTATTTTCAGTATGCCTTTTACATGCTGTGGACTGTCTGACTTCACTTTCCTAAGATTCTTTGTTGTGTGAATTTCCAGACTTCCAGTAAAATTGGACAAATTTACCTGAAGTTGGATACCATTGCAACTTGACCAGGACCTACAGCCAAACACAAAAAATCTGCTTTAATTTGAACATGTCCCTAAAATGGTTTATCCATATTTCTGTCTCCCCATCAATTCTACAACCTCCAATCATAGTGTGTCTACCTCTTCCATGTTAGACATTCGTTCACTTACATCGCTGTCAGTCTCTTTTGCCTAGGGATTGTTAGGTCAGAGATTTTAAAGGAGTAGTATCCAGATGTGCGTCCAGTTCTGTGGACATGGATTTGTGTCCGCTGGACCTGTCTGGGTCTACAATTGGGTTGGCAGAGCTTATTGTAGAAGTGAATGTGGTGTGGGGACTTCAATCTAAATACATGTACAGTTGATCTGAGTCAGACTCTTTGTTTTTGTTTATATCTTGATGGTTTTAGTCAATGTTAAACTTAGTTCTTCACGTCAGCTATTGCATTTTTAGGCTTGGATCTAGCATTGTTTCTTGAGCAACCATATTTAAACATGTTTAAATGCTTTCAAAATGCTCATTTTACTGAATGTAATGCCAGAAGCTTGTAAATTCTTTATAATTTTAAGATTATTTCCGGCAAGTTGCTTGTATTGGTAACAGATTGTTTGAGCCACTGTTCGACACTCTGAAAGTGGAAGGCAGCACATTTTTCTCACATGTGTAGCTTATGAAATATTGATCTAACAGCAGCCAACAGTCCCCCAAGATAATACCACCAGGAATCTGCTTAATTTTTACATACAGTTTGAAATCTTCAGAAAAGGCTTTGTTAACATTTTAAATATGTTTCTGGAAGAAGAAAAAATGATAAATGTTCCATCTGCTTTCTCATTTACCCTTCATCACAATTGTGAAACATAAAATCTCCATACGGTAGTAATTCTCACTTGGCGACAGGACCAAACTAAAATTCTAAAAGTTTAATAAGACCACTACCCATTAAAATTCTGATTAATGTTACAAGCCCATTCCTCCTCCCCTTAAAACCATAAAATACATCAGAAACAGACCAAGAAATCAGCACTACCGTGTTTTGTTCATCTATGTCAGCCATGACTGTGTGTAAAATTGAAATTCTGTCACCAGGTTGCAAGACTACACAAATTTGCTATCACCCATACACATATAATAGTTATTGTGATTGCTAGTAACTACTGGTTAAGAAACAATTTTTCAGTAATAATATTATCTTTAAATGGAACTATGAAGAAACTGCACAGTCAATGACATTAGACCTTTAAAAAATAGTTTTCAACTAATCTTAGGAACTGAAATGGACCTATGAATGAAACGAGGGTGTGAAGTGTGAGCAGCTCCAGCTCCTGTGTGGTTCCAGCTCAGGTCGCACTAGATCCGTGGCACGCATTCCATTGTGGCCGAATATGAGGCTGACTTGCACTCAGATTTGCATCCGTCATGTGTGCCACTGATATGCTCCATGGACCCATATCCATCTGGACCTACCTATCTCCTCTTGCTACCAAATATTCCCAATTCAGTACTGTGTCAGTGTTGCTGATGCCTGTAACTATCGTGCCAAATGGTATATACAAATGAACTACAGTTCCACATCACCTACGACCAATGAAAGCTATGTTTTCATCATTACATTTGCTCCTGGGTTTTAAACAATAAAGGTCCAAATTTGAGTAAGAACTTTAATTTAGCACCTGAAAGAAAGGCACACATGTTGGAGTTTGTGGCATTGACTGATTCACAACATTAAGCTCTAATTTATTTTAACCATTCTGCATTCGAAGTAAAATGTCATTTAGTTAAGAAGTACATTCTTGTGTGTTAAAATGAAAATTCTTACAAATCTGAAAACAAATGAGAAAATACTCGGGCATAAGCATTTATAAATATGAGGTGTGTTAAAAAAAATAATTTGTATTTTCATTTTTTTGGCTAGAATTTTATTCATCTATATCGATGTTAACTACTTCAAAAAATACCCCATTGGAAATTATACACTTATGTCAGCACTTCATCACATCCCCAAAACATTTCGGGAACTGGGATAGCTTTAAGCTCTTTCAGCGATGTACTTTTAATCTTGTATATGCTTGTAAAATGACGATCCTTCAAGGTTCTCATCATGTTTAGGAACAGAAAAAAAGTAGCAGGGGGCCATGTCTGGTGAATATGAAGGCTGGGGCATCATTACAGTGTTTTTTTTTTTCCACTCTCTTTTTTGCCAAAAATTCACGAAGAAGTAACTATGTGTGAGCAGGTGCATTTTTGTGATGCAAAAGCCCTGAATTGTTTTGCCACAAATTCGGGCATTTTCTTTGGGCTGCTTCATACAAATTACGTTGAACTTGAAGGCAATATTCCTTATTGACTATTTGACCTTGTGGCAAGAACTCGTGGAGTACTATGCCATTAATTCGAACACAGTGAGCATAACCTTCACAATCGTCTGAACTTGTCGACTTTTTTTTGGTCTTGGCGATTCCATTGGGACAATTGAGCCTTAGTTTCAACATCATAACCATAAACCATGTTTCATCACCTGTTATGACATGTTTCATCGTTGTTGACCTCATTTAGCGATTCCTGAGCAACTTCCATTCACCGCTGTTTTTTGTTCGAAACAACACTTTTGGAACAGATTTTGCTGCAACATGTTTCATACCCACAACAGATTAAATAATTTCATGGCATGAACCAATTGATATGCCAGTATCACCAGCAACTTCTCTAGTTGTGATTTGGCGATTGTTTATAATCATTTCTTTAAATTGACGTGCTAGGATGACCTGTTCACTTGTCATCTTCAATGTCTTCATGGCCATCTTCAAAATGCTGATACCATTTGTAAACCCTTATTTTACTCATAGTAGATTCACCAAAAGCAATATTTAACATTTCTGAAAATTTTGTTGCACCTAATTCCATTTTTACAACAAAATTTAATGCAAATTCTCTGATCCGGGATTTATACAAATGAAAAATCGCCGACTGTATTAAGACACTTGTTATCCTTTTAACATGAGACTAAACATCCAATATAGCTCAAAATGTATAGATACTTTTAAGACATGTTTGCCAAGACAACCAAAAAATCGTGCTAAAGGTTTTGAACATACCTTGTATACCTGATGTGATCCACATTCTCGATGCCTTCAGGGCAATAAACAAGCTATCAGTAATGTGCTAGGGCACTGAAGGCAACACAAATTATATTGATGAACTAACATTTACAAGATTATGATGTTGTAACAGCCCTCATACCTGAATTTTGAATAGCATTGTACTGTATGAAGTATTTGTAGTGAGCTAAAGTTTGCTTGAAAGTGATTTGATATGTTTGTTTTGTAATTTCTTGTAAATCAGTGTATATAGACTTTGTTTTAGGTAAGAAAATTATTTAAAGTCCATTTAATATGTTTAAGAACCGAATGATGCAAGAGAATTTCTTAAATGTTTGTAATTCTATGTATTAATGTAAGTTACGGTGTCTACAGGACAATTTTCTACCGTTTGAAAGGATTTCTGTAAATAATTTTGTATTTAAGTATCTATAATTACCATTTCTGATCATTTTGTAATGTTGTTAATTAATTTTGTATTAATTCCGATTGTTTTTAATATGTTAGATTGTTTGAGTGATTGTTAATGATCGATAAATATCGGGCGGATGCCTTTGAAGAATTCTCGTAATTTCGATAGAGACCATATAAACAGATCGCCTGGACAGAGAAATTCATTCAGTTAGTTACTTGAGTATTCAGTGTTTCAGAGAGTTTCGTCCAGTTGAGTTCACAGAGATTTTATTTGTGACGACTCAGAAGTGCATCTTTGGATTGTAACTATGCTTGTGAATATCGCAGACTTGTTTTGATTCAAAATAAAACAGCTCTTCAAAAATAACCTGTTTGGTGGACTTTTTAATTAATTAATCAGTAATTAAACCACCGAAGAACCTTAATAATGTGACACAGAATTAACTGTACAGAACAATAATTATCTTCAATAACATTATTCACACCAAAGATAATATTGAAGTGAAGCTTAGGTTTCAAAATATCGTAAGTCGAAATATTCCTAAATTCATGGCACAAAGGGAAATATTACTTCTGGTCCAGGTTGCACTTCATTCTGATCACATCGCCTTTGACATAGTATAACTCAAAAACAAAATATCTCATATATTTGCATAAGAATGCAGTGTAAAATTAAATTATTCTGCTCCTGGTTGCATTTTAACCAATCAACAAATCCTTTGACACATGATATGTGTAGAACTAAGCAATGTCTCTAAATGTCTCATCTTGTTACATAATAAGGCATTTTAAAATTGCGACGCCACAGGAATTTTTTCTGGTACAAGCCGCATTTCGACCTAAGCACAATGTCTCGAGAACTAAGCGAAGTCTTGAAACATCTCATTGAATTACATAAAATTCATCATCAAATTGTGGAGCCAATGGAAGTTTTTCTTCTGATACAACCAGTGTATTATGACTGAAAATCAAACGAGCTTAAACTGTAAAAGAAAACTAATGTGTACCTTAAAACCACAAAAGATGTACTGATCATGTAAAATAATTCAAAATGTGGATAGATGCATGCTTTTTACTAAGCAACAGATATGCTTTATTAAATACACCGAAGTAATTTTTCACATCTTGAAAACTTGCTAGCATTCCTAAATTCGTTGTTATAGAGTGCAGATGCTATCTTTGGTGTGAATAATGTCATTAGAGATTGTTGTTTTTCGGTACTACTAATTCTGTTCTTTATCGCAACTTTTCTGTTGCATCACATGTAAGTTACTTTTTTGTTTGTTTTTCTGTACTTTTTTTTTTTTTTTTTCTCAGCAAAAATTTTGGCTCAAAAACTGGTGCGGCAAATTTAAAAGCTACAGCACTGCCAATTTACCTTTTGGTCCAGGCTGCATATCAGCCTAACCATATAACCTTTCAGTCAAGATATCTCGAGAACTAAGTCAGATATCAAAAAAATTTATTCTTTATTTTCGATTTGTTTGTTCGAGTTCTATCATCAATTTGTGACACCGCTGTTATGATAGAATCCCTTAGAAATTCTTTACCGATTTTTTTCTCTTACCATATATTAACTTGGAAAGGCATGAATGTTATTATTTCAGTTGCATATACAAGTCTTAATCGCGAAACAGTGAATGTTTTAATGGAAACATTAGCAAAGTTTGAAATGCAGCCAAGAATTATTTTTAATTTGTTTTGCTTTCAATGATGCTATTCTACTAATGTCATTGTTTCAGCTACATGCAAGTAGTCCCAGTGGGCCAAGATTCGAATGTGCACAAAACAGAAGCTTTAATGTTTTTAATTCTGGAAGGAAAACAGTGAAGTTTGTGGTTAGGTAGAAATGTGGCCCGGACCAGAATGACACCCGATGTTTTGTTACAGCATAAGCCATGATGGATTTCTTTTTATAATTTACACGGTGTAGCATAAGGTTTTAAAAGTTCTAGTTGCTTTTTAATTTTATTGGTTCCATGTTGCTGTCATCAAAAACTCAATAACATGTAATGCGTTCCAACTTTGTGGTGATAAAAGCTATAACATTACAGAATTAGGGTTATGAGTGTTATTTAATAAAATAAAAGTTTTTTCTACTGGCTGTGGTTTGAACAGCAACCAAAATTTGTACACACGTTCCTTTTGCGATATTATTATGGAATATTTGCACTTAAGAAATACATACTGTTACCTATTAATGTTAAAAAGAAAAACCTGATTTCCACATCCATATGACATGTATGGGAGAAATATTGCTCATTAGCATTTTTAATTAACATTGTATGTTCAGCGAGGATTGAAAAACATGTTGTATCAGAGACAAAGTTTGTAACTAATCATGGTGATTGCGCTTACAGTAAATTATAGATTACTCACACTTGAGTCTCATATTCCATTAATTTAATGTTTTAAATTACTGATGACAGATGAGATAAGTAGTTGAGGTTAAGAAACGAAACATGTTCGTAAAGAAAGGTAGTGTGATTTTTTTATATTTTTTTCAGTTTTCCTGAAAGGAGTGAACATCTCAACTACAGTGTGATCCGTTGATCATAATTACCTATCTAGAAATGTATATAATTATTTCCTCAGTCATTAACTATTTCTGCAGATTTTAATTTGGACTATTGGCTCTAAAAAGTTGAAAACGCCATCCAAATTACTGCGGTAGTTTTTGCACAGCTTCCGTTCAAATAATGAGACACATGCAGCTTGCTTATCTGTTTTAATAAGCAGCTGTTGGTCATCTATGAAGTCATGTTACGCCATGGTGTCGCATTATGACGTTGCTCTATGACGTCACGCTTTACGCAATTGTTCTAGATTATGCACCTTATTTAAAAACATTTCTAAGCATCTACGAATACATTAACAAACAGAACACTGAAATAAAAGTATGTATTGTGTTTAAATCGACATATCGATCATTAGATGCTTTTATTTACGTAATATTCTTTTCCTATATAGAAGTTTTCCTTAAATTTTTTTGTCCATGGATATGTAAGATGAAAGCTCTAAGTTTCAAGCACCAATGTTAGGGAAAGTTTTGATTAGATTGTTACTTAACATGGACCAGAATTACAGCTGGCATTTGATGTTACAGCAGAGGGCAGGAATATATATATATATATATTCAAATTAATTTGAACTGTGTCCCATTATTGAAATTATTAAATTGTTTGAACTGATCTCGATCTGTGCAGCCTGCACTAAAATTACAGCAAGTATTACATGGCATAATGTATGTTTATAAGATTTATTTTAATTTCCTTTGGTTTCACTGAGCAATATTACTGAGGCTATTATTTCAGCAACATATATCAGCCATTGAAACGTAATATCGGTCTGAATCACGGATAACAAAAAAGAAAGGTGTAAAAACCCTTATTTGTTCCATATTTATATTTTTGATTGTTGTGATAGCAACATATTCCCAAACCTCTATTAAAAAAAACCCTTAACCTCAAGGTCAGACACGTGCCGAGGAGGTGCATGGATGAGATGCAGATCACTCGCTAACGTGCAACCTCAGGGGCACCTGCGCACCCCTGTTGTATTAGCACTTCTTTTTAAACTGGTTTTACTCGTGGGAACAAAACGAAGTCTACCACAAATACTAAAAAACCCTGCGGTACAGGTGTGCCGCAGGTGAATCCCAATACACCCAGTTCTAAGAAGCGGGTGAGGGTCGATAGACCCCCGGTTCAGAAAATAAGAGTGACAGAAAAGTTTGTTTGATACCGAACGCTTTTATAGTGATGCAAAGAGTGGAAGGAACCTTTGAGAAAGTTTCACCTTTTTATATTTCAAAGGGGCTAGAGGGTCTGGTAGGGACCCTAAATTCGGTGAAAAAGCTGAGGAATGGGACGCTGCTGCTGGAAACTACAACCAGTAGGTAAGCTACCCAACTCCTTAACTGTGAGAAGCTCGGGGAGTTCGCAGTCAATTGACACTCCAGTACTACCCAAGAACATAAAAGCAGGCTACATCAACCTGAACGTCCGTCCGTATGTTCCGGACCCGGTGCGCTGTTTCCATGTAAGGGCAACCCCACCTGTGGTAAGTGTGGCAAGGGGGCACATGAGCCGGGCGTTAGTTGTACGCTACCATAGGTGTGCGTCAACTGCTCCGGATCGCACCCAGCCTGGAGTAGAGAGTGTCAAGTGTATCTCGAAGAGTGCAAGATACAGGAGCTGAAGACCAAAGAGCGGATTCCCTATGGGGAAGCTAAAAAGAAAGCCAAGTCGCTCGCCGCTCCAATCTTTGGGACTACTTTTGCAAAAATGGCTTCAGCTCCCGTCGGGAAGCAGAGTGCTGCTACCCAAACGTCCTTTGCAGACATGAGCATCAGTACTTTGTGCTCATGTCAATGCAAATGTGGTGCTAAACCCGCTGTGGTCCTAACACCTAAGACCGCGGACGTCGGTAGCAGCACGTCTGCCACCTCGACCACACCAGCAGCAGCAACAACTATTCCACCAGCACCAACAGTAGCAGTCAAGATAACACCACCTCCTGTACCTCCAAGCGCTGTTATAGCGGTAGCGATACCATCTGCTACCAGCGCCAGTGGAGGTGACCAGAAGATCCGGGGTTGGAAGTTCAGACAAACAGACCTGACCCAGTTTGTTAAGTCCCCCTTTTCATCTCCTCCCAGACTGCCCAGCAATAGCGAGGGGAAGAGGCAGAGGAAGAAAATGAAAAAGAATGGGGAGGAATTTGAGGAGTCCTCTGGGTCGGAGATGTCTGTCTCCACTTCCGGGCAGGAAGAAACTGAGATGCTGGTGGACGAGACTGGTCCCGTTCCTCAGCAGACAGCGACCAAAGACCAACCCGATCCGGGGCGGGTGAAGCTAAACAGTTAGGATGGCTCCCATACTCCAATGGAACATTAATGGTTTTATGGCTCACAAAGAGGAGTTATAACTCTTAGCACGGTCTGATCCATTGTGTCTCTGTCTCCAAGAGACACACTTCAGACCAACACGTCAACCAGTGCAAAGAGGTTTTGACGTATAACGAAAGGACGATACCGAGGGTGATCGAGCGAAGGGGGGAGTGGTGGTGTTTGTATGGAACACTGTCCACTCCGAACCTGTAGCTCTCACCACTTCCTTACAAGCAGTAGCAGTTAAATTACATGGACCGGTGCAACTGGCTGTATGCTCAATATATCTGTCGCCGGGATCACCAGTTGATTGCGGTCAGCTGGCTGATATCACTTGGCAATTCTCTCGGCCTTTTCTCCTATTGGGAGACTTCAATGCGCACAATGCGTTGTGGGGTTCAACCACCAATTGCCCCAGAGGTCGAGAGGTTTGTCGATTATTGGAGCAGGAGGATTTGTGCATCCTAAATACCAGTCAGATGAAGCACTTCTCTACTGCTTCCGGTTCATCCTCTGCCATTGATCTCTCTTTTTGCTCTCCTTCACTTGCGGACTCCGTGCATTGGGAAGTGGATCATGACCTACATGGAAGCGACCACTTTCCAATTTGGTTGCACATTGAGTTTGAATGTGGTGATCGAACTACTACAAGGAAATGGAATATCAACAGAGCTGACTGGCAGCATTATAGCCGCTTAGTTACCCTCGAACAGCGCCTGAAAATTGAGGGTAAGGTGAAACATCTTACTGATGTGATTCACCAGGCTGCTGATATTTCCATGCCTAGCAACTCTGGAGTGCTGCGCAGAAAGCCTGTCCCCTGGTGGAACGAGGAATGTCGTTCCGCCATCCAGGGTCACAGATGGGCCTTGTGTCAGTTTAAATTACAACCGACACCCGACAACCTCACAGCGTTCCGGGTTGCTAGAGTTAATGCACATCGTGTGATTAAGGAGAGCAATAGGAGGTCATGGCAGACCTTTGTGAGCACCATTAACTGTTCCACATCATCATCAAAGTTATGGGAGTCTATCCACCGTATATCCGGGAGGTACTCACGACCACCAGTATCTGGATTACTGGATCGGGGGCGTGTAGTTACCGACGAGCGAAGCATAGCGCAGTTGATGGCAGAATACTTCGCTGCCATCACTTCGTCTGCTGGATTGGACCAGCAGGTCCAACAACGACGAACATCTGCTGAAAGGCAAATCTTTAACTTTGACTCGTCGGATTTGCAGGACTACAATACCCCATTTTTATTTTGGGAGCTGGAGTTGGCTCTTAACAACGCCAAAGACACTGCACCAGGGCCTGACCTGATCCAGTACCAGATTTTGAGGCATCTTAATAAAGATGCTAAAGAGTACCTCCTGGGTATTTTTAGTGAAATTTGGACCGGAGGACACTTCGCCGACTCGTGGAAGGAAGCAACGATGATCCCAATTTTAAAACCAGGTAAAGACAAGTTGTTTCCAGGTAGCTACCGTAGCATTGCCCTAACGAGCTGAGTCGGGAAGACACTAGAGCGTATGGTGAACCGCCGCCTCGTCTGGTGTCTTGAGTCCCGTAAACTGTTGAGCCGTTTTCAGTGTGGATTCAGGAAGTTCCATTCCACCACGGATAACCTGATCGTACTGGAAGCGGCAATTCAAGACGCCTTCATCCGCAGCCAACACCTTGTGGGTGTATTTTTCGACATAGAAAAGGCTTACGACACTACCTGGCGGCACGTTATTTTAAAACAGTTATATGAATGGGGATTTAGGGGAAATCTACCCCGTTTTTTAAAATCATTTTTATCTCAAGGTTGCTTCCGGTACCGAGTCGGTAGAGAAATGTCCGACCTTTTTATTCGGGAAAACGGTGTTCCTCAAGGTTCAGTTTTAAGTGTAACCCTTTTTGCTATTGCCATAAATTGCATCTCAACTGTTATAAGGATGCACATCCGGTACTCCTTATACATTACCGAGCGTGGTGGTGTAACGGCTAGCGTTCTGGCCTCGCATTCGGGAGGACGGCGGTTCGAATCCCCGTCCGGGCATCCAGATTTGGGTTTTCCATGGTTTCCCCAAATCACTCCAGGTGAATGCCGGGATGCTTCCTTCAAAAGGCCATGGCCGAATTCCTTCCCATTCCTTGCCCCCCATCCTTTCCCGTCTCTAAAGACCTAGTTGTTATAGGAGACGTTAAGCAGTTAAAAAAAAAAAAAAAAAAATCCTTATACGTTGACGACTTTTTAATTTTTATTGCATCGGCTAGCCTGAGAAGTGCTGAGCGGCAGCTGCAGCTCACGCTGAACAGGCTGGATGAATGGTCAGTACACACCGGCTTTCGTTTCTCTGCTGAGAAAACTCGGTGTGTACTTTTTAGCCGCAGTAGAAGTCTTTTAGCAGAACCTCATCTCACCTTGAGGAACACCATTTTAGGTTTTAGTGAAACTGTTCGGTTTCTGGGCCTCATTTTAGACAGTAGGCTTACATGGCTGCCACATCTTAAAGATGTCAAAGCCAGAGCCCTGAAAGCTCTTAATGTTTTAAAATGTCTGTGTGGCAGGTCGTGGGGCGCTGACTGCTCCTGCCTGTTACAGTTTTATAGAGCCTTTGTACGGTCGCAGTTGGAGTATGGTTGCATTGTCTACGGTTCGGCACGGGACAGCTACCTCCGTATTCTGGATAGTGTCCACCATGCAGGAATTCGTCTCGCCACAGGTGCATACCGCACCAGTCCGATACCCAGCATTTGTGCTGAGTCTGCCGAGCCGCTGCTTTCCATCCGCCGGCGTCTCCTCATGGTCCGACACTATATACATATTGCCACAACTCCTGGCAGTCCCGTGTACAACGTAGTTATTCATACTAACTTTGAATGGCTAAGAGCAACTAAACCGTTCAGCTACTGTACGAAGGCTATATTGGAGGAATATGGGTTTCAGATGCCCCTCTTTTTATCACCAGGGTTGGAGTAAATCTCCTCCCTGGCTTTTGAAGAGGCCCAGAACAGTTTTAGAATTGTCGCGGCACAACAAGCTGTGTACCGCCGACAATGTTTTTACCCGAACTTTTAGCGATGTTTTAATCAGTTTCGCAATTTACCCCGGTATACACGGATGGGTCTAAGCAGGCTAACGGAGTTGGCTGCTCTGTAGTGTTCCCTCGAGCGACTTATAATTACAAACTGAATAGCTGTTGCAGCGTGTACACTGCAGAGTGTTACACTTTGTTGAAGTCGCACCAGCATATGAAAGTAAGTCGTGGCACGAAGTACATCATATGCTGTGATTCCCTCAGCTGCATCCAGGCCATGGAAGCATGTACCCAGCAGATCGTCTTGTCCAGGATATACAGGGCACACTCCTTTCCCTTCAAATTCGTGGAAAGGAGGTCGTATTCTGCTGGGTACCCGGTCATGTGGGAATCAGGGGGAACGAGGCAGCTGATGAAGCTGCCAAAGTTAGCCTGCAACAAGGTCAGAGTTGACTTTGAACCGGTCCCAAAGTCTGACCTTGCCTCGGCGGGGAAAAGATTTGTTCTTGACATTTGCAGAGGCAGTGGCTGGAGGTTGAGCATAATAAGCTCCAGCTGGTCAAACCGACCGTTCAGCCGTGGAGCAGCTCCTTCCAGCGGGCGAGGAGGGATGAGGTCCTCCTTACTCGCCTCTGTATAGGGCACTGTGCTCTGACACACAGCTTTCTTCTCCGCCGGGAGGACCCTCTGGAATGTAATACCTGTGGCGTACCATCATGAGGTACCTCTGATGGTACGCCAACATGTTAATTGATTGTGTATTATTTTTAGACCTGAGGGCGGATGTTGGCCTGGCAACGATCTGTTCCTCATTTTAAACAATGCGACAAGCAGTGTGGCATGTGTTTTAAAATTTGTGTATTGGCCGGTCTAACGCCTAAGATATTAGGCAGATCGGCCTAGTTTTATGGTGGATGGTGGCCTCTTTACAGTCACCCACCCGTATGCATTGTTTTTAATTTTTATATTTTTAAATTCCTCTTCGCTGGCCACTATACAGCCGGCGAGAGATGTAGTGTTTTTAATTATTTTGTGACCCTGTATGGCCCCTTTACAAGCCATTCAGGTGGTGCACGGTCTTGAGTTCTGGTGGCCCCTTTCTAAGCCACGTTTTATATTTGTGAATTATTTTATTGCTGTCTGTATGGCCGACCCCTTTACAGTCGACCATGCAGACAGTATTTTAGTACTTTCTTAAGCCACAGTTTAGGCTGGTAATTACTAGGGCGCTAATGACCCCGCTGTCGATGCGCCCTAAAGCACACAACAACAACAGCTATGCCAGAACGTTTTGTGGCTCGAATTCCACGTTAAAATAGTTACCCAATGAAAGGAACTGGTTGTCCTACCTCTGACACAATGGCTTACAGGTTGTGCACTAATTTATTTTTAAATTGAAAAAAATATTTTCAATGGTTAAGGAACAAACTCTACGTTAGACGTGTTTCATGGTAACATCATTGCTTTCAACAAACTTTTAATAGCTCGTTTGAATGGAATGGAATCTTTCAATTTTTTAAATTTTGCACACGTTGGAATGGTGACAATACAATATCATCATATCTATGTCCTTGTATTCTCATTACTGTGACAGTAACAACAAAAGTAGTGTAACCGTCATATGACAGATGTAGCTAAATGTCAAGACTTTCAGTTGTGGTTTGGTGGCTCAAATGGCTAAGGTGCGTGAATGTGGACGCACCGTACCCGGTTCGAATAGCAGTTTGGGATTGCTATTTTTTTGCGCACCTTAGAGGTGACATTCATCTGAACCAAAGCTTTGCTTTGTATTAGCTTGACCTGCATGTATAAATGAATGAATGTAACGGAATATTTCAGTTATATTTTCATCCATTTACAGATGTCCGAGTTGTTTGAAATTTTGCACACATATTAAGAATCGGTGAAATATAATAATTTAATGAATTATGTCCTGATATGCTCATTACTTTGACAGTAACAATAGAAAGTGGTTGGATGCAATGGAATCTTACATTTCATTTTTCACCCACATCCTGACGTCTGAATTATTTGATATTTTGCAAATGTTTTGAGAATAGATGGCAATACAATAATTTCATATGTATATTTTGAATTTCTCATTACTTTGACAGTAAAACAGAAAATTGTTGACCTTCCTCTTTTCTGCGGCGTTAGTTTAGTTTGTCAGAAACACATCCTTCCGCTGATTCGTGGTGAGCTCAAGTCCAAACTTTTGTTAAGCCCTCACAAGAGTTTTGACTCTGGGGAAAACTGACTGCAAGAAGTCCATAGCAGTTACATGCTTCAGCTCACCCACTTCCTGATGTCCGAATTCTTTGAAATTTTGCACACGTTTTGAGAACCGATGGCAATACAATAATTTCACATATATATCCTGAAATTATTATTACTTTGACAGTAACAACAGAAATTGTTGACCTTCCACTTTTGTGTGACAACAGTTGAGCCTGTCAGAAGTTCATGCTTCCACAAATTCGTGGTGAGCTCAAATCTGAACTTTTGCTAAGCATTCACAAGAGTTTAGACTCTGGGAAAAACTGGCTGCAAGACGTCCATAGCAGTTAAATCCTTCAGCTCACCCACTTTATGACGTGTGAATTCTTTGAAATCTTGCACATGTGTTTGGAACTGATAGCAGTACAATAATTTCATATTTATCCCGACATTCCCATTACCTTGACAGTAACAACAGAAGATTGTTGACCTTTCACTTTTGTGAGGTGACAATTGAGCCTGTGAGAAGCGTATCCTTCCACTAATTCGTGGTGAGCTCAAGTCCGAACTTTTGCTAAGCCCTCACAAGAATTTTGACTTTAGAGAAAACTGGCTGCAAGATGTCCATTGCATCCTTCAGCTCATATTCATTTAATACTTTTAAGTCTGCTTCTTGCCAAGTCGTGCCGAAACTGCTAAACCAATTCTTGCTATTATTTATACTAAAAGTGAACTTTTTATTTTATATTTAATACATTCTATAAACTCAAAAACACTTCCGATTGCAAAAGAATAAACTATAGATGTGTTTTTAACTTGTATTTTTGTATGACACACATTACTCAGTACAGTTATAGCAGCATCATTGCTTTTTAATACGATTTTATCTGGTATATAATAAAAATTATAGTTTTAAAAACCAGAAAACATGTTTTTGTAGCAAAGTGACCAAAAAGTTAAAAATAAATTAAGTTTAAAAAAAACTAAAAAAAACATGCTTATTAGCAATGTGAACTAAAAGTTAAAAATAAAATGATAATTTTTAAAAAAAAACTAAGATTGATGCTTTTGTAGCAGTGTGAACTAAAAGGTTAAAAATATCTTTACCTATAATTTTTTTTCAAGTATGTCCCATAATTCAGTATAATCTTTTGAATATGCCTAAATTAAGTATAAGTTTCTGATTAAAAAATTAACATTAATGTAAAAAAAGTGTGGGGTGCTTTCTACATATTCATGATTTACGAACTATACTGGCTATATCTAGCACCCATGTTTTTTTTACATTAAAGTTAATTTTTTAATCAGAAACTTTATACTTAATTTAGGCTTATTCAAAAAAGAAGTTATACTGAATTGTGGGACATACTAGCACTGCTGGAAAAAAAAAAATTATTCGTAAAGATTATTTTTAACCTTTTAGTTAACATTGCTACAAAAGTGTGTATCTTACTTTTTTTAAAAAAAAAAAAAAAGTCATTTTATTTTTAACTTTTTAGTTCACATTGCTAATAAAGCATATTTTTTAGTTTTTTAAAATTGTAATTTTATTCTGCATTAGTCAGACTACTGCTTGAATATGATGGTAGAGTGGTTTGGGACTCACATTTTGTGTCCCAGATTCAGGAGTCGGAGGTGGTACGAAAGGAGAGCAGCATATTTTGCATTCAATAATAACCCATATATTACAAGAGCTGGGTTGGGAGTCATTGGAAGTCAGAAGGCAGTTGTAGAGAGTGTTTGGATTGTAAAAGGCTTATAATCACAATGAGGCATGGATGGATACTGGTAGAAGGAATCGGAGTTTTGCTTGGTAGGGGAGAGACAATCATGACCATAATCTGGCCCTCAATTTCAGGCAAAAGAGAGTAAGTTGAGACAAGATTTCTACTTAAAAAAATATCTGATCTGCCAAAAGCAACCGAATTCATTTCAAGTGGTTGACAATGCTGCTAACAAGTTCATTTTTTCAAACTCTTGAATATCACATGGAGAGGATCTGCTGCATGTGTTGTTGGTGCAATTATTCTTGAAAGTAAATAAAATGCTCTCTGGCAGAATAACAGAAGCTGTTTAAATCAGAGCAACTGATTTTTTTGGTCAGCAGAGACACTAGTTACCAGCTTAGTGTGGCTTGGAACCCGACGATCAATATGTTGAAACAGCAACACATCAGTAAGGGGCAGAAGAGTGGATGATGTCACTGCCTGGACTCAGCTTTTGTATTTGACTGTTGCCACAGCATCACCAAAATGGTTACTATGCCAAAGCAATATACAATTTGTTGAAAATTAGGGTAGAGATGGACTCTCTCGAAGCGTCCCATGAAAGTGACATTTATACGCTGCTGGAAGTCCGAGATTGTTTAATTTATTTACAATGCTGTTGAAAGCTTCATTTTTACATTCTTGAATGTATTTCACCATTTCCAACAGGTTGCCTTGAAATGACGTTTTACCCACAAACATCACACACCTCTGTGAATTTCTGGAATTGTTTACGTTTTCAGCGGTAGAAATCAGCTGACGGCAATTATTTCTGGTTTGGACGACTCAACTTTATAAGTTGCCATGGTTCCTAATAATAGTTGATTGCTGATAACCTCAATCAATTTCAGTGTCAATATGTTAAGGCAAACTTAAACAGTGGTTCCTCCAGAAATTGTGTTGCTGAAGAAAGTTGCAGCTTCTTGTTTTCTGGGTGAGGAAGTTGGGGACTAGATTAAATTACCAGTGATACTCTGAACAAATTGCAAAAAACATTGAAGAAGTTAAAAATTCAAAAAGGCCATAGATTTTTATTGGTTGTTTGGCATAAATTAATATTATGAAAAGGTCTAATATTAATTTGCGTGACACTTCTTACAAAGAATGGTATGATTCGAATAACTAGTATCAATTGAATTTAGTGTGAGAAACATGAATCAGATCAACTGTTATACATTTTATTAAGAAGAATTCAATTAATGGCTTGACTATTTTATGAAACCTAAATTATCATGGACATGAAAGTGATTGGATGAATTAAAATGCATGAGGTATCACTTAAGGTGTTTGGTTTGGAATGATAACTGTTCTTTGTGGATAGTTTGAGTGTGTGGGTGAGGAACTACATGTTGTATGAGCTGCCACTGGCAACTGTTGGCAAAACATACCCTCTCTATAGTTTAGCAACGTTAGGAGGTATCACTCTGTAATGAGAGATAGGTAGGTCTGAGAATTTAAAAGTGTCTGGTCTGCATGTACATCAAGCATCTAGGTTTCATGTCTGCTGAATCTGTGTGGTCCGACTGTGCAGTTTGTTGGGTACAGAGTATAGTGGTAGTAAACTTGCCAAGAAAGACTGCAGTATGAGTTATACCATGTTTATCCACTAATTTATGAAATGAGTTTGTATTATATAAAATCACAGTTTAACCAGCCACCAGAAGAATCAGTTTTCTTAAACTCACTGTTTGTGTTAGCTTAAATATAAAGGAAACCAAACTAAATTATTTCTTGGTAGTTTTGTAATTATTGCTACAAAACAAAATTCTTTGTTAACTTACAGTGTTTATAATAAAAATGAAACTTTTAAAGAAACCACATTTTGAAAAAAAATATTATCTATCTAGGAACATACCAACTTAACAATTCTTTTTTTTTTCAAAATGTCAAAAAATAAATAATTGATGTGAAATTTAAGGAAATTAAATTGTGAGTTGTAAAGATTATACCATCCTCTCAAGAGATGAAGATGTTAGCTCAAGATAGGAAGAGATGGAGGACAGCATCAAACCAGTCGAAAGACTGATGACAGCCCCCCCCCCCCCCAAAATAGAAAGTACTTTGGATGATTTTTTAGTCCTTAATATGCTGCATTGATCATTAATCTTGGGGGAAAAAAAATCTCTTACATGGAACAAAGGTGACAATTGAGACCTAGATGTTTCAGTCATGGAGGAAAGAAATATATGGAGATGATGCAAGGGACCTTCAACATGCATTGAAGTGACGTCGGGCGGAGGAGAAGTGGGGTGGCGTGGCCGCCATATTACCTATCCATACATACACGGGAATATGTACGAAAACCTCAAGGGTACTCTGGGTTAAACGTGACACCGCAATCTAGTGATGGATTATTATGTAACTCGATGAGACAAATAAAAATGAAGAATACAATTCTGATATCCTGCCTGAGTTTTCGAGATATTCTGTCTCAAATATGAGATGTTTTTGGTTGAAATTTGGAATAAAAAAATTGGTCAAAGTAAAATTTCATGATGGATTCTTATTTAAAAAGATGAGACAAAAAAGAATAAAATTTTTTGATATCTCACCTAGTTCTTGAGATATGCTGTCTCAAAAGTGAGGTGTCTTGAGTTGAAATGCAGAAGAAAATTTCGCAAAAGTCAAATTTGATGATGGATTCTTCTGTGACACGACGAGGAAAATAAGAATAAAATTTTCGATATCTTGCTTAGTTTTCGGGATATAATGTCTCCAAATTGAGGGGATCAGGTGGGATGTGGCCTGGAACAAAAATTAATTCTGCCAAAGCCACAATGAATTACATGGTGGACATGCAGAAATGGATATTTCAGTTTTATTACTACCACTTGTGGTTAGGTGAAATGTGGCCTAGACAGAATAAAAATAGTTATCTTGTTACCATACATCGTAAGCTTAATTGGGAATAGCTGAAAGTAGTTTACGTCATGATACACATTTGTCTCTAACATGGTTCTCATGAAATTACTAACAATAATAGATAAATTCTTGTCCCTTATGAACAACAAAACCATTCTGGTACAGACTGCATTTAGACCTAGCCACAATACCATTAAATTGCCGCTACAGAATGAAAACTATGTGATACATCCACACACACACGTATTTGAATCACAAACTGCATTTGGGGTAACAACATCGTTTGCTTCATCAAGATTCCTAGATTGTATAGCATAATTTAACACATTTAATTTCATCGTACACTGTCAGTGTAAACTGCAATCGGATGATAGAAAGTGCAATACTAAATTCACTGAATCGCGATGTAAATGTCACCCCTTTAAATCTCATTTTCAACACTCGTTAAAAAGTAATGCTAGTCTATTATGTTCAAAATAGCAAGGTATGCTGATTTTCTACACTACACCAACAAAAATTTGTGTACAAAGTCATCCTATTGAGAGCTATGAATAAGCATCTATAGACAGGCACCAAACTTGCCAAAACCTAAGGGCGCTAATGACCCCGTCGTCGACGCGCCCTAAAACACTAATAACAACAACAACAACAACAACAGCCAAAACCTACTGTACACTTCAAGAACAATAATTACAATGCACCTTACTTATGAAATGATATTCCAGGTTCTTTACTATCTTTCCTATTTGTGCAACCATATGCAGCACAAGATGGCATTATAAAAAACTTAGACACATAAGAAAATGAAATAATAACAGCATCACACACAATGTGAACTTAGCAATTGTAGGGATACGTAATATGGTCGCCGCCACCGCACATGCGCAGTAACAGCCAAGAGTTTGGAGGCGGCGTCAAAGATTTAACATTATTTCATCTCCACATATTTCTTTCTCCATGGTTTCAGTATCACCTTGTTAAGACATGGACACATATCTTTTCTTTGGTCCTGTGAGATGAAAGTGATATGAAGCAATATTTCATGTAGGTATTTATCTATTTCCACAATAATTGATTTTTTTAAAAAGATTTTTGGAGCAAGAAATTCTTAACTTCTTGGTCAAATTTTCCATGACTTTATTATTCAAGCTTCTCAAGCCATCTTTTTTAACATCTACTAGTAACCAGAGATCTTCTTTGCCTTTTGCTCGATGTTTCCTGGCCTTGAGTGTCCAAAGTTACTATACATGATCATAATTAAATATTAACAAAAATATTCTTGTAATAATAAATTTCACAATTTGTGAGGATGTGTACATCACAATTTCGTACCAGAAAAATTAGTAAACCCTAGGTTTTCGGTTGCTAGAGTAGTTATTATTTCATTATAGTGTATGAAATCTGATAAATACATCATATGTGGAATTCCAGTGAGGTACGCAGTCCAGTTTAAGATTCAACAACGGCAAGTTCAGTACCGGAATTAACCACGTAGCAGGAGTTAGCAAATGCTACGGGCATTGCGCCTTCTGGGGGGCCTCATACCTCATAGGGGCCCCGTGCCCAGGAGTTTCTATAGTCTCCCCGTAAGGCTAGATAGGTGACATTTTTTTTTCTTTTTTAGCTCAACAATTTCCCCGGACGGCTAAAACCAAGGGCCTCTTCTTCACATTTGCTACCGGCCTCGCGCTGTCTTAATCTGGCCCTGGGCAAGTTTAATTACTTGCTTCAAATATTTTATAGTATATTTAACTTTTATAATAATTGATTTAATTTCTTGCTGCTGCAGACCACTACTAATGCCAGATTTAAGGAGGATCCAGAGCACATCACTTGTCTCCATTCCAAGTTTCTAACAGCATTTAACATATTACTAGCATTGTCGGTGACCATAGTAGAAACATTGTTGTGGTCCTGTTCCAATATAGGATCTCAGGCCACCTTTACAGACTATGGCCAGTGGGTTTGCCTTAGCATTCCCCTGCTGGCAGAATGGTAACCATAGCGATCTAACCCCGAAAGACGTGCCTCGCTAATGTCCCAAGTTGGAAGCTAGCAGGCTACCATAGACCCAATATCCCCGAGCGGTTGTTCGATGATGGGTGGATAGATAAGATTGGCTTACTAGAATATGGTTATTCGAGAGGGGTAGCACTCCGAGAGGGGTTTTCGCCTGTGTGGAGCTTATGCTAGAACTAGTAGTGACAGGCTTGGGCATATGAAAGTATATTTACAAGTGCTCTCGCAGAGAGTAATAGTACATGAATAGAAAGGTTACTTGATAAGTTCTTGAAATACATTACGGCGTATTTGAACTGGATGGTATGCTTACATTTGGTGACGATAGAGGATGCGGAGGCTGGCTGGTCCATGGGCTAAGCCCCGGCCCCCCGGGCTGGGTTGAGAAGACTTCTGACTCGTCAACTGACTGGACAACTGGTTAACTGAATAACTGATCCTCCCTGACGGCTTTAATATAATTTAATTTAATTGCAATGGAGCACACGCTCCGGTGGCAATTTCCCTACATACCCAACTTCCCCCTATCCTGCACCCACCTGCATTTGCCCTCTACAAATTTTAACTTTAAACCTTTTAACGTTTTCGGTAAGTTATTCATCATTCCCCTCGGTAACTCATTCCAATCCCTGACACCCTTACCTAAAAAAGAAAAACTTCTCACACCCTTGTGCCTGAAATCGAGTGCTAGCTTGTGGTCATGGTCATCTTTTCCCCTCCATGAACTACTTTTCATACCCGCTGCAATATCTTTCCATGCCTCATCGCCAGTATACGCCCTGTACACTCCCATGACCCTCCTTATCCTCCTCCTGTCTTGCAATGAATCCCATTCCAGCACCTTTATCATATCTGTCACTGATAGCATTCTGCGATAATTTCCAGAAACAAATCTAGCAGCCCTTCTTTGCACCTTCTCCAACTCCTGTATTTGATACTCAAAATGTGGGTCCCATACTACACTACCATATTCGAGCAATGGTCTGACCAAAGTTTTGTAACCCAATTCCTTTACTTCTCTCGTGCATCCCCTCATCACTCTCTCCAACAAGTGCAGGATTTTGAAACATTTTCCTACCACCTGTCCAATCTATCCTGCCCAGTAAAGCTTGTTATCAAATGTAATGCCAAAATATTTACATTTCAAGTCTTCAGCAAGCAATTTTTTCCCCACCTTATATTTTTAATTAACCTTTTGTTTTTTATTTGTGTATCTAATTAGCTGACTCTTCTTTGCATTTATCTTCATCCCATGTTTACCAACCCAACTAGATATCCTGTCCAGATCGCCCTGCAACTGTTTACAGTCCCCTATGGTTTTGATCCTTTTATACAGCATTATGTCATCTGCAAACAATCTAATTTTAGATAGTAAACAATCAACACAATTATTCATTAGAATAATGAACAGCAATGCTCCCAATATGCTACCCTGTGGCACTCCCATTTTTACTTCCATTTCTTTTGATACCACATTTCCTACCCTAACTTTCTGTTTTCTACCTTTTAAAAATTCTTCTACCCAGCAAATCACTTTCTCATCTACTCCAATAGTTTTTACCTTATTTACTACCATTTTGTTGCTTACTTTGTCAAACGCCTTTCAAACATCTAGTGCAAGGCTGCTCAACCCCAGGCACGCGGGCCACATTGTGGCCCAAGAACGAATTTTAAATGGCCCGCCTGAGGAAGTTTGAAAATTCCCGCCTAGTTGAAAAATTGTTCCGAAGACCAAGTGATGCGTGGGATCATGTGATTGGCACTCCTGCTCACAAGGGTGAATACAGGCAGCGTCACATTCCCTTTATGCTTTGAGAACCAGTTTTTAATTAATTCAGCCAAAGGAAATATTGACCTTTACCCCATACTCAAATATATGAGAGAGAAGCTCAATATTGTCGCCATCAATTGTTTCAAGTACGAATTTAAAATTTGGTGATTATTACAGTCGTTTCAGAGCAGATTCCAGGAGTTTGAAAGAAAAAAGCAAAAAAACAAACTAATACTTAATGTAGAAAAGACACAGTTACTTAAGTTTGTTACAAAAAATAAAACAAAGGACAGCTATAATGTTATATCAGAAGGAAAAGCAATCAATGAAAGTAATTTCACAAAATTCCTGGGTGTATTTATAGATAACAAATTGAACTGGAAACAGCATATTCAACCACTTCTTAAAAAACTGAATTCTGCAATATTTTCACTTAGGGTAATATCTAGAATAGCTAATATAGAAACCAGAAAGTTAGTATATTTTGCATATTTTCATTCCCTGCTCACTTATGGCATCTCATTCTGGGGAAACTCGTCACAAGCACAGAGGGTATTTAAATTGCAAAAACGTACAGCCCACAGACGTCGTGCAGAAATCTATTTAAAAACCTGGGTGTACTAACAATGCCAGCACAGTATGTATACTCCGTACTATCATTTATAGTGGAAAATCCTGAACACTTCAATCTTAATGCTGACATACATAGCCATAATACTAGGAATAAATATAATATTCACAACGATTACAAATCACTGTCAATTGTACAGAAAGGGTTAACATTTACTGGAGCTTCCTTATTCAATGTCTTACCAACAGAAATTAAATGTTATCTATAAAAACCCAACTACTTTAAGTCCAAACTGAAAGAGTTTCTGCTTCAGAATCCATTTTACTCTGTGGAAGAATTTTCTTCTTGGAATTTGGTAACTAAGAATGACTGATAAAATAGTATATATGGTGTACTAATAGATTTTTAAGTAATTGACTGCTTATGAGTTGTGGTAACTGGTTGGTAAGAAAATAACTGATTGTTAGATGCTGGTAATAAGTGTATACACTGTTCCACATAATAAGTATTAATTAACTCGGGATTGTATTTGTAGATTACAGGAAATATTGGTTATACTAATGGGTCGTAACTAGCTTGTTGTCAATATATAATCATATTATCAATTATATAGTGATATTGACATTACTAATAAGTGTATGTACTGTTACATATCCCCGAGATTATTCTCACATGGGATTAAAGTGAACATATCTATCTATCTTAAAATATATATATATTTTTTTTTGAATCCTTTCAAATCAGTTTGACTGAAATAATCAGTTATCCTGCCAATATTCAGTTGGAACTCACTGAACTGCAAAATCACTCTGCGCTAAAAAACATTTTAGCAGAAAGAGTATCTCAAAAGTTACAAAATTCTTCAGAAGATTTTGCAGATTTCTGGAAACTGGTACCAAAAGAAGACTTTCCTGCAATAGTTCTTAAGTATTTTCGGATCAACGTATGTTTGTGGAAAGGGTGTTTTCAGATCTTAACTATGCAAAAAATAAATACTCTATTTCTCACCCCTCCTTTATGTACCGGTACTATTATCATACTTTTCCAGTCTTGTGGTAAGCATCAAGTATCCAAACTCAATTTAAATAATATTTCAAGGTAAGGTACAATGTCACATCCGGCTATCTTTAAGGTATCTGTAGAAATATTATCTGCACTAGCCCTCTTATGTTTTTTTCAGCTTTCTTATTTCCTTTATTATTTCTTCAGGATGATTTCAAATTTTTTAGTATTTTCATTTCTAATTGTATTGTTCAGCCCGTTCTCCAAATTAGACCTTCCCGTTTCTGATTCATTGTCCCTAATACTCTCACTAAACCAGTTTCTTAAAATCTCTGCATTTTTCAAATCCTCAGTAACTACTTCTCTATCCTTATCTATGAGCATCTCTACACCTTCCCTTCCCCTACTTCCCCTCAGTTTCCTGATATAGCCATAGAAATTTCTAGATGCATCAGTCAGTGGTTCTCCTGCACTGACAATACTCTTCATAATCCCATCTTTAGTTACTTCCTTTGCTGTTATTAAGTCCTTGTTTAGTTGTTTCAAATATTTACTACTACCCTGCTGTCTCTTAACTCTGTTATGTTCTCTTCGTACCAACCTCTTTAACCTCCTCACTTCCCTATTATAGTACACAAGTTCTCTACTTCTTTTAATTTTCTGCTTTGGAATGAATTTTTCTTCCCCCTTCCTTATTATCTCTTTGAACTCTTCTCATCTTGACTCTGCTGTACTTGTGCCTTCCTTCCATTTGCTGAAACGTTCTCTGAAATATCTCTTCAGATTTGAAATCTGTGCCTTTTTATAATCGTACCTGTTTCCCCCTTTAATTTTGGCTGCTGCTTCACTGAATTCTCTAACATCCATCAGAACTGTGTCATGATCACTTATTCCTTCCATTACTTGACACCCCACAAGGTTGTCATCGAGCTTTATTAGGAATATATCCAAAATATTTTGTCCCCTAGTGTTTTGCTCTACCACTTGTGTAAATACTCCTTCCCTTATTAAGGTATTTGCAAATCTTTGTTCCCGTGTGTTATTAATCTTATTCCCCTCCCAGTTTACACCTGGTAAATTTATATCCCCACCAATAATGACCATTCTATTCTCACCTCTGAAATCTGAGTATGAATTTAATTTCTCCCCAAGAGCCTCATCTTCATCTGTCATTCTTCCACTGCGGTAAGCAGCCAACACGCTGATTTTTTCTTTTTTATTACCCCAGACATCTACCCCAAGTAACTCATGGTCTTGATCTATGAATGCCAGTGAACTGTGGTAGTTTTTGCTAACTAGTATGAAGACACCTCCACCAATTGCTCCTCTATCTCTGCGGTATATTCTGTAATCATCAGGAAAAACCTCACTGTCTAGTACGTCTTCTTTTAACCAACTCTCTACCCCAATTATTACTTGTGGTTCGTGTATCTCTATTAAGTTTGCAAATTCGATTACTTTGTTCATTATACTTCTACAGTTTATCATTAACACCCTTATTACCGGCTTTATATTTTCAGCATTTATCTCCTCTTTCCCAGTTTTACCCCAGCCAGTTATTGTTTCAGCTATTTCATCTATTTCTTTAACATCTATGATCTTTCTCATTGTGGATCTGCACTCAGTATCACTTTGATCATCTATTTACATCCCTTCACCAGCAGCCCCTAACCTAAAAAAGGCACAGTCCTGACCCCATTATCAGTGGAAATGGGCTCCCTTACTGTTTTAGCTAACAACTCAGAAAGTTCCCCCTTCCTCCTTCTATTTAGGTGTAGGCCATGCCTAGTGAAACCCCACCTACCAATGGTGTTTACAGGCACAACCTCCAACACAGAACTAATGCCTTTCCCAAGTAGCACTTCTGTTTCCACATTTACACGCCTCACAGCATAGTTCAATTGTGGCCGGTCATGGGATCTTAGGACCTGCATGAGCTTCACCCTGGTATCCTGTGCCTCCTTCACCACCTTCCTCAGGTCACTCTCTATACTATAATTCACATTTCTATCAATACTATTCCCCGCCCCTCCCACTATCACTACTTTATCTTCCTTAGTGAAACTCCTACAAAGTTAACCTATATCCTCTATTACCTGACATAATATTGGACTAGGTTTGAAAAAACTTGTGACCCGGTAACCTTTGTTGGCCTATATACTCGTCTGCCACCTGTGGGCTTCATTTAATAACGAGCTTCAAGTGTTACCTAAAAGGATTGGTTAGACCGCTTCTTAACTTAAAATGGATTCGCACATGCCCTCCATCCGATGGGGCACCGATGTCTGTATAAAATACGGTTACTTGCTCAGATCCATGCTTGGTACTAATTCTTGTCTTCGAATATGGCTTGGCCATAACATGTTGTATATGGCAACCATATTATATCTTTTAACATTTTAGACATATTTTCATCTGTGTATCGGTCTTGATAATGAACATAATCCAGAAGAACATTTTGCAGAGTATTGTTTACATTAGTAAAATCAGTTGCAATTGCATGGAAATGATTCTGATTGTTCTACTTATATATGTTTGTCCAGTTAGTTGTGAACACGTAACAATACATTGTGAGATACTTTTGTGATAAATTGGACAAAGTAAATGAAGTAGATTTTGGAACTCGGAATCTTCTAAAAAATATAATGGATTATACTGTTTCACAATCATTTTAGTAATTCATGATCAATTTGTTTGAAATATTGAGCTGACAAGGGTCTTGTTTTAGTTGCATAATTTGTGATTAAATTTGATTTTCGTACTGTACTGCTATTGAAGTGGATGGTAAAACTACTACTGAATTTGATCTTACTGATTCATAAACCAAATTGACACTAACATGATTATTATTGGCATTGGTGCTGCCAATGGTAATCACTTCAGTACTAGTTTCTTTCGCAGGGTATAGAAATAGTTTTGTATTTTCGTTTCATAGGTTGAGCTAGATTCCTGTCCCATTGCTAAGATTTAAATAGCAGCAACAACATTTATAGTTTTATTTTGTAGGCTTGTTAAATGATTACAAAATTCACTGTTCTTTGAAGATGACATAATGAAATTTAAAACAAAAAAGCCATTCTATAACACCCTGCATGCAAGCGCACATTTGACAAATGTAAGTAAAAAGCATATCAGTAATTAAAAAATATAACAACCAGTCAGGATGCCAAATACAGAGGTGAGAAATTGAGGCTTGTAGAACAGTTCAAATATTTGGGTAGAAGAAAAATGAGAGAAATGCAAACCAAACGTGGTGGGTGAGCAGTTAACGCTCTGGCCTTGCAGTTGGAAGGATGCCAGTTTGAATCCCCATCTGGGCATCGAGATTTGGGTCACAGAAGTACAAAAAGACTTCCTTTGTTCCAATACTAACACGTGGTTCCAAATCATTTGTGAGGTGGAAATTAGTAGAATTCATGCCATAGAGAGGAGACCCCTAGACAATGAGACTGGATATGTCAGCAAGGCAATGATAAAGGAGCCTGTTGTGCACATAACTAACATGTCATGACTTCAGTTGTAAGTATACACAAAAAGGAAAAGTGTCCAACAGAATATACAATTTTAAATTTGAAGAAAGTGGCCTCAAGGAGTAAAGGTGAACCAAAGGAAGAAAGAAGAGTGTTCAAGACAGAGGAGCAAAATGGAATATACTGGAAGAGGAGGAATGTCGGAAGGTCTGGAAACTGACAGACCCAGTCTTAGGCTAGAAACTATTAATCCTGATAGATGCTGTAAAATAAAGAAATTTAATTTAATTGCGATGGAACGTATGCTCTGGTGGCAATATTCTGCAAACTCCCCCACCCTCCCTTACTTTTGCCCTCTGCTATTTTCAGCTTTAAATTCTTTAAGCGTTTTAAGTAAATTATTCATCATTCCTGTTGCAATATATTCCTTACCCCCTTACCTACAAAATAAAATCTTCCCACACCCTTATGTCTGAAGTTGAGTGCCAGCTTCTGGTCAGGGTCATCTTTTCCCTTACATGTACCTCTTTTAATTCTTCCATCAATCTTTCCATGCCTCATTACCAATATGTGCCTTTAATTTAATTCAGTGGCATGCTTGCTCTGGTGGCAATTTCTCTACACATCCATTTTTCCCTTTCCTTTGCCCACCCACTTTTTCCCTCTACTGATTTCAACTTTCAATTCTTTTCCATGACTCTCCTCCTGTCTTCCAATGAATCCAATTACAGTTCTTTATTATATCACTTACTGTGTTATGCAATAATTTGCAGAGACAAATCTAGCATCCCTTTTCTGTATCCCCTCCAAACTCCTGTATTTGATACCCAAAATGTGGGTCCCACTTTACACCACCATATTTAAACAATTGTCTGTTCAATGTTTTGTAACCCAATTCACTTACTTCTCTGGTATATCCCCTCGCACTCTCTTCAACAACTAAAATATTTTTAAACCTTTTCATACAGCCTGCCCAATGTTTCCTGCCCATTTGAATTGTTATCATATGTTATGCCAATGCATTTATATTTCAAGTCTTCAACAAGTAATTCTTTCTGCACCTTAAAATCATAATCAATCTTTAGGTTTTTTTAAAAAAATTTTCTTTGTATGTGGGCTGTTTCTTTGCATTTATCTTCATCCAGTAGTGACCTACTCAGTTATATATCCTGGTTGTACCACCCTGCAACTATTCAGTCTTCTAATGTTTTGATCATATAGCTTTATGTTATTTGAAAACAACCTAACTTCTCATAGTAAACCATCAAAACAATCATTCATTAGAATAACAAATAGCAATAGTTCCAATATGCTACCCCGTGGCACACCCATTTTCACTTCCATTTCTTGTGATATTGTGTTTCCTGTACTAACTTTTTGCTTTCTACCCTTTAAGAATTCCTCTACCCAGAAAATCACTTTTTCATCCACTTCAATAGTTTTTACCATATTTAGCAACATTTTATGAGTCACTCTGTCAAAAACCTTTGAAAGATCTAGTGCTACACTATCAGTTTGGCCTCCCTTCTTCATTACATCTGAAATATCTTGCATATATCCTAAAAACTGAGATTTGCATGAATATCCTTAAGTAAAACCACATTATCGACTTGAAAACTGCTTACATTCCTCACAGACTTCTCTGATGTTGTTGGATATCAATCTCTCTATTAATTTAACTCTATTGATGTCAAACTGACTATCCTGTCAGATGTGTTCAGCCATATTTCTCATCCCTCCTTTATGTACTATTACACTTTTCCTGTCCTCTGGTAAGCAACAAGCATCCAGACTCAAGTCAAATATAAAGTAAAATGTCACATCTTGCTATCTTTAAGACATCCTTACTAATATTAGCTACACCAACCCCTTTATGCTTTTTGAACTTTGTTGGTTTCTTCATGATATCATCAGAATGAATTTAAAATTTTTTAGTCTGCTCATTTTAATTGTGTGGGTAAGCTTGTTCTCCAATTAACACCCTCTCATTCCTGTATCATAGTCCTTAATGGTTTCACTAAACCAATTACTTAAAATCTCTGCCTTTTCCAAATCCTCAGTAACTTCTTCATCTGTATCTTGTGGTGGGTAGCCTTGGTGGGCAAACCACGTTACAATTATCTTTCATACCTTTATGATTAATAATTGTGGATTTTTAATTTTAATTTATATGAAGGATTGGAAATTTATTAATTTAGCAAGAATCTCGACGTTGGTTGGAATTTAGGAAAAATTGTCACAATATGACATTTATTTCTTATCACTGGCGATTACAAGTCTGAGCGAATTTACCGTTAACATTAACACAAATTGGCAAAATCATAAAAGCAACGCTCAGAGTTACAATTAGCCGTCATGGGCAAGCAAACAATTGTATATTTACTTTTAAATATCTCAGAATCAAAATGCAAGAAATAATGACAACTGGAAACAATGAAAAATACAAGTTATGACTACCTCAGACAAAGGCATCATAATACTGTGACTTTACAGTTAAAAAGAAAATCATGGGCGCCAGAATGAACAATATATCATTCGAAAATAACTAGTTCTGGCAAATTATGCCGCTAGCTCAGGGGTTTTTACAATTACAAAGTGAGAACATGGACCTATCCTCTCAAAGTCGCTTACGGGTTCTGTTTCACGGAATGCACAATCACATGGCTTGGTCGTAATCAATTACCATTGTAGTTCTGCGTCTGATGTCTGTGATGAGTGTAGCGGACCCACGATATGTGAGATTATCTCACAAGTCGGCTATAGGCATCTCTGGTCTGGCAATGCGCATCATCGCATTACCGGCTGTGTTGCGGTGATAACCTTGCTCCAGCAAGGCAAGCTGCGGTTAGCGAAAGAAGTCAACTTTCCAAGTCAACCTCAGACTGGTGCGATCGAAGTTAGAATCCAGAATGTCAGCTCCTCGCTCTTCGGTCCACGAGGAAACTTCTTGCTCCGCCCATTTGTAGTCTCGAAGCTCACATACAACAAAAATTCCCAGGATTTTGAGTTATACGCTCATTTTGATTGGACCTTCAGGTCGGCACCTAATGTCACGTGATATCCTCGATATGTGATTTGGCCAAAGAATCCAACAGAGGTCGGACATATTCGGCTAAGTTCGCCGGGGAGAGAGAACATTCGGGTTTCGGACGGCAGGCTTTTCCCGCTCGGTGAGTGACCCATCCCCAGGGAGCAGTGTGTGTGGTCTGGCAAATCCCAAATCCGCGACGTGCTGTCGCCATGGCTCGGAAAGACCAAGATTAGCTTCAAGCCTACATAGCTCAATAACTCTTTAATATTCGCTTTGCTACGATACACTGTATAAGTTCACCATTTCATTACAGTCCTCACTTGGAATCTTGCGTACTTTATAAAATTACAACAAAAATCTATTCACGTGGTCGCCCAAGATTTATGTAAATTACTCTTATATTATTACATATATAATAAAAATGCACCTTGTAACGTGGCGACAGCGCGGCTCGTTACAATATGGCCGGCCGTTGGTGAAAAATGAAATTATGGTACAATAATTTTATTTTTAACTACCTAATTCTATCTCCATTGTGACTCAACAAAAACTTAAGCATTTTTATAATTACATTAATTTTAAATGTGATTCCAATAACCATCGGTATTCCTGCCTTGTAAGGTGAATATATAACGGGAGCATATGTCCTTTTGGCCGTCTTACAATTCTTTACAAACAGAAGCACGTGAATTCAGGTAGCCTTCCCAAATACAAAGTTATATTAAACACAATACTAAAATATACATGAAAAGAAATTATTTACATACATGTTTAAATAATAATAATCTTGAAAATATCTTGTATCAAATCTTATCATTAAATCACTAAAATGAAACACATTAATAAAACAAAACATTTTGAGACCACTTATGCAGAAAGTGGTGGAACTATACATTGTATTTACAATTTAGCGTGATGTTTTACTCATGTGCATAAAAATAATTCTGCCTTCAACAAACATCCATAAAGATGCTAGAGGTGAGCGTAAAATATCTCATTACATTGCGCGGTTTTAATCTCAAAACAACGGAATAGTTTAGTCGGATTCGGTGACGTGATTTTCGTCATGACCGACGGTTAATTCAATAAGCATTTCAGAGAAGATGTGCCCGTGTTATACACTTATGCTTCTTTAGCTTGTATGAAAAAGGTCGTAAGCTTTGTTGCATAGAACGGTTCGATCTCAGGTTTTCCGTTTGCCAATACAAAGCAATTTCGAGATTTCACGCTAGCAGAATACTACAAATCTATATAAAGCACAAATATAAACTTTGAAATTATTTTCGTTGAGTGCACACAATCCTGAACTAAATGTATGCTGTCCAACAATAGTTTTAATCTAATTTACGGAATACTATACACTTTACAGTTAGGGTACGCGAAATACCGCTAGAACGAGGCGTAAACTTTTGTTTTCTGTCCCATTCATTCTTGGGTATTCGCTACCTGCTAGAATTCTAGGAACCTGCCGGTTGAGTTCAGCCGTCTACCCGCGCTAATGATCTAAGCCGTTCGAGGGTAGCTGTCCCCAGCTCTTTCGAAACCGTTACTTTGTATGAAATGGCTTTAAGTTCCGGGCGTTATGAGGCCCGATCTCGGTTTGTCCGTCCGTCAACAAATAACAATTCTTCGAGATCACTCTGGCCACCAAATAAGGCCAGAAATATAGCAGGAAAAACGTCGATATCACCAATAATCTTATTGTTCACGTCTTCACCATCTGTGCATTTATCATATACAAAATTCCTTTTCAATTGAAGTTAGCATCAAATATAATTACCTTAACTTGCAAAGTTAGCTGAATTATTGAATATATCCCGTAAATAAAGTTTTTCCCTTTAGCCTTTATAAATGCAGTCGCCTTTAACTTTTTGCTCTTCGACCTCGCTCTATCGTTAGCAAAATAACAGCAAGGTATTGTGAAAGCTATCCTGTGTATCTGTAATCCTTCGACTTATGATTCCTAATTTCTGTGATGACTAATACAATTTGAACAAATCTTTCTGGCAAGGTTTCGTGTTCTATAGGGAATTATCTATGGCACTATCGCTACCCTTGATAGATACACAAAACAAAGAAGTAAAATACGTTGATCAGATAACATTGCGATCTTCGATCAACACAGACAAAGCGATATTACGCTCGCTGTACACTTCTGCTCAGAAAAGATATAATGCAACTACCTAAGGTAAAACGTTACATCGAACTCATGCATCACAAAATGTTGAAACCCTTTTCGTTTATGTCACAAAATACATCTTAGAAAGCATATCACAATATTTGTATCGCTGTCAGATTCATTGTGATTGCGAAGACAAGAAATTGTGCTTGCTAATGGCGCTTCATTTTCCGCGAGGTGCGTATCAATTTATCTGGCTCAGGAAAACATTTAATATTTCAGGATTTTTATCAAATCAAGTCCAATTAACAGCGTGAAAGTCAAAAGTGACTATTAATATTTCACGTGGACAAAATATAAAGTTCGGAATAGCGAAATAAGCATTAAAAATTCCGAATATGGAAATATCCTAAGTAGCTTTAACTGTAAGTGCAAATTTGGTAACTGGAATTTTAATTTTCCGTTTATCTAATCTTTCCAGCAAAACAGACGGTTTAGACTAGCGAAACCGGCATCGGCGTTTTTCAAGCATGATTAATTTCGGTAAGGCGTCTAACCTAAAAGAATGTGTACTGTACATTTAATTTCCCTTTTTTTATGATTCAAATCGGTCAATTCATAGTCAGCCTTTTCGTCATCGTATTTGGCATGCTACACAACTTGTTGAACAATGCCTACAAGACGAATTTGAGACGTCCATGGATCTTCCTCTGGAAAATAATTCTGCGTCGCGAATATTCGTCTTTACCGCTTTCAACAGGATTTCGAAGGACGCAGAACCTTGGGCTTACAAGGTTACAGACGTTCGGCGGTTTGTGCCCGACAGCTAATGACATTCCTGGAACAGGTATAGTGTCCGTCGACCGACGCCACTTACTAACTGGTCCAGCTGACAATTGCGTCTTTTCTGACCGCAAGGAATGAACAAATTGTGTAGTGTTCCACACAAAGTTACGGACAGAAAATTTCCACGCGATGTTGATAGGCTGTGAATTCTGAGACTGATTTCGCATTTCTCCGATGATTGGAAAACTTGCCGACTCTTGTCTGACTTTCAAGAACGACATGTACTGTACATCTTTCATCTCCTGCCCTACAAATGTCTTATGCTTTACTGACAGTTTGCACTTAACTGTGGATCCAAGACAACTGAAATTGTGTTTCTTGATTTCAGATATTTTTGCGTACAAACTGACAATTTCACTGACTAAGAGTTGAGTGGTGACTTTAACAACCGACTCACTCGCAGTCTGTAATACCGCATTCGGAGGATTTTGTGGAGGACTAAAATTACTACGTTCGGCTTCCAGAAATTCGTCCAGTGACAATTTCAACTCGGTTTGTGCCGTCTTAACGAGCTCAACTGAACTTGCCACGGCAGTCATCTCTGAGCTAAGTTTTCGGATGTTTTGTTCGCTTTGGTCTTTGACCTCTTGAACAAATTCCGAAATTTGCCCTAGGTTTTGGCCGTTCTCGTTTCGCATCTGTTCAATGGACAGTTCGGTAGCGTCAAGTCTTTTGGATAATTGTTTGTTGGCCGTTTGCAAAGAAGCACAGGTAGTTTTTACTTCTTCTGTGTCCCTTTCCAGCTTAGAAACAATTTTAGCTATCTCAGACTTGAATTCAGATATTTCTTTTGTGACCTCAGAACGGAAGGTGGATAATTTTTCGTCCAAATTTGTTAATATCGCAGCTTGCGAATCAAATCGTGTATCAAAACTCTGCTTAAGCAAATCAGAATTTCTCTTATTTTCCTCCTTTTGTGAATCAAGTTGTTGGCTAAGGAAATCCGAACGCTTGTTTAATTCCAGAAATTGCTGGCTTGATTCCTGCCTTGATTCCAGAAATTGCTGGCTACTTTTCTGGCTCAATTGCTCTATTGCAGCCATCAACATGTTTAGCATTTGTGATGATGGGGGTGGTGACTCTACAGGAATTTGGGTCATTTGTTGTGTCTGTTCTGAATGTGCGGGCGTATTCTGTGTCATTCACCTACAGGTGACGGAAAATTTTCCATATCTTCCTGTGGCGACAAAGTAGACTGCGAACTATATGAGTGGGTCGGAACTTCAGAACTTACGTTCCCCTCCCCTGCAGCCAATATTCCGCTTTCTGTTAACTGAACCTGATCGTTCATGATTTCGGGAGATTTTTGCCTATCAGACTGATCTTCCATATCGAAATCTTTTATCGTACGAGATCGTAGCTTCATATGAACACACAACGAATGAATTTACACCGCAATTGTGCAATGACGAAATCTAGATTCACAACAACAAAAATACCGCGAATTTCAATACACACAAATACATATACCCCTCCAAAATACAGCAAGAGAAAAGCAACGATGAATCATGCAACACAACACCATGAAAGCAGACTTACTTTCAAACACATGGGCAAGACATGCGTGTCTTTAATTTTCTTAGCAGCTACCATGCATTAAGAAATCAACACTGACGTTACTCATTTAAAAAATTTTAAACTGATCACAAAATTGTTACAATACAAAGTGTATTGCATCTCAATTGAAATACACAAATGAACTTCCTTTTAATGCGTTGAAACAAAATAAATTTTATGCATTGAAACAAAATGAACTTTATGCATTAAAATATAAGTGAAACATCAAAATAAAATCTTGTATGAATATCTATTGACTACAAGAATAATAAAACTGCCAAAAACCATGTGCAACATTCCATGAAACTTTCTGAATTTGGGCTCAAACTTATAATTTGAATTAGTGCCACCAATTCGCAGACATTAAGAAGTAATGTCTCATCTGGCACCAGCGTTGGGCGACATTATGTGGTGGGTGCCTTGGTGGGCAAACCACGTTACAATTATCTTTCATACCTTTATGATTAATAATTGTGGATTTTTAATTTTAATTTATATGAAGGAGTGGAAATTTATTAATTTTGCAAGAATCTCGACGTTAGTTGGAATTTAGGAAAAATTGTCACAATATGACATTTATTTTCTTATCACTGGCGATTACAAGTCTGAGCGAATTTACCGTTAACATTAACACAAATTGGCAAAATCATAAAAGCAACGCTCAGAGTTACAATTAGCCGTCATGAGCAAGCAAACAATTGTATATTTACTTTTAAATATATCTCAGAATCAAAATGCAAGAAATAATGACAACTGGAAACAATGAAAAATACAAGTTATGACTACCTCAGACAAAGGCATCATAATACTGTGACTTTACAGTTAAAAAGAAAATCATGGGCGCCAGAATGAACAATATATCATTCGAAAATAACTAGTTCTGGCAAATTATGCCGCTAGCTCAGGGGTTTTTACAATTACAAAGTGAGAACATGGACCTATCCTCTCAAAGTCGCTTACGGGTTCTGTTTCACGGAATGCACAATCACATGGCTTGGTCGTAATCAATTACCATTGTAGTTCTGCGTCTGATGTCTGTGATGAGTGTAGCGGACCCACGATATGTGAGATTATCTCACAAGTCGGCTATAGGCATCTCTGGTCTGGCAATGCGCATCATCGCATTACCGGCTGTGTTGCGGTGATACGCTTCGCTCCAGCAAGGCAAGCTGCAGTTAGCGAAAGAAGTCAACTTTCCAAGTCAACCTCAGACTGGTGCGATCGAAGTTAGAATGTCAGCTCCTCGCTCTTCGGTCCACGAGGAAACTTCTTGCTCCGCCCATTTGTAGTCTCGAAGCTCACATACAACAAAAATTCCCAGGATTTTGAGTTATACGCTCATTTTGATTGGACCTTCAGGTCGGCACCTAATGTCACGTGATATCCTCGATATGTGATTTGGCCAAAGAATCCAACAGAGGTCGGACATATTCGGCTAAGTTCGCCGGGGCGAGAGAACATTCGGGTTTCGGACGGCAGGCTTTTCCCGCTCGGTGAGTGACCCATCCCCAGGGAGCAGTGTGTGTGGTCTGGCAAATCCCAAATCCGCGACGTCCTGTCGCCATGGCTCGGAAAGACCAAGATTAGCTTCTAGCCTACATAGCTCAATAACTCTTTAATATTCGCTTTGCTACGATACACTGTATAAGTTCACCATTTCATTACAGTCCTCACTTGGAATCTTGCGTACTTTATAAAATTACAACAAAAATCTATTCACGTGGTCGCCCAAGATTTATGTAAATTACTCTTATATTATTACATATATAATAAAAAATGCACCTTGTAACGTGGCGACAGCGCGGCTCGTTACAATCTGCCTCATCACTCTCCCTTCCCCTTAGTTTTCTAACATAGCCATGGAAATTTCTAGATGCAACTATCAGTGGCCCACTGCGCCAAAAATATTCTTCATAAACCCATCTTTATCTACCTTCTTTAATATGATTAGTTCATTGTGTAGTTGTTTGAAGTATTCCCTACCGCTTTGCTGTCTCTTAACTCTATGTTCTCTTCTCACCAACCTCCTAAACTGTCACGCTATTATATTACATAGGTTTTATACTTCTCTTTATTTTCTATTTTATTTCTTCCCCTTGTTTTTACTATCTCCTTGAGGTCTTCCCACTTTGACTTCACCGTACTAGTGCCATCCTTTCATTTGCTGAAACTTTCCCTGAAATATCTCCTCAATTTCGAAATCTGTGCCTTTTTTTTTTAACTATACCTATTTCCCCACTTCAATTTTGCTCACTGGTTTGCTGAATCGTCTAATATCCATCAGAACTGCTTCACAAGAAGATTTCAGATGTGTTCGTCCCCTTGTATTCTGCTCTACCATTATTTTAAACTGTCTGAAATATAACTATAACCAAACAAACTCTTCTCGTGCTTCAGCCATATATAAATGTTATAACCTAGGGACGTTTTGAAGCCGTTTATCTCTGTCCTCATTTTCTACCAACTGTCTGTTTATGTGGTGCCGGCTGCGGAAACGGCGGAAGACAAAAGCCGACCCAGCGCGATGACGTCATTGTTCTTCTGCTCCTTACCGACGCGAATCTTTTTGGACATTTTGATAGCCGGGTTCCAGGCCACACTAAGCTGGTATCTAGCGCCACTGTTAAGTAAAGAATCAGCTGTTCAGATTTCAACAGCTTATGTTATAATGCTGTCCCATAAATCTCTGACCCAGACAATAAATTATTGTTTCTTGGAAATTAAATGTATGTAGCTCTTGAACACCGTGTTCATCCACAGTTGATTTCTCTGCAGGGGCGTAGCTATCGGAGGGCCAGGCGGTGCTGTGCACCGGGGCCCTTAAGCTCAGGGGGATCCATAATGCTCAGGTAGCCCCTGCAAACTTGACAAGACTTGGTAGAGCTGAAAAAATAAATAAAGGTGGGCTGAAAGGCCCAATATATTTTTTGCACCGGGGTACTTGTTAACCTAGCTACGCCACTGTTTCTCTTCTTGACGTAATATAGAACAATTCATTGGTTACCAGATTCCTCACTCCTACATTCCCTATTGTCAATGAAATCCGCTTGGCAGTTTTGCGTCCTGTATGCCTTCGCTATTGCCTTTCGGTCAGAAAACATTTTTCGCCTCGCTTTGGCCTAGTTCTAAATTCGTCGGGCGTCACCGGTTAAGCACGCAAGTTGTTTCATTGGGAAAATCCACAGACAAGTTACTTTAAGGACAAGAATAAGTGGGTGGTGAAATTGCACCGAAAGACTGTTCCCTCGTACTACCCCTCGAGCGTAATACAAGGTGTATTACCTTCGTAATACACCTAAATTTAATCGTCGATAAATTATTAATAATATTCTAGAAATACCGTTTATCTCCCTTATTAATTACCTAAGAATGCACACAGATGAAATTTGAACTAAAGTTGCTCAGCGATAAAATTTACCTTAATTATCTACCCGATAGACAAAATTAAAATCTGATAGCCTTGGCAAACAGTGGTGGTTTGTACAAAGTTACTGGAGAGTGTACTGTAATTGTAAGTTTAATTTATTTGCAGTTGAGCATTTACCCCGGTAGGTACCGAGCGTGGTGGTGTAACGGATAGCGTTCTGGCCTCGCATTCGGGAGGACGGCGGTTCGAATCCCCGTCCGGGCATCCAGATTTGGGTTTTCCATGGTTTCCCCAAATCACTCCAGGTGAATGCCGGGATGCTTCCTTCAAAAGGCCATGGCCGAATTCCTTCCCATTCCTTGCCCCCATCCTTTCCCGTCTCTAAAAGACCACGTTGTTAAAAAGGGACGTTAAACTGTTAAAAAAAAAAAAAAGGATTTATTTTTATCTTTAGTTCTTTGAATTTCAATTCTCCACTCACCTACTTTTAATTTCAAATTTTTTTAATATGTTTTTTTTTCAAGATATTCATTACTGCTGTAACAGCCCTAATACCTGTATTTTGAATAGTATTGGACTGTGTGAAATATTTGTAGTGAGCCAAAGTATGCTTGAAAGTGATTTGATATGTTTATTTTGTAAATTCTTGTAAATAAGTGTATATAGACTTTGTTTTAGGTAAGAAAATTATTTAAAGACCATTTAATATGTTTAAGAACCGAATGGTGCAAGAGAATTTCTTAAAAGTTTGTAATTCCATGTATTACTGTAATTTACGATGTCTACAGGACGATTTTCTACCGTTTGAAAGGATTTCTGTAAATAATTTTGTATTCAAGTATCTATAATTACCATTTCTAATCATTTTGTAATGTTATTAATTAATTTTGTATCAATTCCGATTGTTTTTAATATGTTTGATTGTTTGAGTGATTGTTAATGATCGAGAAATATCGGGCGGATGCCTTTGAAGAATTCTCGTAATTTCGATAGACTCTATATAAACAGATCGCCTGGACAGAGAGTTTAGTTTGCATTAAGTATTAATTCAGTGTTACAGAGACATTCATGCAAGTTTTCAGTAAGTCAGTATTGTATCTTTGGATTGTAACAACTATGCTTGTGAATGTCGCAGACTTGTTTTGATTGAAAATAAACGATCATCTTCACATAACCTAGTTTTTTGGTGGACTTTTAATTAATGCAGTAATATAAAACCACCCAAAGAACCTTAACATGGCGACCGTTGACATGACGAGAAGTTCTTAAACATCTGTGGGATGTTTATCTTCTAAAAAGAATCTGCAGAAAATTGCGAGGAAATTTCGACCGGCGACGACACGGATTTGACGGCCTAAGGCGGAGATTTTTCATCGGCAATCGGCTGTAATCTTCCGACGTCGAGTGGAGAAGTTCTTAAACATCTGTGGGATGTTTATCTTCTAAAAAGAATCTGCAGAAAATTGCGAGGAAATTTCGACCGGCGACGACACGGATTTGACGGCCTAAGGCGGAGAATTTTCATCGGGAATCGGCTGTAATCTTCCGACGACGAGTGGATTTTCTTCGGGCTCAAAATCGTCTTCCTACAGTGGATTGTGAAAAGTGTGGTTAAGTGTTTGAAGTCAGTGTGGTGTTTAATGGTTAAATAAGTGCTTCTAAGTGAAATTTAATGTGATACAAAAGTGAGGAATAACTGTAAGTACGGCATTGAATATTCAAGTGATTTCTTTTGCATGTTATAGTGTGACAGATTGGAAAGATTTTAATTTTACTTAATTTTGTTTTTTATATTGATTTGGCTGATTACTAAAAATGGCTGATAATCAGAACCTGCAAGCTTTTCTAGAGTCATTTGTAACCAATTTTAATGCAAAATTTTCTGAACTTGATGGTAAATTTGACAACAAATTTTCTGAGATCAATTCTCAATTTTTTGAATTTAGAAGTGAGTTAAGGAATGATAATGACAGAAAATTTGCTGAAATCAATGACAAGTTTTCTCAACTGCAACAAAGCAATGATAAAACATTCTCTGATTTGACTAAATGTTTTGATGTTAAAATCGCAGAGCAATTTCAGGGTTTTAGCTCTCAATTCAAGGAGGATATTAACAATTTAGATTCTAAATTGGGGAAGGTAGTAACTGAATGTCAGGAGAAATTTGAAAAGGTTACAGAAATTTGTGAACAGAATAAGACTGAATGTGTAAATTTGATTCATAAAGAAGTCAGTGAAAATTGTGATAAGATGAAGCAGGAATATGTTGCTTTATTCCAAGCCAGTGATAGTAAAGCTGCTCAAAGGGTCAATGAGTTGAGACAAGAGGTGGGGTTAAATATTAATACATTGGTGCAGCAGCAGGAACAGTTAGCGCATGGATTAGAAAGTAATGTAAATCTGTTAGAAAAAAAGGTTACTGGGTTACAGATTCAGTTAAGTCAGGTTCCCGTAACAGGTAATCCAAATTACAGTGTCGATGTAAAAGAAGAATTTGAATTCTATGATGATAGTGGGAGGCTTCACCCTATTGAATTTATAGATAATTTTGAAAGATCAGACTATTTTAATTTGTTACCCGACAGTAAGAAAATTGCACTTGTGGGTAAACATCTAAAATCTTATGCTAGGGCATGGGGTGATAGACAAGCTAGGGAAGTGACTGACTACAAGCTGTTTAAAGAGAACTTTTTGAAACATTTTTGGTCGACAAGCAGGCAGATTCAAGAAAAGAGAGAGTTGATGACTGGTAGACCCTATAAACCTGGTAGGGAAACTCAACATGACTTTTTTCATAAATGTTGGATCCGTTGTAAGTACCTAGACCATCCTTATGGAGAGGAGGAATTTATTGATTTGATAGGAGCTAGGTTACCCCAGCAAACAAGAAATTTAATTGCCACTTTGGATGTAGTAAATGTGGATAGAGTTTCTGAATTGTTAAGACGCTTGGATGCCCAGGAGTCATTCAATGAACAGCATTACCACCATCAACACCATAGGAGGGGCAGCAGGAGTCCCCCTAGAAGGGGTAATGGGTCAAGGGATGGTAGATCGAGGGGAAGGGATTGTAATAATTATGCAAGAAGGAATGATAATGGGGAAGTGAGAGAACAGAACCCTCAATCTGAAAGGGAAAGGCAGCATGGGGGGCAGACAAACTAAAGACCACCCCTGTGATGGGCCCCGCAGTGGTGGACAAGAAGGTGGGTCCAGGTACCAACTGCTATAGCGTCAATTCCATTTTTATGAATAATCCCCGAGAAGATTTATTGGAAGAGGTGGGGGTATCAGCAAGTGAATTTCAGGATAAGGTTATGATAGATGTAATTAATGATGTTGATGATTTAAAGACTGATAATAAGATAAAGTGGGAAGGGGACCACCATAGTACCTTATCACTAGAATCAGTGTACGAAAGTAATAATTTTCATGTAGAAGATTTTCGAAATGGTCACTGCCTAATTACAAAAAGGGGTGCAGAATTTATAGTGCATACTACAGTGTGGCTATCAGAAACTTGTAAGGTCCAGAATGGCATAGTTGGGACTATGTGTGCTAGGATAGGTGGTAATGAAGTTTGTAGAAGTGCTGAAATCGAGGAGTTTCTCAAATATCTTGAAGATGAAGGTGATACAGTGGTGTGGATAGGAGACCCAGATGAGGAGGAGAATTGTAAGTCAAAGTATTTGTCTTCTGAAGAGAGAGTGGTTGAAAAGCCTTATGTACCAATCCCTAAGTTGGAAAAATGTCCTAATTTTGACCTAGCTGATACGTTATTTAGCTCTTTATTTGGTGTAGATGATGACATTGAAGAAATGGGTGGGAGTAAGGATTTATCTGAACCAGTTTCTAATTTAGAAAATTGTACAGAATGTGACTTAGATGACACTATGTTTTGTACTCTCTTTGATGTGGAAGCTGATAGTGAAGTAGTAGTTGCTGAGAAAAATAATTATTTGGTGGATGAAGTCAGTAAGCCAGATGTTAAAACAGTTTTAGGTACTGATTCAGATAAGTTGGTAAGTTTAAGTAGTAATCAGATGATGAAGAGTGGGGTTGGGAGTAATGATGGACAAAACTGTAGTGGTGAAAATAATAAATTTGTATTACCAGTTGAGTCAACAGCATTGCTTTTAAGTGACAATCAATTTGCTAAAACAGAACCATTGTATGTCTCAGCTGTTGCGTGGTTGTACCAAAGTTTGTTGTCTGAGATGATTGGAAGTTTGTTTTTCTGTCTGTATATAATGAAGCTTTGTGAAAATAGAAATGTAATATTAAATGTGTATACAAAAGTTGAAGAAAACTGGAAGGTTAGGAAAAAGTAACTTACATGGTTCTGGGTTTCCAGGGAAATCCTGAAACCCACTTATGAGAATTAATTGAAATGCATGGTTTGGGGAGGGGTCAATAGCCTGTAAATATCTAGTTTTGTAAATGAGTTTGTGAATTAATGTATGTAAATAGTTTGTGAGAGTACTTAGGTTCAGATGCAGATGTAAGCATCTCACTGTATAATTTTTGACAGTTTTGTGTAGAGACTTTTGGTATTTTCATGATGTTGTGACTTTCTACATTTTGGTGACAAATTATCAGCTAAAAAATGTAAACAGACTGGTGTAATTAACAAGCAAACATCAAGTGTGTAATTTGGAGTGAAAATAATTGTAACTTAAGGTGATGGCATTGAACGTTTGTTGTGTAAAAACAGTAAATGATAAAATGGTTGGATCTGAGAAAAGACAATTATTGTAAAATCAGTGTCATGGACTATGTGCAGATGTTGTATGTATGAAGAATTGTATTTGTTAATTGTAAAAGTCATTATGGTTGATTGATTGTAATCTGTTCGTGTCTGCATTATGTGTACTTTCAACCTGCTTAGATTCGTGACGGATTCAATCAATTTTATCTGTGTAAAATTAAGTGAATCCTGGGGAGGGGTTGTAACAGCCCTAATACCTGTATTTTGAATAGTATTGGACTGTGTGAAATATTTGTAGTGAGCCAAAGTATGCTTGAAAGTGATTTGATATGTTTATTTTGTAAATTCTTGTAAATAAGTGTATATAGACTTTGTTTTAGGTAAGAAAATTATTTAAAGACCATTTAATATGTTTAAGAACCGAATGGTGCAAGAGAATTTCTTAAAAGTTTGTAATTCCATGTATTACTGTAATTTACGATGTCTACAGGACGATTTTCTACCGTTTGAAAGGATTTCTGTAAATAATTTTGTATTCAAGTATCTATAATTACCATTTCTAATCATTTTTTAATGTTATTAATTAATTTTGTATCAATTCCGATTGTTTTTAATATGTTTGATTGTTTGAGTGATTGTTAATGATCGAGAAATATCGGGCGGATGGCTTTGAAGAATTCTCGTAATTTCGATAGACTCTATATAAACAGATCGCCTGGACAGAGAGTTTAGTTTGCATTAAGTATTAATTCAGTGTTACAGAGACATTCATGCAAGTTTTCAGTAAGTCAGTATTGCATCTTTGGATTGTAACAACTATGCTTGTGAATGTCGCAGACTTGTTTTGATTGAAAATAAACGATCATCTTCACATAACCTAGTTTTTTGGTGGACTTTTTAATTAATGCAGTAATATAAAACCACCCAAAGAACCTTAACACTGCCTTTCGTAATTTATTTCAGTCACTGACCCCCTTACCTGAAAGAGAATATTTTCCCCTTGCCTTTCGCCTGAAATCAAGTTCCAGCTTATGGTCATGGTCAGGGCCGGCGTTAGGGAGGGGTAAGCGGGGCAAAAGTACCCGGGGCCCAGACCCACGAAGGGGGCCCTCCGTCCATCGTGTCTAGATAAATAGAAATTAAACAAAAAAAATCTGAAAAAGATGTTATTCGATTTTTTTTATTAAAATTTTCTGACTTTATCCAAAAAGTCAAAGTGTAAAAAAAAATTGAGGCGGTGTACCCGAGAACACTTACCTGGGGCCCGAGAATCCTAGCGCCGGCCCTGGTCATGGTCATCTCTTCCCTTCCAAGATGTACTTCTAATTTTTATACCAATAGTCTTCCAAGTGTAACAGCCCTAATACCTGAATTTTTAATAGCATTGTACTGTATGAAGTATTTGTAATGAGCTAATGTTTGGTTGAAAGTGATTTGATATGTTTGTTTTGTAATTTCTTGTAAATCAGTGTATATAGACTTTGTTTTAGGTAACAAAATTATTCAAAGGCCATTTAATATGTTTAAGAACCGAATGATGCAAGAGAATTTCTTAAATGTTTGTAATTCCATGTATTAATGTAAATTACGATGTCTACAGGACGATTTTCTACCGTTTGAAAGGATTTCTGTAAATAATTTTGTATTCAAGTATCTATAATTACCATTTCTAATCATTTTGTAATGTTATTAATTAATTTTGTATCAATTCCGATTGTTTTTAATATGTTTGATTGTTTGAGTGATTGTTAATGATCGAGAAATATCGGGCGGATGGCTTTGAAGAATTCTCGTAATTTCGATAGACTCTATATAAACAGATCGCCTGGACAGAGAGTTTAGTTTGCATTAAGTATTAATTCAGTGTTACAGAGACATTCATGCAAGTTTTCAGTAAGTCAGTATTGCATTTTTGGATTGTAACAACTATGCTTGTGAATGTCGCAGACTTGTTTTGATTGAAAATAAACGATCATCTTCACATAACCTAGTTTTTTGGTGGACTTTTAATTAATGCAGTAATATAAAACCACCCAAAGAACCTTAACACTGCCCTTCGTAATTTATTTCAGTCACTGACCCCCTTACCTGAAAGAGAATATTTTCCCCTTGCCTTTCGCCTGAAATCAAGTTCCAGCTTATGGTCATGGTCAGGGCCGGCGTTAGGGAGGGGTAAGTGGGGCAAAAGTACCCGGGGCCCAGACCCACGAAGGGGGCCCTCTGTCCAGCGTGTCTAGATAAATAGAAATTAAACAAAAAAAATCTGAAAAAGATGTTATTCGATTTTTTTTTATTAAAATTTTCTGACTTTATCCAAAAAGTCAAAGTGTAAAAAAAAATTGAGGCGGTGTACCCGAGAACACTTACCTGGGGCCCGAGAATCCTAGCGCCGGCCCTGGTCATGGTCATCTCTTCCCTTCCAAGATGTACTTCTAATTTTTATACCAATAGTCTTCCACGTGTAACAGCCCTAATACCTGAATTTTTAATAGCATTGTACTGTATGAAGTATTTGTAATGAGCTAATGTTTGGTTGAAAGTGATTTGATATGTTTGTTTTGTAATTTCTTGTAAATCAGTGTATATAGACTTTGTTTTAGGTAACAAAATTATTCAAAGGCCATTTAATATGTTTAAGAACCGAATGATGCAAGAGAATTTCTTAAATGTTTGTAATTCCATGTATTAATGTAAATTACGATGTCTACAGGACAATTTTCTACCGTTTGAAAGGATTTCTGTAAATAATTTTGTATTTAAGTATGTATAATTACCATTTCTGATCATTTTGTAATGTTGTTAATTAATTTTGTATTAATTTCGATTGTTTTTAATATGTTAGATTGTTTGAGTGATTGTTAATGATCGAGAAATATCGGGCGGATGCCTTTGAAGAATTCTCGTAATTTCGATAAAGACTATATAAACAGATCGCCTGGACAGAGACATTCATTCAGTTAGTAAATCAGTTTAGTTGACAGTATTCAGTGTTACAGAGAGTTTCAATCATTCAGTTAAGTTCACAGAGAGTTTCTTTGCGACTGTGCATCTCTGTATTGTACCTATACTAGTGAATATCGCTGACTAGTTGTTTGGATGACAAAAAAACAGACATCTTCAAACACAACCTGTTTGGTGGACTTTTTAATTAATTAATCAGTAAATAAACCACCATCAGAACCCTAACACAAGCCTCATCATCAATATACGCCACGTACAATTACATCGCTATCTTCACCCTCTCCTGTCTCAATGACCCCCAGTCTAGCTCCTTTATCATGTTACTAATTGTTTTGTGCTGTTTTTTACACAAGCAAATCTACCTGCCTTCCTTTACACCCTCTTCAACTCCTGTATTTGATTCCCAAAATGTGAGTCCTGTACTACCATATTTAAACAATCATTTCATAATTGTTCCAGTTATAAACGTTGTTGGCGTTACTGTAGTTAAACGATGTCCATTTCTAATTGAAAGAACTCAATTTTGCCATCTGTTAGTTTTGTGAAGTTATTCAATGTTGGGAAACGGGTATTATTGAAGCGAACAGGAATGGGAACAATCCGAATTTTCACATTTACAGGAAGCGGCGTACAAACTGTACTCATCATATCATGCATTTTAATGATTTGATAGCACATCATATTCTATATTTCAGCTCTCTAGATTAATAAACTAATATTTCCAGTTATTATTAAAACGTATTTTGGGTTGGTAAGTAGTCAATTTTGCTTTATGTTATTGACGCTGTTACAGTTAAATCAATATTATAGGCCTACATTAGTTTTGTGAATTTTCCGGTGTTTTTGTCTTTTGGATAATTTATTCCAACAAAATTAGAACGAACATAACTCCTCTTCCCGGCACACGCAACTCGCAACAGAATTAAATTTGACATGTTATATCATCCGAAGTGTGGTGTGTCTGCAGCCACAGGTGACATCAAAGTCGGAACCCGGATTGTCTCTCTCACGTGGGGAAAACGGGGTTGTGGCTTGAAGACAAAGTCAGGCCGAATTTATTGCGTTATAATTTGCTAAGCTTTGGCTTGGCTGTTTGTGTCCTGGACGCGGGATATTGCAATATAAACGTAATCAAAGGTATGCCGCTTTGGACAAAAGAGGTCGGTGAATCCATTTGACGGGAACTTCATCCCACGTAGTTTTCATCCAGCCCTACGTTTTTCCTCTCTTTTTCCCTCTAACTATCTCTCTATCTCTCTCTCTCTTTTTTTTCTCCTCCTCGCTCTGTGGGCCGCTTCTAAAGGCCACTGCAGTGCTTTGTGATGGCTACGTACGCGTTAAGAACAGGGGTTTTGCCTTTTCGGGCTATTTCACCCACGTTTTGCCAACGGTCGAGCGGTAATTAGAAATGTGACGACCGTTGTGGGGCTAAAGCGGGCGGCGAGTGGTTCGAATACCAGGCGCTGGAGGACGATAAAAATAAAAAGAGTAGTGTACGGAATCGAAATGCAGAGATAGGCAATTTCGGGAAACACAATGTGAAAATAAAATCGGGGCATTTCGCGTTAGCGATTGTGATAATCCGATGAATATTCGATGGTAATAAAACCTCTATGAAATTGGAGTTCGATAACTGGATTCTGCTTCTTGAAAACGATCATGGAACTGTTATCTGCTTTTGTGGGTAACGGGACCATTTCAATAACAGCCTGCTAGCGTCGAAAATTTTGAGGTGTTTACAAAACTTTAGCTTCCATGTTCTCAAATTCAGTTTAAAAAAATTATAATGCTTTATGCAGTTTTAGACCAAACCAATCCAAAGAGCTATAATGTAAATAACAAACTACTTCTGTTTTAGATTACGAAACTGACCTAGATGAATTTGAAGCTAGCAGAAATTATAACTGATGAAACTCGCGAAGCCATTTTCTACTACTTTGTTATTCAGAGTATTTACATGCTTTTTATTTCTTCGCTACTGATATAAACTGCAGCTGGATTTCTTCTTGTTGCTTCTTAAAATCCACATTAGTCCATGTTTGAACAAGTCGCCGCCGCCAAGCAGGAAGTTCTGCAACAGTGCAACATTATTGACATCTTTACAAATGAGTAGCGTGAGTCGCAACGAATTATGATGCCTTAGAAATGTCGTTTTTTTCGAACTCTAGTTAAAAGAGTAAAACCAATCACATAATTCACTACTCTTTATAAAATTGCAAATATATTTATTGAGCAAAACGAAATAAATATTTTTTCAAAAAAATAAATAGACTTAAAAAAAAGCAACTTGCACTAAAAAAATTAAAATATGTTTGTTCTTTGTTTAGAAGAAAATAAATTTAAATAGACGATATTTTACATTACTATTGCTGAAATTTTAACATAAATCAGAAATTTTGGGAGTTGGTGGCAGCTGTCACTCAGCAGACAGTCTTCAATCGCGAGGAACGAATTACTGCACTTTATTTGCTGTTCGAGGCGACACGGGAATACATACGAAAATTCCGAAGTTTTTAAGGCATGTAGTCAGGCGGAAATTGTTTTTGCGGGAGATAGCTAAGCGAAACAAACTAGACGATATTTTGATTTGTGGCTTGGCCCCGTTGGTGGTCGAGACATATCTCTGACGATACAGTGTTGGCTGGCAGGCTGCATCATATGGTAAAAGCTTCTCAGTTAATCCAATGTATTTTTGTCAATTTTAGTTTTTCTTGTCTTTGCTGGCACAGACTCAAAACATAACTGATTAATGTTAAAATTTCGGTAATAGTAATGTCAGATATTGTCCATTTAAATTTATATTCTTCTAAGTAAGGTATAAACTTACCGTATTTTTAGTGAAAGTGCTTTTCTAAATCGTTTTTTTGTCATTAAATTTTTAGTGGTATTGTAGTTTGTTTTGTATTTTATATATGAGTGCTCGAATGAGACAGCGCCGTTTAGATGAAACTAGTGACGATGGGTATGATCGTCTAAGAAGAAGCAGAAAAAGAAAATACAACCAATATTTCAAAAGAGAGAGGGAGATAGAGAGTGATGAGCGTCGTATTCATAGACTTTCTCACATAAGACCTTACAAAAATTTTATCCGACATATTGAAAAGTCAGAAAAAAATCACGCTTACCCGTTCGGCTTGATACACGAGAAACTATTAAATAGTTCACACGAAGAGAAAGCTCTCACAGAAATGATGAGGTTGCGTTAGTTATCTAACTAGTTTTTTATTTGCGGGATGACATTCCACAACTGACCGAAGAAGACAGACGGGCGGGTGGCACGAAGGTGCTAGGCGTGAAGAGATAGTAGATCTGATCTTAACAAAACATAAAACCAAATTGAGACCTGATTCCATGTCTGCTAAATATTTGTATGAAACCGCTAGAACATGGATACTGGAATTCCAAGATTTCACAATCTCGGAACGAAGGACTGATTTTTCCGTTATTTCAATTTCGGAAATAAGTAGCCTAAAAAAAACCTAGGATCATAATCGGATTGCTTTATTTTTATCTATATAAACTGTGAAATGAGATAAACTGTTATTACGCGAAGTTTCGTAGAAATACATTCGTTAGTTTCTGTTCGACGAACGGACAGAAAAAACCTAAAATCACTCTTTTGGATTCTGTATCACGTATCCTATATTCTGACTAATGACATAAGCTATTAGTATATGCAGTGCAGGGCCTCATTTACGCATAGGTTATGTAGGCTACAGCATATATGCTCCCACGAAAAAAAGAAAAAAATTGTAACGTGCACTTTACGATAATTTTTTTAATTAGAAAATTGCTGTAAAAAACGAGGTTAAATTTCAAAATATTTGCAGAGAATGGCCCACGCCACATGTGTAGCTTAGAGGTATATACACCTAAAATAGTCCTTGTTGCAGTGTAGTTAATCTATAGATTAGTTTCTGCGTGATGCATACATAAAGACGGACAAAAATACTAAATTTTACGATTTTGTCATCGGTAGTTTACTTTCAAAATACTATTTTTGAAATAAATTTAATGCATACACACAATTTTTCTTCAATTTTAGTAGCTAGTATAGATTTTTCTACGTTCATAAATGTATCGTTGCTTATCTCGTCAATACTATTAAATGTTTCACGTTTGTTAACACCTGATTTCTGCAAAACCGTAAATGTCATACTTTGATTGAAATCTATCCCTTGTTGGACTCTTTGTCATAAGAAATAGTCTGAATAGCACTTTAAATCATTTTTTCAGAGATTTTACTATTTCTATGGGATGTAAAAAAAACCATACTGCTTTATTTCAGTCCATATTAGACTCCCAGTTCAAAAGTTCTGGACTTCATCACTAAGTCTTACAGTCTTATGATATGAAAACTCTTAAAATCGGACCTCCTAGAAAAATAAATGTAGAGTTTTAGCTCTCAATGAATAAATTTTGAAATTACACTAAAAGTACATGAAGAATTTAAAATTTTCTTATCATCAGTATTGGGTAAAAAAGTGTTACCAGAACGGTGAACAGCTTGATTCTTTTTTTCATGTATGGAAGCTGATTAATCCAATGCAGATCTGAGAGCTGTTGTAGTGGACCCTGAAATTTTCCGTGATAGATAAGATAATGATACCCTGCATTTGCTAAGGATATACGCCTTTCGTTGAACTAAATTGCTAGAAACGTGGCGGCAATAACACTTAACAACTAATTTTCGCAGTTTTGTCTCCTGAATTTTTCACAGTAACACGTATTTTATTTGCTCACTTATTTAAACATTTTTCCCCGAAACACCGTACTGGTAATTTTTCTCTTCATTAAAAAAAGTGGATTCTGGCTGGCCATATAGCTCGCCTATCGGAATTTTTGTGTGCTCCAGTAGCAGACATATAACAGTTATATATTTGCGTCCTCCCTACGGGAGATGTTCCACGCTGAATAATTGCGCGAAGTGTTTTCGGCGGTTTGAGTGTATTTAAACTGTGAGAGTGTGGCCTCTCATCCCACCCCAGAGACTTGTGAAGCCTTCGCGTGTAGTTCACGCAACCCTCCCTCACTAACGAGCCATAACGACGCCCCGGAAACTCTAGACCTAGCGGGCCCAATATACCCTGTGTAAAGAGCAGCTCGGGTGGTTGCCTACCTCGCTCCACCCGTCTCCAATAAACAGTCTACCGCACGTGGTGGGTCCACCGCTAGATGACGCTGCTCAGGATGAATACATTCGTACATAGGTGATCGTACCTTAAAGAATTTTCAATTATTTTTATTTGAGTCGTAATGAAACTGCAATACTACTTCTCTTTTTATCAACGAGCTGTGCTTGACATTTTTTCCAAAAACGAATGTAAAACCACCAAACAAGCCAAATATGATAAAACAATATAACGTTTACTATCAACTGATGAAATAACCTGATGTGTTTATTGTTTTATCTATATAAACAATTATTACAATCAATTTACAATATATCTGCAAATGTTTCTGGTATGCTATGGTTTTCCATCGTTTACCGAAATCACCACGTATGAATGCAGAGATGATTCCTTCCAAACAACTTTGCCATCGGAGCGTGCGCTCGACCTCAATTAAAATTAAATTAAAATAAATACTACTATTTCCCATTACAACAAAAGTTAAAAATCGTCACATCTCATATGAGTTGTTCGGAAGGTAACGGAAATGCTTGAAGAAAATATTCTATACAAACTAGGGGTTTTTGTGCTTCCACAAATATACGCGGAAATCTCCTTCGCATTTAATTTTAATTAATTTTAATTATTTGCAATAGAGCATTTGCTTTGGTGGTAATTTACCTAAACACCCTATTTCCGTTTCCTTTTCCCCACATACCTTTGGCCTCTACTAATTTCAACTTTAAATTCTTATAGCGGTATTATTAAATTATTCATCATTTCTCTTGGCTATTTACTCCAATCATCACACCCTTACCTACTAAAGAAAATCTTTATACCCTTGTGCCTGAAATAGATTACCAGTTTGTGGTCATGGTCATCTTTTCCCTTTCGTGCACCTCCCCTAATTCTTCCACTAATAACTTTCCACACAACACCACCGATATACACCTTGTACACCCCTATAACTCTCTTGAACGTCCTCCTGTCTTCCAATGAATCCCTTTTCAGCTCCTTTATCATACCAGTATCCTGCGGTAATTCTCAAAGACAATTCTAGAAGCCCTTCTTTACACCCCCTCCAACTCTTGTATTTGATACCAAAAATGTCGGTCCCATATTAAGCTACCATATTCAAGCAATGGTCTGACCAAAGTTTTTCAACCCTATTCTCTTACTTCTCTGGTACATTCCCTCATCACTCTCTAACAAGTGAAGGATTTTGAAACCGTTTCCTACTTTCTGTCCAATGTGTCTTGCTTAGTTGAGTTTGTTATCTATTGTTATGCTGAAGCATTTAATTTTCAAATCTTCAACAAGAAATTCTTTCCCCACCTTAAAGGCGTAATTAATCTTTAGTTTTTTATCTGCATACCTAATACGAGGGTGGTTTGAAAAGTTCTCGGAATGTATTAGAATTAAGTATCTTACCTCGGTGAAACTGCTTTTATTTTTCAACATAGTCTCCCTGTAGACTAATGCATTTGGCCAGCGATGTTCCAATGCCTTGATCCCATCTCGAAAATGAGATTCCTCCAGGCCTGCAAAATACCTCTCCAATTCGGCTGTCAGTTCTTCCCTTGTAGAAAATCTCCGTCCACCGAGGAAATTTTTCAGCTTGGGGAATAGATGAAAGTCTGATGGTGCCAAATCAGGTGAATAAGGTGAATGTGGCAACAATTCGTACCTCAGTTCATGAAGATTTGCCATGGCAATAACACTTTTGTGCGGCGGAGCATTGTCCTGATGAAAGATGACGTTTTTCCTTGCCAAACCATGCCTTGTTTCACGTATCTTTTCCTGTAATTGGTCTAGGAGGTTTGCATAGTAGTGGCCCGTGATTGTTTGGCCAGTAGGAAGATAATCTATCAGCAGAATGCCATTCCGGCCGCACTGCCTTTGCTTTCTTTGGTGGTGGTGAATCAGCATGTTTCCTCTGCTTTGACTGCTGTTTTGTCTTTGGGGTATAGTAGTGGACCCAAGTTTCATCTGTAGTCACAAACCGGCACAAAAAATCTTGTTGGTTGCTCTGAAAACGGGCCAGACTTTGTTCGGACATTTCCAATCTGGTGCGTTTATCGTCCAGTGTCAAGAGCCGCGGCACCCATCTTGCGGATAATTTTTTCATACCCAATTCTTCGGTTAAAATATAATATACCTGTTCAGAAGACATCCCTACAGCTTCAGCAATCTCGCGCACTTTCAGTCTACCATTTCAGTCATGACCATTTTATGCACTTTAGCGATAAATTCTGGGGTCGTAGCACATTTTGGCCGTCCACTACGAGGATCATCATCCAAGCTCTCCCGACCAAATTTAAACTCTCTGGTCCACTTGGCAACAGTTGAAAATGAAGGAGCAGAGTCCCCTAGTGTGTTCTGAAAGTCGACATGAATTTCCTTTGCTTTCATACCTTTCTTTACAAAGTATTTAATCACTACTCGAATCTCAGTTTTTTCCATTGTCACAAATCACTACGCGGGAACAACAACAAAGAGTCATCACTACCACACTCCTGCAGCTAGAGCACTGACGCGCCACGTGTTCACTCACAAAGGATGTGTGATTATTGCGCAGGAACCTCGTTGCTCTAGCACTGACATCTAGCGGTGATTCCGAGAACTTTTCAAACCACCCTCGTAAGCTGACTCTTTTTTGCATCTATCTCAACCCTTGTTGACCTACCCAGCTCGATATCCCGTTCAATCACCTTGCGACTATTCACATTCTTCCTCCGTTTTGATTCTATTATATAGCATTATGTCATTTACAAAAATCCTAACTTCTGATAGTAAACAGCCAATACAACCATTCATTAGAAAAACGAATAGCAATGATGCCAAAGCTACCTTGTGCCACTCCCATTTTCTGTTCCACTTCTTTTGATGCTACGTTTCCAACTCTACCTTTTAAAAATTCTTCTACCCAGCAATATTTCTTCAGCTGTGATTATATTAATGTAATTTTGAATTTTATATACCGCGGTAGTGTGAATTTACTTCTGATAACGCCACAAGGAAAAGAATAATAGGTAATTCGTAAAATTATGCTGCCCTCGACATTCGAAAGTTGTATCGTCCAGCCAAACCAACTGCATTTCTGGCTGCGTGGCCTGAAATACTGTTGTTTTGGAAAGTGTTCTGTGACTTGTCTGCCAACAAAGTGTGAACCATTTCTTACATTATCGTACACATAGCTGTCAATATATCCAATTTCTTTTAAGAATGATACGCAGATCCGACTTCGTGATGGAGACAACTGAAAACAACTTGTGTAACTGGGAAGATGATTAATACTGCTCACGTTTCTTCTTTTAATGAAATACTGTCATTACACACATCATTTTCTTCAAGCAACAATTGTTATGCTGACACAAATGCGTAATTTTATAGTCTTAAATATCTCTTCCACTAACTTATAATGGAACTTAAGATGGATTATAGGTAGAAAACTTGCAAAATTAATAGCATGCGCTTATTAATTATTTCTTTAAATCAGTTAATGCAATAACTAAAATTTTATACTGACTATTTTTTGGACTGAATAATCTTGGAGACTAAGATCATTAAGATTCTTCTACCATTATATGTGTAACACTTTTGTTTTTACCAGCAAGTGAGGATTTATAATAGCTGCTGTCCGCATACCGGTCAGACTATGTTGATCTGTGTCCAAACCTGGCACAGTTATTAAACATCTGAAAGGTTTAAGAGAGGAACTCTATAGATCACAAAAAATGGATCTCAGGACTAAAGAAGCTGGTTCAATAAATATTTGTAAAAAAAACTGTATATTTTAATCATGCTGAAACTGAACAGTTTTTCATCATAATTTGGACAGTAGCTACCAGAACATACAAATTATGATAGACAACATCACAGTGGAAAAGCATTCCTTCTAACCAAATACGAAGTTAATCTCACTTTTATATAGCAAAACAGATTACAATTGCTCGAAATAATATGGTAAAAATCATAGTATGTAAAAAATATAATTTTTGTGAATAAAACAACATTTACTTATGGGCTGATCGCTATAATTGGTTCCGAATGCAATATAAGAAATTTAAAGCTCACTGCATATGTCACCTGTTACTTGAAAAAGTAAAGCATCCCTCGATAATACGAGAAAACCAGAAATTGTTGACGGTTTAATTCATGAAGCGAAGTGAGTAGCTGTTTTGTGCCGTGAAGTATTAATAGCCACTCTACGCCAAATTTCATTTTTCTTATCATATGTTAATAAACAGTCCGAGATGGCAGGAACAGAGGATGAAAGAAAATTAACACTATCCATGGGATATTGTGACAAACAGAAAATATTGTTGGGATACTTTAAAAATCATAGATGCAGGAGAAAACTGAGGGGGGGGAGGGGGGTAGATGAATCTAGCAAGTGCTATCTAACTGAAAAGCTAACAAGTTGTAGTTGTAGAGAGTCTCTCTTTAAAAGAAGGGATATAAAAATTGGTACAGGAACATATATATATATATATATATATATGGGTGGCCACAGAATGTATCGTCACCTATCGACAGATGAAAAGAATCCTTTGAAGGAATAATATTTTTCACTTACTTGGGCTCCTAAACAGAAAATGAATTTACTGTACTGATTACGTTACGTCAGTTTATATTTTTATAATCTGTTTGATGGACGGTAGCGTTTTACCTCGTACTCGGTAGAAGTCTGGTTTGATTCCTGGTATAGCCATACAGATTTTGATTTTCCCTGATTCAAGTTCGCCTTTTAAAAAAAAAAAAAAAAAAAAAAAAAAAAAAAAAAAAAAAAAAAAAGCACAGGAGGCCTCTGTGAAGCTGGTGGGTTCTTTCGCGCAATGTACTCATAATAATTTATACTGGAGTTAACACAAGACCGGTGTTGACAGTCGGTGGTACCAGAAAGCTGTCGCCACTGAGGAGAACGGTCTGATAGGCCTTAACAATGTACACCGATGAGGAAAAGTAGTTTCAAAGTTTCTGATTTAATTAACATCTATATTCTATTTAGTTCATCTGATTAGCCGTAAGCATTTCACGAATAATTCTGTACTTTGTCACAGCATCTACAAATTCAGTATTACTGAAGAGTGTGTTTGTATTCACCACAAAAAAAAACTATCCTTGAAAACACATCATAATCGATGTTTATCCAATTTTGAATTCACTCAGAATGATAGAAAGTATTGTTCAATAATGAGTCGCAATTTTCTCTTGTTAGTGGTATTGTGAACATTAAACGAAAAAGCCAAATAATCTTTATACAACTCACACGCAATTTAATCGCACTACGCGTCTTGAGCAGTTTCCCAGTCATTTTGCCTTATCGCCCATACAGCCTGTTTTTATGAACCAATGGCGGGTTAAAGAAAAAGAATACACGGATGTTTGGTTACGTAAATAAGAATCTTTTTTTTTAAAAATAAATCATACACTTATGCATTAAAATAAATGGGGAAAATTTGATTAATAAAATATGTCAAAAAGGTTTCCTTCCTTAAAATAAATCATTAGTGATCGCTAAATGCTTTTGTTGTTGCACGTTGTCACAATTGTATCGTTGATAGTGAAAGGGAAGTCGAGGTTCGTTAACTGTCTCATCATTTTAATTTGAAGTGGTATATATCTTTTTCATGGAAATAGGATGTTGTATGAGTTTTTCGGAGTCCTATTTGGTAAAATATCTAGTAATATTACTAGGTGGAATTAGCATCTACTCCACGGACTCGCTATGATTCCCCCCTCCCCCCTTGTTCTACACGGTTTTCTATGATACCTTTCCCGGGAAACATTCAGGGACAATGAACGTAAAAGTGTCATCTTTGTCACCAATTGACGGCTTCTTTCTCTAACCTATCGACACACTCATTTAACTTAATTCTTCTGTGGGATGGAGTCGCTCTGGCCTCATACTCAACAGGACACGGGTTCGAATTTCCGTCCAGCCATCCAGATTTGGATTTTCTATGGTCTCCCCAAATCACTCCAAGTGATTGCCGGGCTGGTTTCTTAAAAGGCAATAACCGAATTCCTTCCAGTTCCTTCCACCACTCCTTTCTCGCCTCTAATGACCTCGAAGGCGATCGACAAGGCGTAAAGCCAGTAGCAAAAACATAAGAGTTTTTATTACTGGACACTATAGTTGTGTTTACACGGTAGCCCAGTCGGAAGGGATTGTCGCTGTACTAAGAAATTAGTGGCCCGTAAGTGTCATCATCTGTCTGTAGACGTGTAATTTTTTTCAGTTTTTAACGTATTTGCTTGTTCGTGAAATATAGATATATTTTTTTATATGAACCGTTCTAACATTTACCTAAATTACTTCCCAAAGACTGTATTCGTTACTGATCGAGAAAATTTTGTACGAAACTGAACGTCTTTTCAAGAAACCACCCTTACCACGAAATTTGTTTTACCTATTTATAAAAATTGAATTACGGGGGAAGGATGATTTCAAAAGACTCTGAGAGTTCGTGACTGGAAGATATGCCATATATGTGAGACACGGTGCTATTAATTCTCCAAGATTAATTCAATAAATAATTAAAATTGAAACTTTTTTACTCTGAATTTACATACAGCTCCCTACAGCAATTTTAAATTCCAATTACTATCAAGAGGACAACGAAAAAACAGTATCAATAAAACAGTAATATTGTATCTCCAATGAGTGAATGGAATAAACCGAGTCTAAGAGAAAGCTAATCCACACATTATTAAAAGAAATACAGCATATTACGTTTTATAGTTTAGCTAAATGGTTTTACAGTCAGCGGTGATGTGTTTCTTAGAGCGATACTGGTAGACGCGCAAGCTGTTGATAGAGTCACCCTTGTTAAAAAAAGTTGATAACAAGTATTGAAACAAAGAAGAATCTATATTAAATTTGGCTTCCTTCAGACATATATCTTAAGAATCGATTTTTGTTGCACAGGAAACTTATTGATTTGTGAAAAAGAAAGTTTGTGAGTTGTGTATATTTTTGCCACAGATGAGGAGTAGAGAATGTAAATACAGATAACATGTTTTAACTATCTTGTTTCAAAGAAAACTTCTCTCAGAATTATTCTTATGGAGAGCGTTACCGAACCAGCATACATTTTAAAGAAGTTCTGCGTAAATGCTTAATTTATAAACGCAGCATGAAACCCTAACAGCAATAATTTGTTCGAGAGCTTCATGAATGTGCTGTCAGCAGTTTAACTTTTTTTATCTGCGTGTACTTTCATTAATTGTCTTTCCTAAAAACCTCGTTATCACTAGAATTTATGCACTATTGTAGCAACTTTTCATTTTCTGGTTTAGTTATTTCATAATTTTCTTCATAATGCTATTTCATAAGTATTCAGATTATTGTATTGCTGGACCTTTAAATGTGTAATCCACAAAAAAACCTTTGTTTTCGTTACCATCTGAGATAAATGCGAGCATATGAAGAATATCGTTGAACCAAAAGTTAATCTGTGAGAAAAACCTTACACTGATAGTCATTTTCTAGGTACAATTTAAAACCAAAATTCTCACTGACCATAATTACACAGTGTTCGTTGACTTACAATATTCACGCTGTTGTGTGCCAAGAATACATCTTTACACTTATAGCATAATAAAAGAACGAAATATAGTTCTAACTTTACTTCGTGTTGCTACGTATAAGAAAGAACGAGGTAATCGTATTTAGGAAGAGACTTGCGCACGCTTCGCAATGGAAATCGATGAAACAATTTTGACGAAATGATAAAAACCGAGTTGCGCCCATGAAGTTGCCTTCGCTAAAGGCTCCACTGTTATAAAACAGAGAGAGTAAACCACACGGGGATTTTCATGACCGAGATTCTGAGTCGAACGTGCCTTTCTTTCCGTGGAGTGGGTTATAGCTCACAACAGAAGCAGAGTCAACAAACAGTCCTAAGAAAGAAATTCGGAGCCTGAAGGTACCGAGCCCTGACTGCCGACCCTAAAACTCGGCCGTTACTAGCGTCCGTTTTACGGTGGCCCGGCCGGCTATGCTGAGGGCCGCAGCTATCAGGACATTTTCTCAGTGCCACTTTCGGACGGAGGTTATTCAGCGTCGCCTGGTGCTCCGATGTGTCCCTTGCGGGCTCCATAATCCGCAGGCCAGAGATAAGGCGCAGAAACCACAGCGCCGGGACTCGTTCACTCACTTTTAAGTTTCGTACGCAACTTCATTAGCATTCCAGAGCGGCCTCCTGCTTCTACCGGACTCATAAACTGGGAATCAGGGTGAAGCAATTGCTGTGGAACTCAAGCGCACCTTTTCTCTCATTAGAGTTCTAAACACAGATTACTTCTTTTTCACCACATGTACACTCAGTGTAAGCTTGCGTGTGATACAGGCTGTCCAGGAATTAGAATATAACTCTCCAACCACAGATAGGTCACGTCATTTCCTACTAGATGACAAAATTTTATTATAGTAAAAGTCTCACCATTTTCGAGATATTGATTTTTTTTAAAATATTTTTTCGAAAAATGTGACTTTGTTCAGTTTATTCCATTGCCATTTCTACAAATTAAGACTTTTTGAATCGTTTTTTATAAATTTACCCAAAGATATTTGAGTCATCTAAAACAATGTTATTTTCTTTCTTAAAACGCTAAAAAAGAACTTAAATGGTACAATTATTTTATACTTCTTGAAAAATTATTATTTTATGGTAGTCTTATCTGCTAAAGAGACCATTGTGCATTTTAAACACGTAGTTAAAAAAAATTCGATAATGATTTAAAAAAAAGGTTTTTGCTATGGTGTGCATACAAATAATAGACAGAATAAATGCAAGTAATATTTTTGATTTTGTTAATTATAAAAATTGTTCAAAATGGTCACCATTTGCTCTTATGCACGCCCTAAAACTTTTGATACATGATCGTTTTATTCGGTGAACATATCCTTTGCGGTTAATGTGTTCCAAAGCTGTTTTTATTTTCTCACGCAGCTGTGTAATCGGTGTTACTTCCGTCGCGTAAACTAAATCTTTTAGGCAGCCCCAATAATAAAAATTCAAGGGATTCAGGTCCGGCGAGCTTGGTAGCCGTAAGATAGGACCGAGGCGTCCGATCCACCTTCTTGGGTGCCTTTCATTAAGATGGTCTCGGAAATGGTGAGAGTTTTACTAAAATAAAACTTTGTCATAATTGTAGGACATGGTGTGACCTTATCTGCGGTTGCAGGATTATCCTTTCATCCCTGGACACCCCGTATATACTTACGTACTGTAGTTCACAGTAAACACTAAGCAAAGAAGGTTCTGTGCGGTGGATCTTTGGTTCGAGCCACAAATAAGTATCAACGTATTTAACTGTATTCTTTATGTTCTTTTCTGTCTTCAATAAGCATTAATACAAGTAAGAAAACCATCTAAATCATGAGGTGAGGATAACCATAACAATGGAGCTTTGGCGGGAAAGAACGGTATCTCTCTTTTTACACTATTGCATGGAAATATGTATGCATATGTATTCATCTATACCACATCGTATCGTATACTTCTTATTTTGTTTTCATTGTCAAGAACTACGTAACCAAGCGAAATAAACACTTTGCGTCGTCGCATTGTAGGTGTAACCTAATCGTGCAGTCTAACCTCTTGTCCCGTAGTATGTTCAGTAATGTGCTTCTTGGTTTTGAGCTAGTCCAGTTTCTGTTAATTGCCGCAGTATTCTAACAATAGTTTTTAACGTACTTCCTTTGTGTTTGTCACTTTAAAAGAAATACCCACACAACTCACTTTACTATTTGCTTTAGTTGTTGCTGAAGCAGTATTTGCGCACCACTTCATGTTGGTATGAACATGATGACCAGATCTTCAGCCGTTTCAATGCACTTGTCATCCGTTTCTGTATATATAAGGATACATCGGCTGCAAATATTTTCCTTTATTAGAGCCAGAAATGTTAAAGTTATTTGTTTGTTGGTTATGAATTGCGGCACGTTATCCATAAACGCATGGGTTAATAATGAACCTTTGGATTGAAAACTACTAGAGGCACGTTAGGCTATATTTGGTCGGGGATAAATCTATTAGTTCGCGACTTCCCGTCACAGACGTGCTATGACGTGTTGCGCATATGCTATGCGCATTGAACGTTTTTTGGAAGGATAAAATCCTACGAGGTCGCTCCACCAACTTACTAATGTTAACAGTATGTCTGTAGTTATAAGTATTACGTGTTGAGCTTGGACAACAATGAAAGTATAAATTATACTTGTATCTAATATATAAGAATGAATGATTTTTTGTCAATCTTCTTCACACAAACACATAGTTTTTATCCGATTTTGATTGAACTTTGCATACGAATACTTTAAAGCAAACAGAAATACACTGTAAACATTTGATTTACAAAAACCTAAACCCTTTTCTCCTTTCCTCCCCTCACCTTAATTTCTGTGAACGTTGGTAAAACAAACCAACAGTTTTTATCCTGTTTTGATAGCACACGTTTACTTCAAAATAAGGTGATCTGGTAGCTCAGCGGTTAAGGCGCTTACTTCAGAAAGTTTCTCTCTCTGGTCGCGGGTTCAAATTCTGTGGCGAGCAGAAATTTTGTATTTGATTTTATGACCTACGCCGGGGCGTTCCGCGGTTCTGATTCCACGTTAAACTGTAGACCCCGGAGGAAAGGAATTGGCCTTCCTGCCTCTCACACGTGAGCTTGGTTCATCTCCTTCGGGTTGTAGACTAAACTATACGTTTAGTTTTTGAAGTGAAAACTTCTTTAGGCGCGTTGGGCGATGTTTTGGATGGGTAAAATCTTATGAGTCCACGTCACCGATATGTTAATGTTAACAGTATAGCTGTTGCGGTCTGGTGAGTCAGTGGTTAAGGTGTCTGATTGGCCCCCGGTTCGAATCTCTGTCTCTGCGGGGATTTACAAAGACCCTTAACTCGACCTTCATCTCTGGCACAGCTTGCTGTGTAATGTAAAGTTCGGATTCCACGTTAAACTAACTGTTGGTCTCCTGTAAGGCCTCTTTTCCACTACGCCGGCTAGCGATTGTTATTTATTCAGTTATGGCATTGACCACACCCACTGACGCGACCGCGACTTGGCAGTCGTCGCGACTGCAAAAGAAAATTCGCGACCTCGAGCAGCCGCGCGCGACTCAATAGCAATGTAAAATTACTGCGCCATTCTCACTGCGCGACTAACCGCGCGCGACTGACCGCCTTTCACGCACAAAATTAGGCAACATACACGTAGCTTACGCTATCTATAGAAAAATCTATGTATGCGTTTAAAGCTCTGTGAAATATACGCCATTTAAAAAGAGATGGAATGGGATTAATTGCAAGACAGGATGAAGGTGAAGAGAGTCATGGGTGTGTACAACTCGCATATTGGTGAGGAGACATGGAAAGATATTGGTGTAAGAATGAAAAGTAATGCATGGAAGGGAAAAGATGGACCATGACCACAAGCTGGGACTCGATTTCAGGCACAAGGTTATAGGAAGATTCTCTTCTTTAGGTAAGGGTGTCAGGGATTGGAATAAGTTACCAAGAAAATGATGAATAATTTACAAAAAGTTGAAAGAATATAAAGTTAAAAATATGTAGAGTGTGAATGTAGGTGGATGCAGGAAGAGGGGAAATTGCCACCGGAGAGTGCGCGCTTATTGCAATTTAATTTAATTAATTATACCAAATTTATCGCCTTACCTGCAGTTAAAAACTCTTTTTTGTTGTCAAAGTTCGCCCTCTTTACGGACGCAAAACTTTATCAGTTAGTTAGAAAGGATCATCACCGACGAAAACATAACGTATCGTGTGTTCTTTTTATAGTATATATTATATCGAAATATAATGCGACACTGCATTTTCCGTAAGCTCCGACATCAATGCAAAAAACAAAGGATGTATCCAAATCTATATTTTCGTTTTCTTTTTGTTAACATCATTTATTTCTTCGACATCCATTTTGAAAATGAGCTGGTTTGTGGAATACAGCCGCGCGCGCAGTCGCTACAACAGTCGCTACAAAACTAGCCGCTAGCGACTGCGGTCGCCCGCGACTAGCCGCGTAGTGGAAAAGCAGCCTAACTGGTAGCACTACCGGATTAGGTTAAGGCGACTAAGACAGGGGCGGAATGTGCAGCCAACAGAAAGCTTGTCACCAGGTCATTACGACCACACTGAATTATTATTATTTAGTATGTCTGTAGCTGTAAGTATCACGAGTTGCGCGTATCATATTCACACTTTTAAGATTTCACTTCTGCCGGCAGTCCCCAATGAGTGCCAATTGGTTTTATTTTTTAAAAAAATAAAACTAGTGCTGACAAATGTTATTTGAAGACGAAAATATTATTAAGAATAAATTTGAAAACTGTGGAAAAAGAAATTTGATTTCAAAAGTGATATTATCTTAATTCACATATCGCTTACGGCTCTGGAACTGCTTTATGGATAATTAGGGTATGTTTGCGTACTGCTTCTCCCGAGTCAGGGGTGAATGAGACTCAATGCATCGAGATAGCGATGAGACCACCAGCTTAAAATGCAAGAACAGGCTTGGTCTCTCAACTAGCTGTTGAACCATGACCTGTAGACACCTCTCTCCAACCGCGACTCCGTTACCCAATGCTAGAATACACCATTTCTGTTCTTTATAGCCATATCAACACGTTTCTTTTTACCTCTTTAGCTCGGAGTCTTTAATCGTAGCTAACCAATCCCATGTTGACACCGGAGGCAAAACCAGACGGATCAGTCGTGCAAGAAACGCCTGTCTCCTTCTCTAGAATTCACTTTTCTTGATCTTCATTCTGCTGCTTAAGCTCGATTTAGTGGACCGGTTAAACACTATTTAGTGGCTGGAAGGAATACCTCTTTTTACTACTCTTTTGTACCCCTCTTTTGTGGAGGATGTTCCTACCATGAATACACTTTTCACCATTTACGAAACATCCCCTATTATGAAGCTCACAATCTATGGCCGAGTTACTTGCGTGACTCAATCACTAACAGTTGTTATGTTGCCTAGTTACAAAAATTTCCAGACGCTCGTCTACCTGGCGTAACGAGCCAGACTATTACATCACTTTCTCTGTCTCGAACTATTATCTGAAGATAGGCTACGTCTTACCTCAACCCTGCCCGAACACATGAAAAGCAAATTTATAGTACATTCAATTTATTTGCTCTATAGTGAATAAGATTGAAAGATTGATTTACGAAAGGCTTTCACACGTGTTTTATACACCTATCAAGACACATGTACAAGGGCCTAAACTCTAAATTATTACCCAAACACGAGAAGAGAACTTTACCATTAACGTGATCGATGGTTTAAACTGTTGATTTCTAAGTATTTCCTGACTGATTTTTGTTGAAATGAGCTTACCAGCTGCAAACAATCAGCTACCAATAAATAACAAAAGCAAAATGAAAAGACGTGAGGCTGTGAAGTAACGACTGATGTGGGATGACTACTCGGTGAGAGAGATTGCTCGCAAGCAGTTAATGTGTACTATCAGAACTTACTAAGTTACGCAATTACGATGCATCAGAGATAGACGTAAGTACGGTCAATTCATATCCACCGAAAGATTTTTAATGATCCAACATGGATATAAGTTCCCTGTTAACAGTTGTCAATGGGCAGTCAAGTTTTATTCTTTCTCTTAATATCCTAATGGAACGGGATGAACTGCGCCTGGGTTGGATACATAAAGAAAATATTCCTCCTACCATTTGTCCCACGGGGCTATAGAAAAATGGCGAAACTGGTCTACCTGTCCCACTGGAAATTGTCTAAATTTTTTCATCACTTCTTTCTGACCTTAAACTACTAAATGAATTTTGTAATCCACATAGACTCCATTTATAAAAATTGGCCTACTGCCATACCAAAGAGTAGTGAAAAGTTTTGCCGAAACTTAACTATGAAATTAATCGGAATAGAAAAATAAGAAACACATAATCGTCCCTTGTTTTAAAAGCTGAATATTTGTTTTTGTGCATAATCAGCTCACACTAATCGGTTTTTAATTTTTCGGCTGAATAATTCCTCAAGTTGTTATTTCCTATAATTCCATTTGTCTCGGGGTTATGAATCCACGTCTCATCCTCCGTAATGATCTTTCTTAAGAAGTTCTCGCTTTTTTGTTGTAATTGTATTAAGCGTTTCCAAGAAAACCGAACTCTTTCTGCTGTCATTTTATCAGATACTGTAGCACGCTATTCAGACTAAACAAGATCTTGGTATGAGTTTACTACAAAGCGAATGCATCTCTGCGATCAATGTCAGACATGATGTAGTAGTAAGACATCGTAACATCACACAACTAATTTATTCCCGACACTTCCGATGTAACAAAAACTACCTCAGAAACTGTTCAGCCACCTTCGAACTTATGAATTCAATCCATACTAAATGTTTAATGCTTCATGATGTTATGTAAAGAGATAACCTTTTCTTTTATCAAACGGTCATATACAGGGTAAATTTGGTTTAAAGTGCATCATGCCGCCTATTATCATTACAACTGTATTCCGCATTGGAACTTATCGTTAAATATTTAAAAAGGAAAAGAGGAGGGAAGTCAAGAAGAGAAAGCTAATGGTTTCTTCACTAAAGCTGCTTTAAGCTGTTCTACGACAGCAACCTTAATAAGTCGTTCGAAAGTGGTAACATCTCCCTTGTAAAAGTTAAATTATGAGTTTCACCTGATTGGCAGAGGGTGAAATAGTTTTCGTACGATTTTTTTATTCGATCATCAAATATGGAAGCTGCTGAATTTTCAACGCATGCGATGAACTTTCCATCTACGTTGACAGCAACTAGGAAATATAATTTCAAGTCCTATTCCTATCGAAATAGAAGGGAAGTCCACTATATTTGCTTTTGTCTTGAAACAAATTTGTCCCATTGCTGCTTCTACTCTATATACTTCTCGACATTATACTTCCCATGAATTATAAAGATTGAGAAGCCTTTTACTGATGTTGTTAATAATCGTGTTACAACTGTCAAATAATATCATCTCACAATAAACTCAATTAGCCGGCATGTATTGGATGCTTGAAAGGGTAATGTTATGAAGTCCTGCGTTTACTGAATATCAGGGAAATCAGAGAAATAAACTACCAAATTTTGGTTAGACTGTTGCTTGATTATCATAGAATAGTATGGAGTCCACATTATTCATTTAAAATACAGGAGTTTGAGGGTTTAGCAGGAGGGCAACTAGTTTCGGTTACGGAAATTCCCGTAGATTATAGCCAGTAACTAAAATGATAAAGAAGAGGGGTTGGAAGTGATTTTAAGATAGGAGATTGGTTTAAGATAATTCTGGTGATGTATAAGGAATAGTTTATTTGATGAGGTCTCAGTAGATATTGGCGGAAGAATTAGGAGTAGTATCTGGAAGACCAAAAATAAATCATGACTGTAAGCTGGGCATTGATTCGAACATCCTGGGGTATATGTAGAACATTGAAAGAGTTAAAATTAAAATTTTCGTAAAATTCAATAGCAGATGTGTAGAGAAATGGTACACGGAGCAGATTTTGCATTGCAGTTAATCCATTTATTATTTTTATTATAATTATTAATATAAATGTTTGCATACGACTATATTGCTTCTGAAGGCCTCCGACGAAATCTCTACAAACAATCTTAGCATTTCGCCATATTACACAATTTTTTTTTTCACTGCAGTGTTAGGATGTAAATAAATACTGACGTTACAGTTTGGTTCCACAAGGTGTGACAGTACATCTTAAATTCACAAATGTGACCTTACGGTATAACATATTTGGTGAAACCCAGACGCCTGAAGGTACGCTAACTTCTCGAAATTAAAAGTTTGGTCGGGTAGTATACGATCTACAATCAATAAATTAAACAGCCATTACAAAATCTCGACAGCTACCTAATTTCGAGGTTTACCATTAACAAACTATTAAATATTATCACAATCTGAGGAATTTGAATGAGATATCTTTAAATACATGATAAAAAAACCTTTTTTCAAAAGTATGTTCAAACATCAACGGTAATAAACATTCGCCAAACAAAACGCACGGGTATCGATACATTTTGTTGATCAACACGAAGTTATTGAAGTACTCGATCGTAGGTAGGTCAGTTCGGCGTTATCATCGACCTTCATGTGAATGATGTAAATTATAGCTTTTTATTAAGAAATCGATACGTATAACTAGCTTGCATGATGTAAGAAATTAAAGGCAGCATTTTTCTGATATCTACTGCAACGAAACAGCTGGAAACTTTCTACTATTTTCTTACCTCCATAAGGATGTTCCACACCTGCCGCTTCGTTGAAACCAGGTCTCTGATATTGAATCACCTCAAAAATCTGTCTGTCTGACAGTCACGTTATCATCATAGTTTTCACCAACTAGGCTACGGCTTCAATAATAATCTTAAATTAGTGGTAATTTTCTATTCCCGACGATGTGACAGAAATACTCTACTCTTCTACGTTTTCCACCGGTTAGTACTTCGTTGGTGGATCGAAATTTATTCGTATCAGTGACGAGGTTTATACATTTGAGATCTTCATCATTAATTTAAATCATTTCCAGCGTTTCTTGGAGAACATCTTCTGTGCCCAGTCTTGGAGTCTGCAGAGTAATATGGGTAACAGATATCCCTTTCGCGACATACCGTAGGATCTGTAACGGGAGTAGACGATTGCAAACGAGTTGTTTCAGCTTACTGAACGTTACCTTAGATATTTTTTTTTTACACATCTGGATCCCATGCTGCAGTTTACCAGAAGACTAGCTCATTAAAATGGGCGTTCTTTCCATAAGGTTTCATTTCTAGGCTATTACAACAATATATTCTTGTTGGAAACAAATATTTGACTACTCAATTACAGACCGATTTGATTGCTTGATTGGATTATTCTACAAACTGAAAGAAACAATTGAAGCTTTAAGTTTTCAGAGAGAATCTTCGTGTCATTAGGGTACCTGATGTTGTTGACGATTGGTAATGACTTCTTTATAATATTCCTCAGTGTTGGTGTTTGTTTTTCGGCCCAGGTCCTTAGTTGCTATGATAAATGTTTTTTGTTATTTTTCGTCTTGCAACTAAAACAAATTCTTTTTAAGGCAAACGCGTTTCGTCTTTATTTAAGACATCTTCAGTGCAGTAGCTGGTGTGGAACTACGAACTTGCGCGTAGTAATTAATGATATAAAACTGGCACTGAAGATGTCTTAAATAAAGACGAAACGCGTTTGCCATATAAAGCATTTGTTTTAGTTGCAAGACGAAAAATAACAAAACACAGTTCGTCAGTGTGTTTTAGAAAATCCCCGAGGCTTGTAATTGAAGTGCTACCTTTCTCACACATTTTATCGTCGTCTTCAATATCATGCACTTCAGTGTAGATAATTATGTCAATATTATCAAATATCAGTAGCTGTACACTATTAATTGGACCTTCTCATAGTATTATGAAACTTTGTGCTTATTTATCAATTATTAGTGGAGCACGTTCAGAAAAAGAAAGGGCGACGGCGTGAAACATTGAACTACTACAGTTCTACATACGGAAAATTACCAGTGAAATATATTAAAAAAGAAACAGAATCCAAGAAATAAATGTCGGTGTTAATTGCAATAAAGTACTAGGGACCGAGAATTATTTCAACGGACACCGGCTTTAATTCAGTCAATTGTGACTAAATTTAAAACCACACTTTTAGTGTGTGAAGATTCCTGCGTTCCATATCTTTACCAGGCTGAGCTATCAGAACAACGAACATACAGTATAACAGTTTCATTTTTTCCCCGTTCTATCTTTTCTAGGTGACTGAGGAAATAATCCGTAAATTTTAACATTAAACTTTATAAAAGTTGAAGAACAATTTTTCACATCCGAAGCAGATAAGAGCAGCTTTAAAGCAATAGGTATAACGACGGAACACATTCAGCGCTAGGTGTAAAGTCAGTTAATTTCGTTCTTCCAATCAAGCAAGCCTAGATATTAAAGTAATATATGGGCAACTCACAGGTAGTTGCAACGTGAAATAGTTTATAGTTTTCAAGAAATGAAGATGTTTTACGAAATCCTGTTCCGTTTAACTGCAGTATCGGATTCCACCCTGAAAATTGGGTGACTTGGGGCCAGACGTGAATAGCCGGCGTGCAGGCAGCTGTGTCGGTGGAGGCAGGCCCTCCCCGTAGATTACCTCCCTACAGCGGTGCACTGTCAGACGAGCGGCAGGTAGTTCCCTAACCCACTGGCGCGTACAAATTTATCTGCAGCACGTTGCCCGCGTATCGGCTCTGTAGATCGATTGGAGGCCACTTCAGCTGTCCGATGCAGCTCCCGCCTGTGTAATTAGGTTCATTAGAGTGGTCAAAGAGAGGCAGGCGCTACTCGCTCCGCTGCATTTGCACCCGTCGACTTTAAATTGGCTGCAGGTGCGTCAAGCCACTCGGGACCATACCTGTCGCATCACGTGTTTTGAATAACTGGCACAACTAGTGCCACGTCGCTCTAGTATGATACTACTACAACTATTTCTCGAGGACTGCTGTGTTTTGAGGTTATCTGGATTTTTGTTTACATTATCAAACTTCAAATGGATTCTAATACAATTTTCCGTTGCAGTTCCAAACAATTTACAACACGTTAACTACAATTACCATTATAACATTTCTATGCATTTCGCAGTGTTTGATTTCACAATACAGATGCGATAGTTCTTGTTTACAAGCCGGTATATAGTGGAGCCTGCCGTCGATGGAATGAGAGAACTCAAGTTCACCATCTGTGAAACGTGTAATCTGTACTCAGTCTGTATGTGTAATTTGTGAAGTGGAGAGTGGGGCTAGTAGGTTTTTTTTTTTTTTTTTTTTTTTTTTTTTTTTTTTTTTTTTTAAAAATATATGGCCTCGGCTTTTATTGCCATTTAGCCAGCTTCACAACATTTCATTATTAAATCTACTATTGCACAATGATTCTTCAAGTCTACGTCATTTTTGTAACCGAACATGTATTATCTCTCAAATGTTTTTATTCACAATAGTATGGACAACACAAGACGGGCACAACATTTAATTAAAACCACCCATGCCCTAGGCCGGACTCGAACCGGTGACCCCAGCAACTCGAGGCCAACACGCCAGCCGTTACGCTGCCAGGGACGGCGGCTAGCAGTGTTGAATACTTTATCTATTGATGACTTGTGTTGACTGATACTACATGTAGTGTTCAAATACTAGAGACCCATAACATTATGACCACCTGCTTTAATAGCGCGTTGTTTCACTTTTGGAACGCAACACAACAGCATGGATTCGAGTTTTTAATACCCAGCACCGGATGTCTACTGGCAAGTCACACAGTTCTCTTAAATTATGGGCCAGTGGTTTGTGAGCGCGGAGCTGATGCCCGATAGCGTCCCAGATATCAGGCTGAGATCAGGAGAATTTTCTGGAGAGATATCAACGTGAGTTCACTACCATGCTCCCCAACCAACTCCAGCCTTTTGAGACGGGCAGTTACCCTTCTGGAAAATGTCATCGCCTTCTTGGAAGACATGAAGCATGAAGGGATGCAGGTGGTACGCAATAATTTTGTCGAAGTCTATATAAGTCATGGTGCCTTCGATGGAAGCCAACGTGAATGTCCTCTGCAGTATAATACCACTCCACCAGCCTGCATCCGTAGTGCGGTGCATGTTTCGAGCAGCCGTTCGCCTGGAAGATGTCGTATCCGGATACGACCATCGACCTGGTGTTCTTATAACACCATCATTCATCTGACCAAGCCACATAATTTATTTCATTGATCCATGGTCCAATCTCGATGATTTAGCCTACTACAATCGCAATTGACAATGTCATTGGGTCAACATGGGAAAACGTAGGGACAGTCTCCTGCTTAGCTCCGTGTTCAAAAAAGCTGAACGGTGTGCTCCGAAACACTTACGTCTGCACTAGCATTGTACTCTTCGGTAAAATTTGCGTGAGGCCACCCACTATTCTGCTTTACAGAGGTAGCAATCCTTCGACCTCCACGTTCTGTGATGAGGCGTGGGCGTCGACCACTTTGTCACCTACTCATGGTTCCACCGTCCTTCAATCACTTTCCATAGATGCTTTCTACAGCAGCACTCGAACAGCCAACACGGTTCGCCATTTCCGAGATTCAAATTCCCTTGTGCCGGCCCATTACGAACTGCCTTTTTTTTTATATATGGCCTTCAGTCTTTTCGACCATTTAGCCAGCTCCAATTTGTTTACGTTGCAACTGTTGTATCAGAAATTCACTATGATGTCGTGGACACTACAGTGAGGACAACACAAGACGAACACATTAAAACCACCCATGCCCGAGGCCGGACTCGAACCGGCGGCCCTTGCAATGCGAGGACAGCGCGCTAGCCACTACACTGCCAGGACCGGCGAACTGCCTTTTGTCAAAGCCGCTTGTAAGTCGATTTCCCCATTTACCACACGTATCGTCGCTAGAATGACTCTCCATGCAACTCTGCTCCGGTTGTATACTTTCCTTGCCGCTTGACGCACCCGCAACGTCACCAGGCGGTATTAAATCTCGCAATGAGCACTGGTCACTATGTGTATGGACATGAAAGAAGGGAGATGGTGAAATCTGATGCTGGCACACTCAGGCCTATTCCAAAAGATACCAAGCGGACCGCCAAGTTCATCGTCCTTATCTGACGGACGAGTAATACCTTCAATTCGTATGTTTTGCGGGTAGGTTTGGGATTTAACCCAGGCACAGAATCTGGTAGATAGAAATTGTGCACTACCACCTCACTTTTAGTACCGGACAGTTCTCAACATTTTCGCTCCTCCGGGAGATCACACCCGCTAACCAGTGCCACACACCGGCATCGCCACTGTGCTGCAACAAACTGAGCCACCGGCATAGGCTATACCAACACTGGGAGAACTGTAATCAGTTTTTATCAATCAACATTTCTCGGAAGGAACAACCTATGCAATCGATCTGAATCACATTCATTCATCCAGTTGGATGAAATTAATAAGGAAAATAATATACTAATCTCTGAGAAACACTTGATACATTATTCAATACACGGATATTATTATTTTTCAGATCTGTACAGTATTGTGTAATTAAAATAATAAATTATAATTTCTAAATTATGTTGTTAGTTGTTTACGTCCTTCCATTTATTAGGATGAGTATTTTTCAGGCCATTACAATGTTAAATTTCGTTGTGAAACACTTATCAATTGACGTCGCCGTAATGTAAAATTCGTATGGTCTTGGAGCATGTTGACAGTTTTGATTTTCCACGCATTCAGCCTCTGTTGTGATTGGACATACTGTTTTATGTGGAATCCGAATGACGTAGAGTTCTGGCACAGCTAATGTGATCAAGGAGAACTCGAATTCCTGGGCCTGCAAGGATTTGAACTAGGGATTTGCATTAACCACTGAGCTACCAGAAGTAATACAACCTGGAGTTTTACCTTGCGGTGACTAGCTCCACCTAAAGTGGTGGTGTAACGGTTAGCGTTCTGGCCTCGCATTCGGGAGGACGGCGGTTCGAATCCCCGTTCGGGCATTCAGATTTGGGTTTTCCATGGTTTCCCAAATCCCTCCAGGTAAATGCCGGGATGCTTCCTTCAAAAGACCATGGCCGAATTCCTTCCCATTCCTTGCCCCCCCCTCCCCCAATCCTTTCCCGTCTTTCAGTACCTCGTTGTTAAGAGACGTTAAGCAGTACATAAAAAAAAGACTAGCTCCACCTCCGTGTTATAGGACAAGTTTATAGACGTCATCCTATATCACGTCTTCTGTCTTCTTCAGTCTTTAGTGTTGCTCATCAGCTGCTATCAGCGTGCGTCCGACTCACCGTCATTGAAAGACTGCTCCGGGAGGTTCTTACCACTACACACACACACTTCGTTCTTTTCCGCTGATTCAGTTCTTCACTATTTTCCATCGACATTTGTGTAAATCGTCCACTAACCTGGTGCCATCTCTAATCCCGCAAACGTGGGACAAAGAATGAGACACCTCCATCGTCTGGAAAAATGTTCTCGAAGGTTGGATTCTGGAAATTGCGATGTTTAGGTACCGAACGAACAGATTTCAAGTTTAGACCCTATAAATAATTTAATACAGGATATGTTCATGACTATGCGATTTTTTTTAACTTTATCAGTAATCTAGAATTGCCCATTACATGTTTCTCAAGGTCATGTAGAAGTCAAGAATAATTGCCTCAATACTCTTTCCTGCATAGCTGTCGACATACGTTATAAATTACTCAATACATTACTATCTACAACGACGTGGTACTAGCATCCTCTGAAAAAATCACACATTCATTCACATTGAGTACGCATCTGTATCTGATACTTTCTGAACGTCAAAGAATATTGCAGCAACCTTTGATCTCACGTCTATAAGTTTTGAGTTGTTTAAAAAAATCGTGTTATCTTTAATATCAACTCTTCTTTTTACCTCCATGCCAGTTTCAGTGTTCTACTTCCCCAGAAAGTTAATAAGTTTTATATATACTGTGCTCTGGGGACGTTATTAACCCGAAAATATTACCCGCAGCCAGCGTTAACGTCTATGTACGCGATCGATACTCCAATATAGACGTCCCAGCCGCCAGACACGGATACCGTGCCCTATTAAGCGGACCAGTTAACAGTGGCTCGTCGGTGCACTAATAAGGCGGGGGGGGGCTACCGGAGGATGACCTGCACTACATGTTTCCGCCGAATCGTGGTCACACGCTATTGAATAAAATGAAGCCTGATTCCTCACTGCTTCCGACAAGTTGACGCTATACTGGGATAATTTTATATCACGTCAAAGATTTTAATTTGTTTTCTGCCTGATAGATACTTATAGCATGAAATGGTCAAGTACAGTCATTGTTGGTTGTCGTTACAGTTCTTGTAAACCGAAGGCCGACACTATGCGCAGGAGTCCACAGAGCGATGGATATGAGCAGCGTCTTTACACTACTTGGTTTTGCCTGTTGTAGTTGTGCCCCTATGTCTTTGTAGGTGAATTGTGTTATGTTTTAATTTAACTCAATTATTCGCATATTGTTAGAGTTACTTCCAATTTTTTATGACTGTACGCTATTCTATTAAATAACTTAAAAACTATCTCTGATCTGTGTCATAACCGATCCGGCGACATGTTGCTTTTTTATGAATTTACAGCTCTAGCACATTTACCCGTTAGATTATATTCTGATAAGTTTTCCACGTTGTAACGGTCGCCGGTTCAAGTTCGGCTGCAGGCATGGGGGAGTCCTGTGTTGTCCACTCTGAGAAGTAAACGATAATGATGATGATACAGACTACAGTACATATACACTAGCAGAAACAAAAAAACACAGTTCTAGGCTAAAAAGGCCGAAAGCCAATTAAAAAAAAGTTTTCCTTCTATCTCAGAAGCACACGAGATATCTTCAAAAGGAATGTAATCCGTGATGGAAAACAAAATTCAACTTCTAACTTTGAGTTATAAAACCATAGTCCCGTTCATTTTTTTTTTTTTTTTTTTTTTTTTTTTTTTTTTACCAGTTTAACGTCCCTTTTTAACAACGTGGTCTTTAGAGACGGGAAAGGATGGGGGCAAGGAATGGGAAGGAATTCGGCCATGGCCTTTTGAAGGAAGCATCCCGGCATTCACCTGGAGTGATTTGGGGAAACCATGGAAAACCCAAATCTGGATGCCCGGACGGGGATTCGAACCGCCGTCCTCCCGAATGCGAGTCCCGTTCAAATTTGTCTCCCTGACAGCAATAGTATTTACAGTCATTGATGATACAGTTTTAGAAATATCAGTAGGGGAATGAACTGGGTTGCGGTTATGACCATGATTCAAATCTCGTCCCTTTCAGTTAGGCAAGAACTAAAGAAAAAAATTAGATAGGTTTGTTCATTTTGTAGCAAGAAATCCTACCATATTATTTTAAACTGACTTACAGCTTTCAGTAAGGGAGAAAGAATTAGCACATGCTGCCTATCGTCCCTTAAATCTCGGCACAGGAGAAATAGTTCCGTTACTTATTGCGAAATTAAATTAATAATAAATTAAAGACAAATAATTATTGGTCAAACATTATGTGAGTCACACTAAAAACACTTTTTTTTTTTTTTTACAATGCAGAAAGTTTAAAAATGAAACAATGTAGAATGATGTTATCTCTTTGGTAATTATTTACTTAAATCATCCCCTTAAGCAGTACTTGCTATGTGTTATAATGCCATTTTGACTAGCGTGCTCTTGACCGCGGGGTTCACGTGTCATAAGTAACAACATCTAAAACGTACGCACCAGTTAAGTGTTTTATGTTAACTTTTTCGAAAGCGATCTCAGTTTGCTGTCAAATGACAACCGGGCAGGGAACAACTTCGAAATAAAATAGCCGATCACCTCCACTCTAGTAGCAATTCCTGAAACATTTTTTAAAATAACAATGAAAACTCTTGTTTTACTGCTCGTCGATGTCGAGTTCATGAAAAACGGGAGAGGTTGCTGAGCATGGAATCCGGTCATAACTTATTAAGTAACCATTAAGTAACCATCCCATCATTCGGCTGGAATGTTTTTCTCAAAGAAGATCTACACCTAACATTTTCACCCTATAGATATCAAATTTCTGTCACCTTTCAGATTTCTTGCTTTCGCAAATGTTGTATATAACTGTTTAGACCCTCTTGAAAGATAGGCCGCTATAATATCGTTTATAAACTTCTGTTAATCAATCTAAAGCTTCTCGTCGTGTAAATACGGGGCTTCAGTTGCTCCAATGCCACAAATTTTAAAATGTTAATATTGACTGCGGACGTAGGCATTCTCTTTTTGCTCACAAAATAAACCGTTCAGATGGCAAGGCGAGAATGATAACAACCGAAAAGCAATAAAATATCATGAATAAAATATGTTTGTAAATAGTCTGTAATTGAATGTTTGCACTAAGTGACATGTATTGAATTTATAAGCTATTATTTAATAATTGATCTATTTTAATTTGTTTTTTTTTATGGCATTCGGCAACCTAAGCCATACAGCCAACTCAGTGTGATCATGACTCTTGCTGTGTTTCATTTTCTCCAGTACGTTGTTCTGAGGGTGGACACCACAGGACGGACACGACATTAACACAACCCTTAAACACCCATGCCCTCGACCGGACTCGAACCGGTGACCTTCGGCACTTGGAGCTAGCACACTACGCTACCATGGCCGACAGGAAGTATTTTGAAATAGGCATTGTAAATTAAAGGTTCCTCAACAGATTATTACTTTTATTGTGACTCTAAATATAACTGAGTATTAAATAATAATAAGACACCACTTCTGTCGTCATGTCTATAATGCTGACATCACGCAGCTCGCTCTCACGGCCTGAAATGCTATTATGAAATTGAAGTTATGAGCGTTATTTAATAGCAAAAGAAAGCGAAGCTTCCAAAACGGGGGGGGGGGGGGGAATTGATCGAAATAAAACTTTACAGGTTGAAAGGGTATGTGATGGTATTCCAGGATTTACATAATCGAGTCAAATTTACAAAGAACTTGGCAGTTTGAGCCCACTTATGAATTCGAAGTTGCACCCCCTCTTACCTGGATAAGTGCAATAATTATTTTGGGAAAGGTACCATAAAGCCGCTGTATTCTTTCCTGAGGCGTGCTGGTCCACAACTGATGTAACAGGTCATTGACATCCTGTATACTGGCTCTAGGACTAAGTTGCCGTCCGAGGTGGTCATATACATGTTCTATGGGGGGGGGGGGGGGGCAGATCTGGGTATTTTGCTGGCAGCTGGAGTATCTCAACAAGATGCAGGAAGTTCATAATGACACGTGCAGGGTGTGGACGAGTGTTATCTATTGAAAAATGTCACCACAATAGTGTCACATGAAAGGTAACATATGAGGACGCAGGATGTCCGTGAAGTACTGTTGTGGCGTTGGAGTTCCCTCAATCGCTACCAGCCGTAACTTGAAGTCATAGCCGATGGTTCCTTACACAATGGCGTCAGGAGTAACTGCGCCGTGCTTCTTCAGAACATTGAAAAAACGGGACCTTTACTCCGATAACGGCCATATTCGCCAAAGATTGTCATCCCTTATAGTGTGGAACTGCGATTCATCGCTGAACACAATGCTACACCATTCATCAGAAGTCGATGCTTTCCGGTCAAGGCACCACTCAAAAAGCAGGTGTTTGTGTTTTGGCGTTAATGGCAGCCTACTCATTGCACGTTAACCCGGCTGCTGTTAGTCTCCGATCAAAAGCTTCATGGTGTGGGGATTTATCGGGTATGACTTCAGGTCACGGCTGACAGTGACTGAGGGAACTACAACGGCACAATGTACGTCACGGCTATCCCGCGTCCTAATTTATTACCATTCATACGACAGTATCGAGATGCCTTTTTTTCAACAGGATAATGTTTTCCCACAAACGGCACGCTTCTCTATGAACTGTCTAATTGCTGCAGAGGTACTGTTGTGGCCAGCAAGATCTCCTTGCCCGGTGTCCAGTGTCCAGGATAACAAGTACCAGAACAGCAGTTGTGGAACCAGCTTGCCTCAGCAGGTGATATAACGGCTTTATGGCACATCTCTCAACCGAATCAGTGCATCAATCCGGACCAGATTGGGTGTAACGTCATACTGATCAGTCGGCTCATACTGTCAAGTTCTTTGTAAATTTGACTCAATTTTATAATTACTGAACTAAGCTCACATTCCTCTCAACCTGTGAAGTTTTATTTCGATTCCTCCTACCCTTCTGGGTGCGTTACATTTTTTGCCAGATAGTGCGTTTAATTAAGTAACTACTTGCTGTAACACTGACAGAAAAGTATTTATTGTATTTAAATTAACATATTATTTATTAGTTACTTTTTATTTGTTTATGTTCAGTTCATGTAGATATTTATAATACTCTCTGACCAAGATATCTCTGTTACAGTAAATAAGAAATATATAGATTGTTACATGATTTTTGGTGTTATTTGATAACAGTTCCATTGTCTTAAGCAACGACGAAAATTTCCAGAAAACTGCATTCAACTCGTTATTTTTCACGGGCTATTTATAATCTCTGTCACTGATATAGTAATCTCTAAGAAATGAATTCCCAGAAATTTGAGTTCAACGGGTCGTTTTTAACGGACGTAGAAGCTAGTGACTGAATACTGAACATAAACTAAAGGCACATTTATTTTTTTATTTAAAAATAATAATAAAAGAAAACAGAATCAACACTAGGTAATTGAATGTTCTCAGATCGATTATGGGTTTAATTTTATGTACATTGTGATAAGTTAGACGTTGTCGATATTTAGTCAAATCACGTAGATGAAGGATCATAGCTGCCGGTGTAGACCTACCTCCAAGGCCGTAGGCAGCTTAAGTCTCGATCGATTGGTGAATAAGCAAACGGGGAGAAAATATTAGCCACACCCCCTCCGGCTGTTGGCAATGACTGCCAGGGGTTGAATATATGGCTGCGCAGTCCTGTCTAGGAAACAGCTTCGTCGTTGTCAGCTGTTGAACCCAGGGCTGGGGAACTCTCGTCAGTCAATAAGCTCCTTGGATAAGGCGTTGTACCCTTTGTGCAGACTACCGTGATTTTTATCGCTTTGAGCGGCAATCAGGGTTGATGAAACTGACGGAATAATTTTGATCATTGTAACGTGCTAATGTTGAACATATTTTGAAAGCCGCCGACAGGGGGAATCACTAGATCCCTCGTAACTAAATTTGCGACTGACTTGTTGACTACGTGTTGATAACCTCTGAACACTTCTTTGTGACACGTCTTTACTAGGCATAATTCTTCCCCCATCCCATCCCCAGAGTCTATCAGCATAATTCTAGGAATTCTGACATTTTCTATGCTCCCAGCTGAGTTCTTTGTTGATTGACACAACTTAATGGATTGTTTTGTCTGAGTTTAATTACGTACACCTGGTATACCAGTTTTTTTCTGTTCACATACTTTTGACTTTTCAGTACCATGTATTTTCAGAAAACAAACATGACAACAGTATTGTTTAGCTATTCATCGGTGGGAAATAGTTGTTCCAGTCGTTGTGAAACTACGAGTAGTATGACGCAATCTTCCCCATGTTGTCTCCAATGAAAAGGACTGTCTCTCGCAACTCTCTACAAGACTAGCCACGAATGTTTGGAAGATTATATGTATTACATTTGTAACGAACTGTCCTATTACAGGCCATATACAAAACAAAATTGATGTAATTTGTTATTAGAGTTATCAGATTTTGAAAATTTTCCTATTGGTGTCTATAGATGTACAGGAATGGACACCGATTTTGAATTCCATCAATGTTAGTGCAGTCAGTTAGATATATATTTTGTGGAATTTAATGAAAAATCTTCATAGTTTGGTTTGAAGAAATACTATTGTAGTGTATTTCAGAAGCTGGACCCATAGCCATAGGTGTATGATTGAACAAAGGTAACGGTAACTGTCTGGATGCGTTCTGGAATGCGATCTTGGGCCGGGTAGCATTCAGTGAAGGAACAAAGCTTGGCCGCTAGGGTCACGTGGTGGAGGAGATTACAGTGGATTGCGAGCTGTATGAGAAGTGCGAGGCCAGCCTGCGAAAAGAGATGTATGGTGATTAATGGTGGTGTATCTTGTATTCCATGTCGTTATCCGAATAGACGTGGGTCTCCGACGGCAAGCAGAAAATGGAACCATCACGTCGTACTGCTGCAGGCAGCAGACTCGGTGTCTCCGCTAAATGGTAACTCCGCTGATATGGTGATCTCCGCAAATCGTTATCGTATCGATCAACCCAGTGCCGCCCTAAAGAAAGTCTCATTGCTCCACTGAGATTAATGAACGAACATATAGAAACCCTGAGAACTGATGTAAAATGAACACACAGTCGGAATTCAATATGTTTGTTTAACTGTGTCGTAATATTGCTAATAACATTTGAAGAAAAATAATTTTGTAATAAATGTATATTAATGTCAAACGTACGTACAACGATGTTGTCAATGTGTAAAGGAACATCCCGATTCCTAATATCAGCAATTTAAATCATTAATAATACTTTTATTGATAATTTATGCTAACAAAAGGTAATTTAATTCTTAACGTGTACACCCCACTATGAAACCAACCCATAAACGGGCAACTAAGAATATCTCTGATTCCTACTAAATAAATTATAATGAATACAGTCACACTTGCTGCTGCATATATGATATCAATTTTGCATGAATTATTTTTTGGGAACGTCTTCCAAATGAGAAGATCTTTACCAAACCTCCTACGTGCTAACGCATACGGAAAAAGTTTAAAGCGGTAACAATCGCGAGGGGTGACAGAGAGCGCGTTATCCAATTAATCTGAATCGGAAGAACCGTGCGATAACAGCTGCGTACCCAATTTCAATCGCGAGCACGCTACGACCATACTCGCCGCCCGATAGCGGATTCCAATTACAGCCGACCAGCTAATTATAGCCGTAACGGCAGTATTGGAAACAGCCGGTATCAGTACGCATCTGCGTTCGCTGTTGAGTTCGCCGAAATTCAGCCAACTGTTGGCCGCAGGAATGACTGTGTCGGGGCTGCGAACGACCTCCAGGGACCCGCAAGGCTGTGCCCGGGGTCACGCGGACGGCAGGTCGTCACTGAACTTTGCACCGCCTCCGTTCTTCACCTACGGCTATACGGCAAAATTAACAAAAATAATATAGCCGATATAGCTTTGAAACAAGACACTATCATAGCTGTCGATTTCAATTGTAACACAAGTATGCAAATTGGCAGTTTATTACTTCAGTATTGTTGCGTTCCAGCTCTCATGAAATTAATGGACACACTTAGCTAAATTCCAAACGTATTAATGTAGAATAAGAGGTACCTATCATCACCCGAGCGGCTTGGGACAATGAATAGTTGCTTATGGGATCATTCAGCAGAATAGCTTGTCTTCTCGGAGGGAGCACATACCTGTTATGGTCTATCGCACGGAGGTAGATGCTTCTATTATTGCTACGAATGAAACACTCGTCCAACTTATGGTAGTTAGTATATTTGCTGCAATCTTTTCATAGAATGTAGTAATAACGAAGATAAGCAAAATCTCGGTTATATGCAATAGAGGAATCCTATGGCCCTGTAGATATAGACTGAGATGATTTGGGTGCACGGCTGTGCACCCGCCAAGTCGAGTCGAGTCAACGGCGGCACTGCCTACCATTTTCTCGAAGCGATTCCAGCCATTTTTGAACCTCTATTTCTTCGATCGTATTTATGCTGCATGTCCCAAAATTCTGTTATGCATAGGTATCAGCAATCTTAGCAAACGTACTAAATTTTATTTTGTTACTGTTCTTAATTCGTACGTTATTCGGATGCAAACATTAGAGATTTTGTCACTCACTCATTCATCATAGATCGTTTATTTAGGACAAAAAAATCTGATGACTTGGCCATTATGCACGCCATGTTTTAGCTAACGTACACAAATACCTTAAATGTGTTGCTTTATCAAACTTATAAATACGTAAAAGCCAAGATTTCCCTCGCTCTTTTTCGAATTTGACAAGTATATATATTATGCCCTCAATTTAAGTAAAAATTATGACATGCATAATGACCAATTCATCAGTTGTTTTTGTCCTAAATAAAGGATCTATGATACCGAGAGAAACCATTCTGTTTCATAAAGTGAAGTGAATACACACTGTAAAGTGTAGTCTTGGCTAAGAAGTTCTCATAACTTTTTGTCACTTCACGAACACGAGACTTGGCCTATTTTTACAAGAATTGTTTTTGTGGGATTACATTTTACAGCAGAGCAGATGGTGAGGCAGTGGCGAGGTCCTGGTCCCGACACTACAATACACGTCAACCGATTTCTGACTTGCTTCGCGTTCTGACTGTTTCCATCCACATCTCATCACTGGCTGGTGGTGGCCTCATTTACATATCATGTTACTGTTGATATGACCTTTTATTTTTTTATTTATTCATCGTATATTATTTAACAAGATATACAAAAGGTGAAGATAAATGTGCACATCACAAGCTAATACAATTTTTTATTTCTAGATCTAATGTTTTCATCAATTCCATTTCACTGATCGACGCATCGTGCTAGGCCAGAGGACATTCAGAAACGATGGGGTGGATTGAGTGAAAGGTGGCTCCACAGTCACAATTTGCAGAATTGACCCAGCTTCATTTGTGTAATTAGTAGCCGCACCTGCGTTGTCCTGTTCGAATCCTATTAATGATTCTCCATTGCTGTCTGGGGGCATCGAATCCTTGTAACCGCTCTGAAGGGTGCTCAACTAGATGCTTCCACTGAGTTATGCACAGCTTGTTGATGTTGGAAGACTACACTGTAAGGTTGATTGTTGTGCGTCACGGCGGTTTCCTTGATTTCGAGCGTTGGTGTTGAGCTTGTTTAATGTCTTGACGTCCAGGCATATATGGCTTATCCAGAATGTTTTTCAGACCTTTAAGAGAGCTTCTCATCTTCTTAGTGATGGAGGTGAAATGTTACAGAGAAATTGAAGCCGTACGGTGTTCATGTTCCGAATGCATCCGTAATTATGCACATTTCCTGATTGAGTTGCAAGTCTTTCTTCTTCATGTGGGTACTATTAATCCAGTTCGGGTAGGAGTATTCAGCGACAGAGTATGACAGAGCTAAGACTGTGGATCTTACAACGTGAGAATTGGGTCCCCACGAAGTACCTGCAAGTTTTAAAGAATATTTCTCGTTTTGACTTTAGCAACTACGTTTGAGAGATGCTGTTTGAAAGTTGGAGTTTTTTTCAATGTTATTATTATTATTATTTTACCTATGGCTTCACGCCTCGTCGACATCGAGGTCATTAGAGGCGGGATGGGATTGGGAACAAGGAACGGGAAGGAATTCGGCCATGGCATTTTTGAAGGAAGCATCCCGGCATCAACCTGGAGTGATTTGGGGAAACCATGAAAAACCCAAATCTTGATGCCCGGATGACAATTGAAACCCACGTCCTCCTGAATACGTGGACAGAGTGTTATCGCTCACACACAATGCTCGGTACAGTGTAATACCCAGGTATTTTGGTGTGCAGCAACATAGCAAGAGTCGGCCTACTAATGCCACGCTACCTTAGCATTGCTTCATCCATAACCGATAGTGCTGGAAATCGTGGCATGGCAGACTACAGTCCGATTGTTCCTCTAGATACATCAGATACGTGCTGAATTCGACTTCAGTATAAAATAGTAGTGGAAAGTGGGATAATGTCAACTTATTTTGTTTTAGCAATACAGGTAGCTATTATTTTGTCTTTATTTCTTAACCAAACTGAACTAAGAGTTATTGTGTACATCAGCATATTTTTTTATAACTTTTTTTAAAATTTATATCCCGTTACAGATCCTTGTTCCCCAATTACTGCAAGATTTGCAGACTTAAAACCAGAATGACAGGATTTTAATTGAATTTCTGCTAGACTGCTATTTTTAGCTCAAATCTACTACTTTTTTCTACTTCTGTTATTATGACGTATCTGCGATGCCAGTTATCATAGATTCTCATATATGCAAGGGAAGATTAACAGCAGACGTGATTGCACTTGGCTTCATTTTGCTTTTGTCGACGCACCATTGTGGCATGACTCCAGCAAGTAATTTTAAGACCAGTGCTAAACATTACCTCTGTTTGTCCCAGATTAGTTCTTTTAATTTAATAAAATTTTGGCTAGTACTTCTGAGAATTTTCATTCGTCGTTCAGCAACTGTTGCCTATAATCTTACCCGACGGAATAAAAATTGCCCTCGAGGTGTTTTTGATGTCATGTTATGGGTGACATTCAGCATGTGCCGAAGTTCCTGATTTACTAACGCGGTGCTTTTTTTCTGCTCATTATATACAACACAAGACAAACGCAACGTTACGCCGAAATCAGATTACGTAAAATCGTCGGTTCCGCTTCCTGTTTACTTAGCTAAGTAGCTTCCCCTTTGCGTTGCTGCATATCACCGGAGGAGCGGCATCATGCTTCTCGGTACAACTCATTCTCTAACGATCCAAACAAACAAATGCAATAAGTTCTACATTGTGAGCCTAGCATCTGTTATAACTTCCTTCCATAGGATTATAGAGGAGGGAGTACAAATTTATACAAAATCTCCTTTGTGGTTGTGGCAGTTGTGGTCTTACGGCTTATTGACAAGATATTTGGAGCCTACGATTAGGGAAAGGGTGGGTTTGTTACTAAGGAAAAAAGATGCTTTATCAGCCAGACACACTGACATTCACTTGAACTAATTTCAGGATATCAGTATCGTCGGTGTTGTATATCACATTGGTTCTACCAGATTAACAACGAGTAATCACTGCACCATTTCCCTCCGGAACTCTTTTATTTGTTTCTTTTATTTCTAACCAAAATTGTCTTCATTTTCCTTGTGGTAGATTTGTGATCTTATTTGGTTTAGTTCTGCGCTAATACTACAAAGATCTCCACGAATTGTTTATTATTTCGGTTAATAAGTAGATTCTTTATATACGTAACCTGGCAATTTATATTGAAATATATGCCTCTTTGGTATCTGATGATAATGCATAAATGAGTGATTACGCAAATAATTTCGTCTTAGCCACATGTTCTGGACGTTACTGAAATGTTACTTATTGGGTTGTTAGGAATTTTATAATTAATATCAGCAATACATCAATAGTTGGGTAAAAATGAAATATAACTTGTTTTTTTCCTATATAAAATCATTTTAATAAGGAAGGTGTGGTTAACTTTACCATTTTAGAGATTTAAAAACCCACAAATTTACAAAACAAATATTGACATCTTTATTTCCTTTCTAACAAATCAAACTAAATGAACTTTATTTCTTGCCACATAAAAAACGACATACGTGATTGAGATTAATCATTATTCACAGCAAAAGATATTACCAATTCATGTTTGGTCTAGCTCCGTGGAGGGTATGAAGTATCTCACAGGCGTTGCAGGGCGTTCGAAAGCTGAGTTCTGTTGTAAAACTGTTGTGGCACAAACTATGTTCCGTTACCGTTCATAGGTAGGAGTGGTGAGTAGTGGCGTGTTACAATGGTAAATTGTCATTACGTGGTCTCTAAGCTGGTGCTAGTTGCGACAGGCGAATTGGTCATGCCTGGCACCTGGCTGTGAAGGCGTGTTGGGAAGGCGGTAGAACAGCTATTGGCCAGCAGGAGCTGTTCACCAGGCGTTGGCGAACTCCAAACACCGGCCAGCAGATTCCAGTCGAAAACCAAATCTCCTGGCGTCATCTCGTCTGCATGACCCCTTTTAGATTGGTGCCGTCCTATCACTTCTCTTCTGCAACCAAACTGGAGAGCCGGTAAGCAGAATTTAGCGTACTTTCCAGCGATGCCGTCGTCTTATATGTTATTCCATTTCCACTTCTCCACACACAACAAGTAAACGCATTTCATTCGTTGCAGCTGTTCCCGCCGTATTCTAGCATACGTCACTGTAACTTTCCGAACATTTGCAAAATACCGATGCCGTCAGGAAGTGTTAATAAACTGTATTTTGTGTCTCTTGTCTTTCATTCAAAACAGCCCTGGACTTTCAAAGACGTAGCAGTTTATTTATTTCTCCCATAATGTCCCTGGGACTGAGAAGACCTTACAGGTAGCGGCTAGCGGAGCTACCCACCCTGGTGGCTGATATCCTGTGTTTGGATTTCTGCAAGTGTGAATAACAGGCAGATATTTCTTATAAATTGTTCGCGAGTCACTCCAATTGTTTGGTTCACATGTGACACCACAATACATTGTCCCATAAATAAATTATCTCCCTGGTACCATGGTACAACATCACTAAATAAATTTAACATCAAGGTAACTTTGGACGAGTTAACTGTAAGACGGGGCAGCTGTTCCTTCATGGGTAGCACCATTATGACAAACTGGTGCTAGAAGTATATAAAAATTCATTTGCAGAAGTTAAAATTCTTCGGATTCCTATATTAAAATATGATTAACACTACACTGACTGAAAAAAAGGAAAAAAAAGTGGATCACCCAGAAGGGAAAGTTGAAAAGAAGTAAAACTTCACGGGTTGAGAGGATATGAGATGTTATTTACTGATTACAAATCCAGTCTAATTTGCAAAAAACTTGGCAGTATGAGCTTACTTCAGTGTGGCGTTGCACCTTCTCTGGTCTAGATGCATGCACGGATTCGGTCAGGAGCGGTGTTACATTCTGTAATGAGGCAATCTGGCCCACAACTGTTGTAAATGGTCTTTGATATCCAGAATACTGGCACTGGGGACGTAGTTGACTTCCGAGCTCGACCCACACATGTACTATCGAGCAGATCTGGGGAACTTGTTGGCCACGGGATTACCTCAAAACCACGCAGGCAGTTAATACACACACGTGCCGTGTATTGAAAATTGCCACCACGGTAGTGTAAGCCCTCAGAGTTCCCTCAGTCACTACCAGTTGTGACCTGAAGTCCTACACGATGGCTCCTCACACCATGACGACAGTAGTAATACAGCTGTGCCTCTCCATAACATTGAAAGAATGGAACTTCTCACCTGGTTGCCGCCATAATTGCCGAAGATGGTCATCCGATGTAATGTAGAACCACCATTCATCTCTTAACACGATGAACACCATTCATCAATAGACTATGCCCTTGGTCACGGCGCCACTCCAAATGCAGCCGTTTGTGTTGTGGTGTTAACGGCAGCTCACACATGTGACGGTTATTCCGTATTGCGGCTGCTGCTAGTATCCGACCAATGGTGCGGGATTATACAGAATGTTGGCGGAAGGACGTTACTTGATCTCGGATGGCACGCGCAGATTTGAAGAGATTATAATGTGTTTGAGGCACAATACGGCGATCCTCTCTTGTGGAGGTTACAGGTGGTCGACTGAAACCTTGACGACGGGTATGCCTGCCAACATCGGACCACTGTCACGTCCCAAAGTCCCACAAATCTGGGTACTGACACTATTTCACAGTAATCACTTAACATCTGACGCTGTTCTTATCCCTTATCTACCTTACTAGGCCTGGTAATAACATTAAACACGATTAACATCAATGCACTCTGAGGACCATTCTGCCTGTCACAGAGAATTACAGGTCTAATCATTTACATGTGTACGAAGTTATATTGGTACCCTACCATGTCTACAGTATGCTTATTTTTTTTTTTTTTTTGTGGCAAGAGTATAAAACACTTTCTAACTTCAGTATTACATGGATAAGGTGAGACATATTTTCTGTACTGGTGTTTTTAACAAGAATAACATTTTAAGGTTTCTGTGAACTTATCCGTCTAGTGCAGCTAAATAAAAAACTTCGTTTTTTTGGCCAAAAAACGAAGTTTTTTATTTAGCTGCATTAGACGGATAAGTTCACAGAAAACTTATTATTAAAGCAACTAAGGAAATACGTCTGAATCTCAACAAGAATAACATTTGTTGCAGTGTAATTTTATAAAATGTGGTTATGTTACCAATGTGCGAGACCATAGTTGAAACTTAATTGCACCATTATTCCTTGGTGAATGAAATCAACAATAAATTCTCACATTAAAATTTGTTTTTACATAGTGATGCTACTGACAGTAAAAAATTGAATAGAATCATTGCGTTCAATGCAGTGGACTGTAGAGTACTTGAAAGAGTCAGTTTAAAATATATTTACGTCGTATATATATAAAAAAAAGTTTTAGTATTTTTTCTGTCATCGAAAAGAAATCACATTAGACTATTTTATTTTTAAAGTCTTTCACAAACGGTTTCCAAACGCATAAGTAAAGAGACTGGGTAGACGTTAGGAAATGTGAATGTGCTTTCAGAAATAATCACCCAAAATTTTTACAAAGGCAAGAAAATGGTCACTTTAACAATGTTAAGTAACGCATGAGGAAGTCAGTTATGACACCTCTCTGAATCCTTGTACACACACACAACACACACAAAAACCCTACTCGTCCTACCTGAGTAGATGACGTTTTCGTAATATACAGTATACGAAATAATCACAGTTTTCATTTGGCCTGTACCATCGACGTCTAAATTTAGCAGTACTATATGCATGTTAGTCTTAGTCTAGTCTATATTTTATACTGTAAACATCATGAGAATTGTCCGCGGTGTTATTCATTTAACCATTGCTGATCTGAAAATCTGATCCTTGATGTTTTGCAGAATTCAGGTAATAAACATTATAATATAATTTCTTTACATCTATTTTATTGTCTTGTCGACCATTTGTTACTGTCATTCATGTGAATATTTTTATCCGTCGCAGCCATTCATTAATCGTGGTTAGAATTATTTTACATTAACAGTAATCTTATGCGTTACAAAATGTAAAATATAGCACGACTTAGTGTTATCGTTTGAGAATAAGCTGTGTTTCTTTGGACTAGAAATTTCCAGAGGCATTAAATCAACTGTCTTCAGTCAATGTGATAAAAGACGAAGTGATTTATTAATAAGACAGCGGCAAGCTCTTCGGAGAGAGGCTTACCGATAAAGGAAGAAAGATATAAGGGGATGATCACTGGGAAGATATATTAGTGCGCCGAGTATTGGAGAGCCATCAGCGTTGCGCTGTGGGCCGGCCATATGGCCTCCACGGAACTGCTCGCATTTATCACAAAATATTACGACGGAGGTGTCGAGTCTTGAGCAAGCAACCACAGACCGTTCAGACCTGCAAAAACTACAGCAATCTTAGAAAATCCTGTCTCAATATACCACATATTAGTGTCGTATAAAAGGACGATTATTATTTGTCACGGTAACGAAAATTACTGGAAATTAATTACATTTATTGCTGTTATTTTTTTTTTATCTTTTGAACCACTCTGAAGAAATTGTTATTATTAAGCAAAACTTATTTTAATACGGATTTTATTTCTGTAAATGCAATTATTAAAGATATATTAATGAATTGCCTAATATCTTAATATTTTGTAAATAGGAAAAGAATCCTCCTATATCCTCCAACCAGTTTCTTTCTCCTGCTCGGATGAAAGAGAATAGGCAATGCATAAATAAATCTTTGAATAATTGCATTTATAGAAATAAAATCCAAATTTAAATAAGTTTTGCTTATGCTAGCTAGTTTGCAACGACAGTGTTCAAACTGCAGTCGTAACGGAAGTGAGAAAAAAAATGACATATAGAATAAAATCCAGTATAGCTAATTAAAAATATTCTTTCGTAATCCAGAAAAAATTTATACGTTTAACTAACAAATCCCGATTAATAGAAAAATAATGTCATAAATTAATGTTTAGTATTTTTGAATCCAAAACTTAGCGACATTTGGTAAGGATGTATTTATGATTTTTACATGAATTAATAGTTGCTAGAAGCTAACATTAGAATCAAATTCCGTCAATCACAGATCCACAGAATAATGAATGTGAAAAGTTCTAATAGCGTATTTAAATTAATTGTTGGCTATTTTACAGGAAAATTCAGAAGTTAATTATGATATTTTAGTGTCTAAGCAAAAATAATACATTATTGGTTCGCAATCATTTTTTAAGAAAATTATCCTTGATCGTTTTTGCTAAAGAGTTTTCGTTTGGAGGGAAGCTGTTACTATTAAGTTTCGAGAAATTATCTCAACTGGGTTATATTATAAATCTCAAATGTAAGACAGCTCCAGTGAAAATACCTGGGGTCTGGGAAAAGTGATATGAAAATGAAAGTTTAGCTTAAAATTGGTTTAGGTAAGTTAGATTTAGTTTGCTTGTAGGAATGATTACGGCAAAATATTTAGAGCAAAGTGGATTCAAGTGGATTTTTCCCTACCTTATATGGAGGACTGGCTTCTTTTACGTTGCACTGGATATTGGTAAGACAGTTAAACTATGAGATCCCGGAACCTTGTGACTATCGGAAAAAACAGCTTTGGTAATTCTGTCATTAGCTGTCATATCCAAAGTTTACCGTTTTTCTGTGTCGCTTTTGATGTCATGTCACAGTGTCTTTTGTTTCCTGTTACAATTTATGGCGATACGCTGCATGTAGCATGAATTAATTGGTTTGGTACCATAAATAATGAAACGATTTACGATTACGCTCTCGCAGTACAGCGTTCTACAACGATCTCCCCTTCAGCCTTATTGCTGTTGTAAACAGATGTTATAACGCATCAGCGTGGAAATGTTAACAGCTAGAACTGACGAGACTATCTTTATTTATAATCCTACTTACCGTAGAACTCACCAGATGTGAAAAGCAGCACCCCCTCGCAAAAGAAGGTATTCCTTAAACAACTAACCACCTTATGAAAAGCTGAAACTAGTTTTAACTTGTAAATTGTAACCGAATGTAAGGGGGCAGCAGCAGTAACCACCATCACAGCTTCCCAGGGAGTCTTGGTTCCAGAATCACATGCAACAGCAGTCGTGATCCGAGGATTCGACAACCTAAGACCGCTTTCAAACTTCTGAGTAAGCTGCTGCGGGAAATTTATAATGGTTTAACACTACACTAAATCACATTGAGGTACCTCTAACGGGAATTTTTGCAAAACATTCAGTTGTGTTAACTGATACGTTCAATGACACGGGGCGGTTAGACTCAAGTAGAGTATATACGAATTATTTGCCACAGCGTATTAAAACAGAATACTTGGGATGGTTGGACTAAAAAGAGTAGATATAAAACCAAATATATGTCTTTTTTATAGTAAATATCAATTAAAACTACCTCAGTTATTGAAATTTTAAGTGGATTTATTAAAAGTTTTAGGTTAAAATCTAAGCCGGTTCGAGTCCGGCCTCTGGCATGGGTGTTTTTAATTAAGTGTTGTATCCGTCAACAAACATGTTTCATTGAACTTAACTTAGTCCACAGCCCGAAGGTTGGTTGGATCCTCCCAAAGGAGGCATTCTAGGCCATTTTGTCAAAGGTAGGACGGCCAGTTCCTTTCCTCTGGGACCTACAGTTTAACGTGGAATCCGAACCACGGAGCGTCCTGGCATAGCTCATATGACCAAACACAACTCTCAAAATTCCTGCGCCTGCCGGGATTCGAACCCTGGACCGGAGCAAGTGCCTTAGCCACTGAGATACCAGACCGCTCTTCATAAAAAAATGAAAAAGTCGATGATGATGATTCATTTGTTGTAATAACATGAAAATGATGTAAAGATACTTATTAATATAAGATTGTATTTAAGGGAAGCTATCGAGTGACTAGAAATAATGAGAATGGAGAGAACGACCAGCAGCAAGGTGTACCTTTAATATGTGGATAGTTTTAAAAATAGTCAGAAAGATATGTCATGAAGAAAGGTGATTGATAATTTTTTTTTTTTAGTAAAATAAAACTAGTGCAAATTATTGTATTCGCCTGAGACTGAGAATTATTATAAAGCGTTGTAGTTCAAGATATATGAGTTACAGGTTAAGAGATGTAATGTTGATTAATAAATAAGGGGTTTAAAAGTGATTCAAGGCATAATCACTATTAACTGAGTAAAAGAGGAGAAGCTATTAAACAAAACGAAAGGATAAGTATTTTCTCCTTACAGGAAGAAGTCAAATAGAAAATAATATAAAATAAGCCTGCATTAGTCTTTCTGAAAGATAATAGGGAAGCAAAATAAATTCGCTGACAGGATGAGAAAGACGATCAAACAAAGTAACAAAACTTACATATACAATGGCGGAAATTAAAACCCCAACACCCAGACGGAATTGTTATAAATGAATGAAATTTGGCCGCACGTATCTCCACATGTGGAGTATTAAATGATCAAATTTGAAAGTTTTGCATGTAATAGTATGAGATTACGGAGCTATTTACTATGCAAAATTGCTAAGTTTTTTAAGTTTTTTTGCGTATAGGGTAAGGTGGGGCTATTTGGGCCATGGGGCTATTTGAATCTAAATGAGTTAATTGTTCTTCGTGCATCTTTTGTGCGCATACTGGACGTCATTTTCAGTGTTGTAGCTTGTGTGTGGTGTTATAGAAGAAATCACAAGAAGAGTTGAGTAAACATCCTCAAGAGTCTCACACGAAGTATATTTGAAATAGCAGTGGTAAGTGCTGCCTGAATAGAAATTTTATATGTGTTATGGCCTACAAGGACTGTTTAACAGTACCTACTGTTTGACTATTAGCTGTATTAATTGATTTTTTCACCAGACTATTAGAACTCAACGAAATTTGCTCATGTGGGACTATTTGAACCACTTTAGATGGGGACCGAGAGTGGTGGGTGAGCGGTTAACGTTCTGGCCTTGCATTCGGGAGGACGCAGGTTCGAATCCCCGTCCGGGCATCCAGATTTGGGTTTTCCATGGATTCCCCAAATCACTCCTGGCGAATGCCGGCATGCTTCCTCCAAAAAGGCAATGGCCGAATTCCTTCCCGTTCCTTGTACTCAGTCCCATTCCGCCTCTAATGACCTTAGCCGTCGACGAGGCGTAAAGCAATTTTTTAAAAAAAAAAATAATTTGATGGGGCTATATGAATCAAGATGAAACACTAATTTATTTGCGTTTATATTGAATATTTATTTTATTTTTGAGATTTACACTGAAGCGATTTAAGTTTTTTTATGTTTTTGGATATTAATGTAATATAAAATAAAACGTATTTGCAGTGGTCGAGGAAAGAATGACTCAAGCAAAAAGTAGTCTATTTACTGGTAATTTAAGTGTAAGAGCGGCAGCATTGCATTTAAACGTACCATATACAACTCTGCATAGAAACTCGTGTTGATAGAAGCTTCATGAATGATACCAACAATATATAGATCCAGGCAATTAGGAAGTCTATTGGTCATCCCACAATTTTGCCTCCAGAGCAAGAAACCGATCTGGTGGAACGGCTTAAAAGTATTTCTAGACGTGGTTTTAGTCCCTCGTCTATGAGTGTGAGAAGGGCAGTATATCACTATACATACCTGAAGAACACGGAAACTTAATGGAGTGATGAAACAATGATGTCTGGTAAAGGATTTTTTTTTATGGAGAGACATAGACGGTTCATTTCCTTGAGAAAAGCGGAAGATCTTTCGCAAGCTAAACACAGAGGTTGTGGACAGATTCTACGACCTCTTGAAGGGTGTTTACGTTGAGTTAAATATTATAGACGAAACCAGAGTAACTATACCGTTGACGAAGTGGGTTTCCAATGAACAACAGGCCTTAATTAAAAGTGGTTAGTGATATCTGGAAGAGAGGGGTTACGTCACTGACAAATCTATAACGAGGGATAAACGTACAGCAGCTGTCTGTTGCAGTGGCAGTGGAGTGTTTATTCACCAATTCATAATCTTCAAAGAGAAAAGAATGAGGGTAGAATATAAGCAGTGAATGCCTCCTGGCAGTCAAGTTGCAATGTAAATGTGTTTACAACTTTTTGATGACTATTAAAGACTTTATAAGCCTAATACACCCACAATGAATCAGCAAATTACGTGATACAAATAGCCCCACACGCGGTCCAAATAGCCCCACACTTTTTGAAATTTCATTCTTATGCAGTGTTTTGCTAAATTATTATTTTTTTTTATAATAAATGCGTGTGCTATTAAGTTTTCTCGTGGCTATATTAATTGCACAACACACAGAGCTAAATTTCTATATTATATTAAATTTGATAACATGCACTGGTTAGACAGTATAAGGTTTCATCTTGAAATGGTCCAAATAGTCCCACCTTACCCTAAGTGATGAACAGTGTGGTGTAATATGACACTTTTTTGTCTACAAGTTCTTGTTGACCAAATATACCAAGGCGATGAATGACGACCGTCTACACATCAATACCTAACTGTGAGAGAGGTCGGAGAATTCGCGTGTTTGAAATGGGTGCATCATATTGTGAAATCTCTCGAAGGATTGGCCGTAGTCCAATATCAGTAAACAGAATTGTTAAACAGGGGATGAACGAAAGTTCTATTACTCCTAGAGCAGGCACAGATCCATAATGATGGACAACGACAACAGCACTTGAAGACCGGCAATTTGTGTGGGTGGCTGTTGTTGGCAGACGCGTGACTCCAGACCAGATTCAAGTGGTTACAGAGAGAGTCAAACCCCGGACGATTGTAAACCAATTGCTTGAAGATTAGTTACAATCTCTGACCCCTTTGCAATGTGTTTCATTAACCTCATTTCATTGCCAGCATCGTATAAACTGGTATAATGCAAAACGCAAATGGACACGTGATTGGCGTACATTTGTGATTAGAGACGAGTCTCGATTTTGTCTGTGGCAAAGTATAATCAAGAATATGTTCGCAGGCGTAGTGGAGAAACGGTTCATCCTGCTGTGATTTCAGAACGTCACACAGGTGCAGCCACGGGTGTCATAGTTGGTGGCAATCAGTTTCCACAGCAGGACTGAGTTGGTTGTTATTGAAAGCACAATGACAGCCCACCAGTATGTGGACGTGGTGCTGCACACTATTGTGATACCCTTGATGTCCACCATCTAAATCACATCTTTCAATAGGACAATTCGCGTCCTCATACTGAGACCATCGCAACACAAACCTTACAAGGGTTTACGATCACAATTTGGATCGCACGGTCCCCAGATTTGTCCCCAATGAAGCACGTCTGGGATGCTAGGAGTAGACACATTATATCACATGGTCACCCAGACTGCACAAGACATGCAGGGGAAGAGAGACTTACCCCAAAAAGACATCCGAACAATTACTGATTCAATGTCGGCAACAATCCCTGAATGTATTGGCGCTCAAGTTGGGCGTACTTCTTACTGACAACTGTATCTAAAGATAATGAAATTAACCTGATCCATTTAAATTTGTTATCATTTTCTCTGGGTATGACCCTGAATATATCATAAAGATTCCTAAAATTCCACCATTCCTGGGATTTTAATTTTTGCCGGTGTGTCTATGTTAGAGGTCATTTATGAATAGATGATGCAAACGTAGATCTAACCAAAAAGCTCGACGGGGTAGAATCTTATTTATATCTATAAAATAAAACCCCTGTATATCTGTTCCAGAAACACGCAAAAACAACTGATCAAATTTCGATGGAGTTTCAGCGTTTTAAAGCACAGCAGCAGTAAATGAAATTATGAAGGTATCGCGAGAAACACCAAATATGTAATACCAAATAGATGTATAGTCATATTTCGTAAAAAAATAATTCGGCAAAAACTAGGAAGAATTTGATACACAAGTTTGAAATTGTGCGACTAAAATTACCGTAGGGCGCTAATAACCCCGACGTTGACGCGCCCTAAAACCCTAATAACAACGACAACAACAACAAAATTACCGTATGGGCAAATCAACCACCATACCGGGTTACGTTGTGTACTCTGCCAGTAAGGACCTACACATTTGAAGAATCAACGATTCAAGAAAGGTGATACATTGAAAAAGAAGGTTTAATAATAGCACAGCGTCTTATCAAGTCAGTGGTCTATTGTTGCCTGAATCAATTTGAGCTGCACAGTGTAGTTGTAGCTCCTGTTCGAATCATTTCAATCGGTTTATTTAGCATCATTCTTTACTCATCCTCAACGTCGAGGTCATTACAGGCGGAAAAGTACTGGAGGCAAGGAACGGGAACGAATTCGGCAACAACCTTTTTGAAGGAACAATCTCCGTATTCGCCAGCAGTGAATTGGGGAAACCATGGTAAACCCAAATCAGGATGGCCGGAAACAGTGTCCTTCTGAATGCGAGGCGAGAGCGTTACCATTCTCCAACACGCTCGGTACAAAGAAAGGCAATACGTTACTTGCCTAGGGTTCCACCTCTTTTAGGTTAGGTTAGACTAGGCTTACCAGACGTCCCCGTTTGCCGGGGACAGTCCCCGTATTTAGCTCTCTGCCTCACGGCAGATTTCGTCCCCGCAATGTCCCCGGATTTTTACTGTTGTCCTCAGAATTTATTTTAACCAAGCGAGAGTTCTTTAAAAGCCATGATTTGCTAATGCATTCGTTTAAAGCAAGAGATATGAAGCGCTCGTCTTTCCTTGTACGTGCCTAGGAATAAAAGAAAATGACTAGGATACTGCGTCTTGGACACAACGTCTTTGGAAAATCATGTCTCCTTGCTGTGTGCAACATAGCTGTCTGTGATCCTTATTTAAAATATAAAGTACCTGGGTGACCGATCTTCGCTCGCCATCTTTCGATTTCTATTTAATATCCAAGATTTCGAGTAAAGTTTGATTAAAGTAAAAGGCTTGAAGACTTCCTAGGCGTTTTGAGGTGCACAGTTAACCAAAGAGAAACTTCACTAACATCATTAGGCTTACTGGTACCTGAACCTTCTACGTAATGAGGTTAGAGCCGTTTTCGAGAAACCAAATACAAAAATTGCAACCTTTTTTTTTTTTTTAAATCGTTTTAAAAACTTGAATAGCAAAACGCTATCTACATATGAAATTTCATCCAAATCGTTAGATCCATTTGGGAGACCGCCTCATAAATTGCTTTCAAAGAAAAATGCTATTATTATGTTAAACAGAAATCTTAATGCTAGTCAGGGATTGATTAACGCTGCGAGATTTGTGTTAATTCAGAGCATTCTACGAAAACCCTTGATGATGGATTCTTATGTACCTCGACGAGAAAAATTTAAAGTACAAAATATTTTTAAATTTATATATCTCGCTTAGTTCTCGAGATATCATATCGCAAAATTGACGTGGTTGGTTGAAATGCGACCTGGACCAGAAGATAAATTTCGTCACAGCCAAGTTTGATGATGAATTCGTATGAAACTCGTCGAGAAAAATCGAAAATAAAGAATTTATTTTTCTGATACCTCAAGTGAAGAGGTTAGGATTAGATACGACCTGGACCAGAAAAAGAATCCACCAAAAGCACTATGTCGATACGGTGGAAATGTACTTTTAATGTTTTATTTTGTTCCAAATGGTTGTTGTTAGGTTGAAATACAGCATGGACCAGAAGAAACGTCGCCAAAAGCACAAGGAACTATACCTATAACTGATTTTTGACATGCTATATCTCGTAAACCAAGCGAGATATCAAGAACATTTATTCTTTATTTTCGATATGTTTCGTCGCGTTCTATAAGAATTCATCATCAGATTGTGACGTCACGGTAATGATAGAACATCATCAGTGCTAAATCAATTCACTCCGCTAAAACTATGCTCATATCTCGCGTGGTAGTATTTAATGACAAACTAACAACCACTTTTTACGGTCAAAAAGTAAACGGTGATTAGTTTATAACTGGCACCGGTAATATTATTTTCAAAGAAGGTTATCACCTCTGACAAAACCAATCATAAATTTTTAATTATCTTCCTTTTTAAATGTTTTACAATTAAACTTGCAATGTTACTATTTCCACGCCTCAGCCAGTATACAAGAACTGTTCGTTTAAATATTCTTTGAAATCAGAGAGAATCTATTTGTAGGCTTTCTGGTACCTGAATTGTCTACGAGATGGCGCTAGTGCCGTTTTCGAGATATCAAGTGAAAAAATTGTTTGTATTTTGCAAACTCGCTTTTTTGTACGGAAGACAACTATTTAGTTAATCTTAAAAGTCAAAACATTATATAAATATCAAATTTCATCCAAATCGTCATAGCCGTTTCCGAGATCCGAAATATATATATATATACAAGAATTGCTCGTTTAAAGATATAAGATAATATATGGCTTTTAAGTTAACCCAACCTTTAATCATATAATTTATAAAAGTGCAACGCGTCATTAGGACAAATGCCGAAAGTATTCCCGGAATTTGGAGAAAAAGTTCTAAGGCGTCCCAGGATTCGGAGAAAAAATTCTGGTATCCCTAGGTTAGACCCATATTTTTTTCTGTTATTCACCAAGGCTTAAAACATCACACATAAATTCTAGATTGGCCTGCTCAGAAGAAATTACGAGTATTATTATTATTTGCTTATGGCTTTATGTCTCATTGATGTTGAGGACACTAGATGTGGGAAAGAATTGGGACAAGGAAATGGAAGGAATTCGACCACGGCTTTTTACAGGTACCATCCCCGCATTCACCTGGAGTAATTTGGGGAAATCATGGATAACTGGATGACCAGACGGGGATTCGAACTCGCATCCTCCCGGATGCGAGGCCATAGAAATTGAAAGCGTCAGTGGAGTTGATAATCGCTCACAGGTACTTTCAGATGTGCAATCATCGTTTGACCAAGGACTTTAAATAGGAAGTGAGACATTTCATACAGGCAGCTGTATTGTTGAATTAAGGCAGATATCGAAAACTAAAGCCACAAAACTCAAATAGTCTGAGTTCACACATAGGGAATTATGAGAGTTCTGCTAGCAGCTGACCCAGCCTGGCCTAATTAGTCTCTCGCCAGGAGACACGTGCCTCTGATACAACGAGTGTGGACGACAGAGCTATTACAGAGAGGAATCCGTGTGTTGACCTTAATAAGAATTTTTTAACTAATGTCCTATCCAAAGCCAGTGATCATACTATTTTTCGAACATGTAAGCAAAAGTTCAGCACAAAGAGATAATTAACTGGTTCGATTCAACATGCGAAACAAGAGCTCGTTTTGTGACTTAAAAAAAAATGGTTGCTGTTGTCGGATTTTTAGTCCTTGTAACAAACAAAAACTAATTTCGATGAAGCCTTCCCACACAAACATGTATAACGCAATTAAAAAATTAGTCCTTTTGATCATGTTTCAAATATTACCAGGTTTATTATATTACTGATTCTTTGATCTCACGCCAGAGCAATTTCGGGGCGTATGCAGTTAAAATATAGGAAGATCATTATAGCACTGATAAGATGTTTTTACATTTAAAAGTTAAATTTATACTTACTTATAATAAAACTATTCAGACAAAGAAGTCTCTACATTTGTGATTTTTTAAAAAATGAGTTTGGTATATTGTTAATAAGTTAGAGATAATGATTCAACTTTTTTAAAAATAAATGTGCCTGTCTGTCTATTATTACTATTATTAATATAATTACGATGGAGCACATGCTCCGATGGCAATTTACGTTGCCATCTAATTACCTCTTTTTTATTATGTTTTTAATTATCTTACATAATTTGAGTAATAAATTCCTCCCCATCCACTTTTACGATTTACAAATATTAATTTTAAATTCCTTCTTTGTTTTCGGTAATTTATTCATCACTTCACTTGGTAATTTGTTTCAATCCCTGACACCTTTACCTACAAAAGAAAATTTTCTCACTCCCTTGTGCTAGTATGTGGTCATGGTCATATTTCACCTTGTATGGACTGTTCCTAATTCTTTGACCAATATCCCTCCAAGCCCCATATGCCTTGTACATTCCTAGCACTCTCTTCACCCTCTTCCTGTCCTACAATGACACACAATCCAGCTCATTTACCATGTGAGATACTAACTGAGTCCTGCGATAATTTCCACAAACAAATATAGCTGCTATTCTTTGGACGCCCTCTAACTCCTGTATTTTATATACAAAATGTGGGCCCCAAACTAAACCACCCTATTCAACCAATGGTCTGACTAAAGTTTTGTAACCCAATTCCCTAACATCTCTGGAAAATCCTCTAATCATCATCTCCAGTAAATGTAAGATTTTTTAACCTTTTGCTACCATCTTTCCAATTTGGTCTGCCCAATTGAGTTTGTTATCAAACGGTGTGCCAAGATATTTACACTTCAAGCTTTCAACAAGTAATCCACCCTATAATCATAATTAACATTTCGTTTTTTATCTGTGTGTCTAATAAGCTGACTCTTCTTAGCATTTATCTTCATTCCACGCTACCCTACACATTTAGATATTCTATCCAGGTCACCCTGCAGCTGTTCACAATCTTCTCGTATTTTGATCCAATTATCTACCATTACTTCATCTGCAAACAACCTAAATTCTGACCATAAACCATGAACACTCATTTATTAGCATAATAATCAGCAATGGTCCCAATACCCAGTGGGATTCCCATATTTATTTCAACCTCTTTTGACTATAATTTTCCTTCTCTAATTCTTCGTTTTCTGGTTTTTAAGAATTCCTCTATTCAGCAAGTAACTTTTTCATACAATCGAATAGTTTTAGTTTATTTAAAACCATTTAATTGCTCCCTCTGTCAAATGTCTTAGAAAGGCAGTATCAACTTGGTCTCCTTTGTCCAATTCATCCAAAATATTTTGCATATATCCCACCATCTGAGATTCACATGAATATCCTGGTCTAAAGTCATGTTGCCGATCTGCAAACCAGTTTCTTTCTTCACAGACAATTCTTATATAGTTGCCTATCAATCTCTCCGCCATATTGGCCATCACTGATGTCAAACTACTCGACCTATAATTTTCAATCCTATTTATCAACCCCCCCCCCCCTCCCTATTTACGAATCGGTACTACGATCGCTCTTTTCCAGTCCTCTGGCAAACAACAAAACTCCCGACTCATTGTCTGCTTTAGGTGAACAGGATCTACGTAAAAACTACCAGTCGGATTTTTAAGCGGTTTCACTTTGTGTGGAGCCCAGGGTCATGCGGGTAAATATTATGCATTTAATTTGGATATGAGGTCGAAAACACGAAAAATTTAATAAAAGTGACCGTTTTCAGTTGAACGCGATTCAATAAGAACTACTCGTTGGATTTTAATAGTGTTTCGAATAATGTACATTCCATGTTTCCACGGGTAAAGAGGAATTTAAGAAATGAAAAGTTTATTCACGATTAACGAAAAAATGTCTGTTCCGATTGTGATGGAGTTTTTGATTAATATATAGCCTGTGATCTCGCGGTAAATTGTGGTATTTTTCATTTCGGTGTGATGTCGAAAAATAAGAAATTAACAACAATTTTTTGTTGTAAGTGATTTTCAAAAATACTGCTGGTTGGCTATTGATGGGATTTATTTTGTTTAATGTATAGCCATTGATCACAGGAAAAGAATTTGGCATGTTTCAATGTGATGAGATTGCGCAAAAAAAATAAGTTTAAGATAATTCTTTGTAGACCACGATTTGCGTAAAACCTAATAGTCGGATTTCTATGGGGTTTCTATTTACTTACAGTCTGTCGTAACGCGGATGTTTGACATCGATGCAAGCTGAAAAACTAAGAAATTTACGTAATTAATATCATTATTGGTTGAACGTTATTCACAAAAAATAGTGGTCGCATTTTGATGAGGTTTCGATTAACGTACAGCCCATCGTTGCGTGGGTGAAATAGGGCATGTGCGTAAAAAGAAAAAGAGTTTTGATTAATCTACAGTCTGGGTGGATTAGGTAAAACAGGATATGTTTTATTTTGACCTGATGTCGCAAAGCTGTGAAATTTACGATATTAGTATCTATTTTTCGCTTAACGCTTTCCAATAAAACCTACTTGGTCAGATTTTGATGGGGTTTTCATTACAGTCCGTGTTCCCGCAGATAATATGTTTCATTTAGATTTGAGGTCGAAAAATGAGAAATTTTGAATATTATCTGTTGAATGCGATTCGTTCAAAAACTATAAGTCGAATTTTGATGGAGTGTCAACTAATGAATAGCCTTTGATCCCGAGGGTAATGAAATGTGTTTCATATTGATTTGATAACTTAAAGCACAGAGCTACTGCGGACGTAAGTAAATTCCGGCGTCCGCAATTTTACTTCTTCTTTAGACGGACTCCTGATTCACTCTTCCAACAGGCCATGATAATCCGCTCGTGGTACATGTATCTATGGACTGCCTGCTTCATACAGATATGCTCTGACCTGTCCATATTTGAACATAGGTGGAATCAGCTCGGGCGCGAATTCATTGCCACTGTCAATCTGCCTGATCTGTAGGGTCAGTTGCGATTGCACTGAGTCAATTAGTGCCAGTAGAGGATATAACGGCTATATGATTACCTTAAGCACCACATCGACACGTGCAGCAATACTCGAAGGTGTGCTATTCCTTACTGAAGTTGGACCAGCAGAGTGCCTTTGCTGTTAACGTATCCATCTTATATGATTCTCGTCTTCTTCCTATCCAGTGTTAGACATGATGGCCTGTTACAGTCTCAGTCAATCTTCTTGATAGTCTTCCTATATCTCTTCTGCCTCTGGGATGGTATTTGATGATTTTTGGGGGGATCCGGTCCGTCTTCATTCTTAGTACATGGTCTATCCAAGATGTTCTGTAGTTTTGCAGAGCTGGTTTATCTTTGAGTTCATCAAGGTTTTCAACTGATCTTTTTCTGTCTTGTAGTGTGTAACCACCTTTACTTCTTATTAATTGCGTCTCACAAGTCATTAGTATCCGTTCACCACCTTTGCAGACTGTTCAGGAATCGATGACAAGATGTTACATAGCCTTATTATGATTCTATAATGATTAAAATAAAGTTACATGGTTACACTACTCCTGCAGTTTAATTTCACTATCACCAATCCATCTGCATTCTTAACTCTCTTAGTGAATATATATTGCACAGATACTTATTCTTGAGAATAATGATTTGAGGGCTTAGTTAAATTCACTAGATGGCATCAGTTTTCTCGGTCATTTGTCTGTCTGTCTGTGATTCCCATGGCAAACTGGTTACAACATGTATTTTGCATATTTTCATCCTTTCTCCTGACAGTGTGACCGAATAACTAATATTTTCTGATTCACAGAATATTAGATACGCGGTTTTCTACCTCCACTTCGTGAAGGATGACGGAATCATTTTACGGTGTGGTGTAAAACATCTGTTACCTAAATGGCACAGGTGTGCTGAAATTGAGCTTTATATTTCCACCTTACAAAATTTGCGATCGAGCGAGCGAGTGGGATGGGAAAGCGTTGCTGAGCCCAGCAAGTGTTCCGTTTCTCGTCTGAGCCAGCTCACGTCTCTTTACGGCGGCCATACATCAGCCCCGCAGTCCCATCCGCGGCACCGGCAGCTTTTACTGCCTTGTCGAGTTTACAGCGATATCGTAAATGATTTTTACGTCCCGTCCCTCCAAGTTTCGCCGTTCGTTCGCCTTTACGAAATAAACGCGGGTCTGGCAGTTGCTGACGTGAGTGCGAGCAGGCAGTGCGTAGGATCGGAATGGTCGTTGAGTCCGGGTGAGGCTGGTTTTACTGCCCGGACTGCGTGCCCGAGCAGAGCGAACCTTGTAACCCGGGTACACACACTGCCAGAATACAGTGTCGAGCTACAGCCGCGATAACGTATTGGAGAATCACGGCGTCCCATCACATGTGCAAACAGCTTCAGGGATCTGCTCTATAAAACAGACTGAGTGGGACTTTGGCCTAGGATTTGACCTGATAAGATAATTCCGCCTTATGGTTCCCTCCTTGTGCCAACACAGCTATGCATAAATGTTGAACTAAAGTCAGGCGACATTGAAGCCCATATACTGTTATTCTCAACCTTTACGTAGTAAACACCTTTTGGTTCCCTCGGCCACTAATGCCTTTAGGCTACCAGACGAGATACTTGATCCCAGTTCTGTCACAGGAAGTGTATTTCTATTATATAATGTCAAAAGCTCACTCACTCACTCATTCACTCACCTTGATAGCTATTGGCTGGAGAACAGTGTCACGTGTCAGCCTTCGATCGCAAATTAACAGCTACCAGAGATATCATTAGAAGGAATTCGAGGTTATGTCCTCAATTTAACGGCTAAGCAACTGATACCAAATTAATTGCCGTAATACATTCATTAAGTTTGTTTTTGTAGCATTTTTTAAAAATATCGATAAATTTTACGGCTAAAAAATCGTGGATCCACTTTTCAGCAACATTTTACTTATGAAAGCAACATTAAATTTTTTAAAGAAAAACCACGAATGCCAATTGTCATTCCGGTCTAGGCTAAATTTCAGTTCAATTAAAACTTTCATTAATGACTCTGCACAAAAGTTTATACATCATTGTTTATTTGCTTCATACGTATTTTACTGATCACTTTCGTTAATGGTCTTTGTTTATGTTCGCTGTACATGAGTTATTAGGTTGTTTAAAGCGGACATGTTACCGAATCCAGTATTCTGGCTTTTTGGCGGTTTCCCGCGATCATATAAGCAAACGCTGGGACGGTGCCAAAACTTACATTTTACAAACAAAATAGTTACACCTTGTGCCAACGGGTGGCAACAAAGACTTTCCTCCAATATATTAGATAGCCGGTCCTGAGGGAAGTAGTTAGACTTTGGGCAGAAAGTCACTTTCTCCCCACTCTCAAGAATCACACACCGGGCACCTGTGTTTGGCAGTATCGACGTGGTCCTTGGTATCCGTTTCGGAGAAGAAAATGAGAAATAGTATATATTTAGCTACACTATTTCTTTGCTGGACTGCTGCTCTCTTCTTCCTGAAGACAACACCAACACCTGTTTTCTCTCCCACTTACTACTTGCAGTTATTCGTCCAATGCACGTCCAGTTCTTACCTCCACTTTACTCCTTATACAAATCATAACTCTCTTCACCCGCCTGACTCGTATTTATGCACTTGTGCCATGTCATTAACAAATATGTTCTATGGTAATTTGTGTAAATAAATCTAGCTGCCCACCTTTGCATCCCTTCCAAATCCTGAATTTGATACTCACAAATAGGTTACATGCTACCCCACCACATTCAAGCAAAGACCTTGTAACAGCCCTCAAACAATCTCCTGTGTATTCTGAATTAAGTATAGAGAGATGAAATTTGATTAGTTACGAATATATATATATTTGTCGTATATAGAAGGAGTCTTAGTAAGCGACGTGTAATATGATCAAAAACATGGTACTATTTGAAATATTAATTGAGAGCATGTTGTATGAGCCACAGTGTTTTGAGGACGATTTTAAGCTATCTGGAGTGTTCGATGTTGGTAGTTTCATGTTTAAATGCATTTAAATAGCTTTAATTTCCATTTTAAACTGTTTCCTAATTATTGTGAGTGTTTTTGTACAAGTTGTAATTGCTTCTGTATGAATTGGATTTTCAACGTGATTTTTAGCGATCGAGAAACGTCTGTCGGACCCTTTATGTCTTCTGGATGTTTCTCTTGTGCCTATTTTAGATCACGCAAATAGCGAGCACAGAGGGAGAGTCGTCACCATTATTTCTTAGTAAGTAGTTTTACAGACGTTGAGAGTCGTAGAGCAGGTATGCCTTTCAAGTAATTCTGTTCACTGATCTTTAATGGCTGTTTCTTTTTATTTTATTTTTTTTTTATTGTTTTGTAATGTGCTTATTGTCTTTGGTCTAAATTAACGTCTATCGTGTTATTGTTATGATTATTTCATCACAATAAAAATAGCTAGATGGAAAGTGTGTCGTCGTTCTTGTTATTTCATTGAACTCATAAATTCATTTAGAAGTTGTATTTATAATCATCCTTTGCTGAAAGGTTAAGAAAATCACCTGACAACCGTACGGAGAAAAACTGTTAATTGAAGGACTAATTAAATCATTTAGTGTCATCATTATATGAAAGATCCATCCAGTGAGTTTCTGGACATGGCTCTTGCGACGGTACGAATTAATTAAGTTCACCGAGACCATTGACAACCTGATGAAGTTTCTTGGTCGGTTCCCTTTATTCCCTTCAAATGCTTCTATTATAGACGTATAATTTTCATTTGTAATTATTAGCGAACTACGTAATATTTGGTACGCAATAGCGTAGCTAGGATTAGCCTCAGTGTAACAGCCGTCACATATCTAGACTTTAAATGGAATTGTATTTTATGAAGCATTTGTAGTAAGCTAGGGATTGAGTGAGTATGATTTTGTATGTTTGTTTTGAAATTTACTGTAAATCGGTTAAATGGTTTTTGTTTTATGAAAGGAAATAATGTAAATACTATTTAATATATTTAAGGACAGAACTATGCAATAGAATTACTTAAATGTTTTTAATCCCAAGTATTAAGGTGAACTACGATATTTAAAGGATGATTTACTTCAGTTTAAAATGATTTATGTGGATAATTTTGTGTTTAAGTATCTTTAATTTTCATTTCTGAACATTTTGTAATGATTGTAAATGATTACGTATTAATTTTAATTGGTTTTGATATGTTTTTAATTGTTCAAGTATTTTTAAAGTTCGAGAAATATCTGTCGCTAGCTTTTGTAATGTTTTAGAACTTTCTATGAAACTTATTCAAAGCGAGCGGCAGAGACTCACTGACGGTTTTAACAGTAACAGTTTTACGTGTGCTATGGTAGTGTATGGCAGTATTATCTTTGGAAGCAGTATTGAATGTATTCGCTGGAGTTTGTGCTGATATGTGACAGTATCTTGATTCCGATGTCTTACGAGCAATAAAAACAAGTTAAATCTGAAACTGTATCGTGGACTAATTATTTCATATATAATTAAACCACGAGACACGAGCAATTGTTAAAAATGGTTTTACTTGAAAAAGAATTAAACACTCATTTAGGCACTAGTGTGCGAGAGATCTGTTTAAATTTTGACAAAATTTATTTTTCAATGTAAAAAACGTAAATTTTTATGTCTTGTATTTTTCGCTCGATTACTTGAAGGAGGGTGCCAGGGTGGATCAGGCGCCCCATCCCGCCTCACCCTGGCTACGCCCAGGTTGGTAGCCAGTATGAGTATCCCTATACCAGCTCTTCCTCCATATCTACGGTATATTTTATAACCGCCAGGGAAAATCTAATGGCTTAGCACTCAGTCGTTTTGTAGAGTTACATGCGATTTATGCATTCCTCTGTATCCCAGTCTGAAACTTGGCTTTGCTGCATTCTAATCATTACCTCATTACTGGTTTAAATGAAAATATTCCTTTAATCAGGTCTAATGATAGGAGCCATTAGGATAATAGTCATTATCATGGGGTGCTGAAGATATATGTATATGCTTTGAGCTTACTGCTTTTGAAATGACTTTTTAAATTATTGGTGCTGTTGGCCATAGCCTTTCTTTATTTGGATGATATGCGACTTGTTCTGTCTTTATTGCAAATATTTTCAATAGTGAACAGAGACTAACTGACATGAACGTGGCCAGGGGACATGTACGTCGCAAGATGAACTGGCCGAGCTCATGAATTCAGTAAAGACCACTTCCTCTGATGATCCCTACTTTTCAAACGTCGTGTCGGTTGTGAAATTAGAATAAAATGTCCTGAAGTCACGTGGTACATGAGTTAAAAACATTTATACTGAAATATGGCCCCAAACATGATCACTTCTACTGATTACAAGAAACGATTCCTACTTTACAATTGCCCTGTTGGTTATACAATTACTATGAAATGTCCTGAAATACCTGGGGTACGCATTCAACACGCCAGGGAAATGTTGCTTCAAATAATTTGAATACCACTCGTTATTGACGTCAAAATGCTACCTCGGGGATTATAACATGAGTTCTCTAATGTTTCCCAGTCAGGTCGTCTCGGATAATAACACTTTATAAAAACGCTGTGATTGTCTATGATATTTCAACAGTATGGAAATTCAACTTTACCCTGCCCATTCACGAAGCCATGCTGTCCACCAAAATTATTACTCTGCTACAGTGCTATTTACAGTTAGCTCAATCTTAGCATTTCTAGAAAGAAGCTGCTACAAGTAACATTACATTTGGACTTCGCATATTCCAAGTTCAGCTCTGCACCATGCCATGTCAAATCCCCTAAGGACGTCCTCTCCCTCCTCTTAAAAACCAAGTTTTTCGTATATCTCCGCGATTATCATGTTGGTCAATCCACTGGCGTAGCGAGGCGTGACATGAAACATTCAAATTCTCCGCGACTGAGCGAAGCCACGAGACATTCTATTATAGATTAAAATCAGACTCTTTCTTTCCCGAAGCGGCACGATTCTTTCCGAGCTAGGCCGGCTCGAAACTTCTTCGTGGAATTTCCTGGTCCAGTTCAGTGACCTATCGTCTCACCACACACTACCTCTCAATGGAAAATCTGACTAGCTTCTTAGTTCCACTGTTCACTGAACCAACAGCCATTTTTGTAAACTCACTCCCGTCACAACTTCTTTATAACATTTTTTGCATGAATTGGAGATTTAAAACCGTATCAAATAATCAATATTCTGTTTTTTCACTGTTCTCAAAATATGAAAATTACTAGTTTTAATGCCCATCAAAAATGTTGGGTATCACCTATGGTAGTAATAGCAATTTACTGTGGAAAAGTTTGTAAGGAAAAACGAATAACGGTCATTTTTACGGATATTTTTTGTGAGAACTCTAGATAGATTCTCGGAGTATTTGGCTAGGTTTTTTTTTTTTTTTTTTTTTTTTTTTTTAAAATTGCACTTTTGCTTTAAATGACAGAAAATATTGTTTCAAAAACAAATAACTGTTATTTATTTGATTGATATATTTACGTTTCACGTAAACTTACTCTAAGTTTTTTTTTTTTTTAAAGAAAACTTCATTGTTTCTTATCTTCCGTCAATATAATTCTTAGGTTACGTTGTAACCTAGTTTTAGTAATTGCTACAGAGAATATAGCGTAAACATCTAACATCCTTCCTTCTGCTTCTAATAGTTTTAATTAAACAATATTTAATCGAACGTACCATTGTAACTTTTTAAATTTCTGGATCGTATTAAAATTTGTTTCTCCCTGCCCTTCGTATTGTTTCAGATATTTCCACAACAGGCAATTACCTTTGAGTTGGCATCGTAATTACAAATTCTTTTAACAATATAAATGCGAAAAAAATTAAATATGTTTATTTATTTATTTGATATTTACACTTCCTTTTAACAATATAACCGGAAATCAAATCAAATGAAGTTATTTATTTGAAACTTGCGGTTAGCCAAGCAGCGCTGTGGTGGCAGTCAATGTAACTAATGCTTCAGATATGATCGAGACTCACCGAAGCCAGAGATCGCTGTTATCAGTGGTAGAGTAAGGAACTGAATAGTATTTGCGTTTATGAGCGGCCGTGCAAGGAAGTGAGTGATATTTGCGCTTACAAGTATCAGCTAAAAGAACTCAACGCTTCCGGGCGCTCAATAACAGTGTCAACTATCGGCGTGCGAAACCTACGAAAATTTTGAGTGACTAAGTGAGCAGTTATTTTATCTTACGTCAAGAAAAGTAAATTTTCCTTCCGAAACACACCGCAAGATTGGCGCCCTCCGATTCAAGAGGGTGAGGAGAAATGGTGGAAGGAAACGATGGATCGAACTTGGGAAAAGAAGATGTCAACACCCGAACCAGTGTTTGCTACAGTGATCAGGATATGAGGGATACCAACAAGAAGAAACTAGAGATAACACAAATGAGAAAGAGGATAAAACGCAGGGCAGTATGTATGTTTTTCTGTTTTTAAACATGTTGAAAATTGATTATCTTCATTAGACAGGTTCTACGGTAGAATAATTTAGTGATGGCTTTCCTATCATATTATGCCGACTCAGTGTTGTTTGGGACAAATCTTACTTTACTAACAGCTTTCAATATCCAATTGTGGCAATGAAATTCTGAGATCACGTGTACGAAGTCGCGGGTAACGTGCAGTTGTATTTCATTCCTCAGAATCTGTTTTCGAAATTTATAAATTTTTAAGTGTGCATTAGTCACTTTTAAACCGAAACTTAAGTTGGTGATTGACTATTAAAATAGAAAAACTCCAGGTAAAATCCCAGTGTTACGCCATATATTATCTGTCTGTGCTATACAGTGTCTCCGCCTCCAGGTATACCCACACGTCTCATGACCTGGAATATCTATAGCCGATTACTATCCCTGCATCAAATTCAGCTGTGCCTCTTTTACCTCGTCCCTCTTTCTGTGCTATAACTCGCGTTCCTATCAATTATATTTTCTTCACTACACCAACTCTTCCTCCTACCATTACCATTCTTTGTGAACCTCCTAGAGACAGATACTACATTCTTCACTACTTGTCAACATACTGAATTACATATAAATAACTGAATTCCTTGTTTAATATTCGGAAATAGGTTTAAACCTCTGCAACTACTTAGAACATCTCTTCCCCCTTGTTTTAAATTCCTAGTTGTCTGCTGCAGTTATCTTCTCGTACAAATGAATGAGACTCATTCTTTCCTGACCACCGTAAAAGGTCAAATATATTTCTCCCTGCAGTTCCGTTCGAGACGAAGGCGTGGTGGGTGAGAGGTAAGCTGGCCTCCCATTCTGGAGAATGCAGGTTCGAATCCCAGTCCGGCCATTCAAATATCGGTATTCCATGGTTTCCAAAAATCACTTCAGGCAAATGCTGGGATGGTTACGTTAAAAGGTAATGGCCGAATTCCTTTCCGTTAATTGCCTCCTTTACCGTTTCTGATGATATCGACATCGACGAATCCTATTCTGTTAACCGTATTTATTCTGTAATCCTGTTGCCAGCTTGTAGCAGTAACTTTCTAGCTTCCCGCATGAATTATTCAGTTTCGTTTCTTCTTCTATTAGTTGAGCGAGAAGTGCTAAGATTGTTACCTCCAGAATTAAAATCTTCGTATCTAAAAGAAAAAAAAAAAAAAAATAACCATGGTAGATCCTTACTCACCTTATAATACATTTCCCCTGCTCACTCCTAAGAGAACTATCTGTTACAATCATTCTGCTCATCATTACTGCTCCACGACAACCAAAACTTTCCACTCATGTTTTGTCGTTTAATTATAGCAAAAAGTAAACGTCCTCCGCATATGTCGTAGATAGTAAGCAACATTTGAAACTTGATTTTTTTTTTTAAAAAAGTCTGATTGTTGGGAGTTTCCATGCACGTGATACTTCAGATGTTTTACTGGTTATATTAATATTTTTTGTACAAGTTTAGACTGATTTTTTTTTATCTGCTTAACGTCTCTCTAACAGCGAGGTCTTTAGAGACGGGAAAGGATGGGAGGCAAGGAATGGAAAGGAATTCGGCCATGGCCTTTTGAAGGAAGCATCCCGGCATTTACCTGGAGTGATTAGGGAAAACCATGGAAAACCCAAATCTGGATGCCCGGACGGGGATTCGAACCGCTTTAGACTGATATTTATGGTATCTCTGAAACTAGCTTTTACCAGTAATTGTATTGTAGATTAAATCAATTGGAACTGAATGATGGTATGATATTTCCTGTGATACGTAAATGCTATCTCGTTTCCTGCAGAAAGATCACTATGAATGAACCAACATCCACTATTGCAACTGATGTTGGTTCATCCACTTTCTTTCAAACAGGAGGATGCAAATTGCATTTATCCTTGTTAGTAATTAGATTAACGAAACTGAATTAACAGGAAAGTGATTTCCAATAATTATTAATTTATTTATTCCATTATGAAAGTCTGTGAAGATAGTTGTTGTCTATTACTAAAAATACAGCCGTTATTTGTTTTCATACGTTAAGATCTGAACAAGAAAACAAGTAAAGAATGTCTATGAAGATAGGTGTTAGATACATTCAACTAGGCAAGTATGCAATGAACGATTTTTAATAATATATTAAATTCCTATCGTTTCTGTATTTTACTTCAAATTCTTGTTTTATTGGATTGAAAGTAGATTAAAATTTTTTGTAACAAATGATTAGTCTCCAAGATATTAGGTCATGTTATCCTGATTTTATAACTAAACGGAAGTAAACTTATTGAGGCTAGCGATTTGGAAAACGGAAGTTTCATCTACAGATAACCGAAAGTCTAAGATCACATAGGACGCCTTTCATCAACGTTAAATTCTCGTGTCCTGGTTTCATTAAGAAGTTTCGAGGAGGTATTTGAAGGGACAGCATTATTTGAACTGATTGTATCATCCATTCTATTACGGCTTAAATGAGTCGGTGGTTGTAATATACCATAAAAGTCCGAAATTAAAATGGAGATTCATGTGGCAGTCAACGAGTTATCGCTGAAAGATCCTCCAGTGGCTGCCAAGCTGTTTCGAACTAACGACAGAATTAAATCTTTACGCTCTCATAGGAGGCATAGCAGCCAGTAAAAAACGCTTATCTTTCAACCTTTTCTGTATACATTGCTTAAGTAATCCAGTCATAATATCGGAAGAGTTTTATGCCATACTTCCTTCATCTTGTCGTTATAATGTTTGAGATACAGGACCTCTGATGTAAAGGCCGACATTTATGTTCAATACCACGAATTTTATATGTTGATTACAATTGCTGAGAAATACGAATAATATATATATAAAATACTTGGGGTGTGTGTGACCTTGTAGTGGAAGAGAACTAGGTTTTCGATACCATTTAAGTTGGTAGTTAAAAGACTGGGAAGTCTACGGATTTGTGTTTGAGAGGAGGATTCGTGTATTGGTGGTCTATTCGTAAAGGGTCTACTAAGTCGGCTCCAAGTGAAACTTATGTAAAACTTTAATACCAGTTTTTATGTGTACGTAATATGTTTCAAATTACCTAAGAACCAAGTACCGTTATTAGTATATCACAAATAGAAATATTGTGACATGGTTTCTATAAATTTACAACTAGCAAAACAGAGCAGTAGACTGGATGATTAGGACTGCAATGGTAGCGTAAGTTAAAATATTGTGATTTTTTTTAATTTATTTTTTTATTTCCAGCGTAACTACTTAGGTTTCGACATGTAACATCTCAAACATTTCAGCGCATAATTAATTTTTGAAATTGATTTTAATTTATTTAAGTTTCTGTCTTAATACTTGTTACTTTTGGTTATATGAATTGTAGACTTTCTTTTGTAATGTTTTCCGATTTTCAAGTGAACAAAATATAAAAGGTAGGGCACTAAGAAGGTAACTTTCCAGCTTTTCACCCCGCTGATTAGAATTCGATTCTTGAAGCTTATTGTGTTTTTCATTTATTTTACCAGAATGATTATTTTATGCATTTAATATTAAACATTAACCGAAATTAAGGAAACATGGTGGTTTATAATATTCGTTGCAATTCAAAGATTGATTCCAACAAATTATTTTTTCACATTATTTTATGTTATTTGTTTATAACATTTTTCGTATAAAAATATTCGAAGTCAATATAATAATCATATTTATCATGAAAAAATGAGTTAATAGTATATTTAAAAATTCTTTTATCAGGAACAACCAAACAGCACTATTGACATCAGACCACTGTTTGTAGCCAATGTTGTTATATGTATTTAATCATATGAAGGTAACGCAACGATAGCTGTCATAAAAGAATGAAAAATATGCTATTATCACATTGCTTGGCATAAATGAATGCTTACATGAGCAACGTCTATTTAAAAGATTTATTGGTAAACAAACCTCATCAACATTAATAAAGATCTTTCTTTCATTTCTGCAAATGAAAGGAAACCAGATGCATCGATCATTCTTTCAGATCGAGGAAGAAAATAACTGATGATACTTTATTGATCGTGTTTTAATATTATCATGACGAGAATTTATTTATCGCTTGTATTGAATCAAATAAACACTGATACATTTCCGCTTTGTTGAATTTTTCACCTGACTGTAAAAGTAAACATTTCAGGATTCAACCAGAGGGGAACATCTTGGAAGAGTTACGCTTCAGGTATAATACAAGGAGCTATAATCCCGTCATCCGAGATGATTGTTTGTCCTTACCAAAGGCCGATGAGACGAAGGAATTTCTCTTTCCTCTCTAAATATTTTACACACTAATTGTATTAATTTTCATCAATCTTTCCAGACTTACATGACTCAGTGGCATTTTTATATTTCTGTGCGTATTCGTCCACTGCCTTGTTAATCATGAATTCAAATTAACCTCTAGCTTCTTTTTGAGAGTCCCACTAATTCGAACTAATTGGGACCAGGCCTTGTTCGCATTACCTATTTGTTCGGATTAGCCTTAATTACAGTGACCAGTTTCTAGAATAAAATATACCAAGCATACAAGTAGGTTCACCATGGTATCAATTGGGAACAAGTGGGGGGACAATGGCTCACTCTCACTCCCTCCCTTTCTTGTTTTGACGTTTGAACTGTTCGAGGTCAGTGCACTGCCAGCCGGCTCGCAAACTGCTCAGTTAATGTTAGCTATCGATCGCTGGCACGCTTGACAGTTGTATTCATTCCCGCCGCTAGCTGTTTGAACGCCCGTGTGCAATACCGATTATGCCGCCCCCTGTCTAACTACAGCCAGTGGTGGATCTAGGTGTTTTCTGATTCGTCAAAAAACTATGAGATTGCCGCCCCCATTGTTGCCGCACCGAGTGTCGCCGGCCGCCAGAAGCAGCAGTTTAGTTAAAAAATGGAAACATACAACGTTAACTCTCAAAGAAAAACTGGATGCTTAGAAGCGGTTAGACATTGGTGAGATTGTATCTAAACTGAATGTTTGTAAGGCCGTCTCACCCCAGCACTGAGGAATTATGTGCTGGAGAAATTTTGGCGAAGTTTTTGCCGCCGAATGTTACACCACTTTTACAGCCTATGGACCAGGGCGTAATGCAAACATTAAATCCGATTTGCAGAAAACAATTTTTAAGAATGCTGATCCAAGATGATAACATTCCTTAAGTTGACAAAATAAAAAAAGTAAAACCGAATGTGAAGGATGTTGTTTATTGGACCGCTGAGGCATGGCAGAATATTTTAGAAAACACTCTGAGAAAATCTTGGAGAAAACTGTGGACACCTCTTGAATTTCAGGACACCCCAGTTGAAAATAAAGAGGAGACTCTCCTACAAATGGTACAGACAATCCCTGGATGTGAATAAGCCTGTGAAGCAGACGTAGATAAATGGATGGCAGCTGATGATGCAAGTTTGGAGAACCTTACTGACGTTGATCTAGTGGCTGCTGTGATTATAGACCAGGTAGAAGTGGACTGTTGTGACGGAAGTGACAATGAGAAGGAATGTGACAGAGGAGAGCTGGTGCCACACAGTGACGCGGCAGTAGCCCTTAATCCCGCGCTACGTTATTTGGAGCAACAGGCCACTGCTGCACCTGCTGAATTAATGTGTATGAGACGATGGCGCAACTTTGCGTCATATAACAGACTGAGTTTTTGTCTTCTAAAAAGTAGGAATAAAATGGGCGCTTTTAAGCATTGTAATTATTATCGTAAGTTTGGCCGCTTTTCTTTAATTGTTATGCACTGTTTAAACTTTTCTGTTTAATGTTTTCTTGCTAATGTTTCTAATACTTGTGTACTGTATTGTGTAAATTAAAAATCTGTGTATGTACAGCAGTTAAACGCGCATTTAAATACAGCATGAACTGTATTGTCGTGAACTGTGTTTTAATTCTTTTACCATTTTTCATACGTAGACTAATTTTTTGCCATGTTCGGATTACCGGAGTTCGGATTAGCGGGACTCTGCTGTATTTGAGTACACACTCGTCCAGATAAATTAATGATAAATTTCGCCGTATTTTATCGTGCTTCCAGGAAGAGATCGGTTGTATGCTGACTGATTCTGATACTCTGAATAAAAAGAAAAACATAAAATAAATCATATTGAAAAATGGAAATTTTTTAATTTATAATTCTGTTAGACTGTCTGATCAGTATTAATTAATAATTTATAAAAAGTGGCTTTAACTCACTTAGTTTGTAGACGAAACATTTCTGCCGAAACTAATATTTCGTCAATCATATGTGTTTCAGTGTGAGAAACATTTTTTCTTACGAATTCTACACCACTTTTTATATTTTTTGACACATAAATCAGAAGTTTAGGTTAGAAAGCCTGCAATGTTTGTGCAGCAGGCTAACTACCACAGGATTATATATTAGCGATTGCCGTTAACTAGTAATAATTGTCTCTGTATTCAAGAAAAGTAGTGGAATCAATAACAGAATATTTATGAAATATTTTACATTAAATTTTGCCATATTTTATGTGCTTTTCCAACCTGAATAGATTAATAAATTTAATATTTTAACGTGACGTCAGCAGTTATTTTAAAAGTTTACTGGCTGCAAGACACGATATACTTTGGTAATGCAAAATTACGTAGTCTTTCTCGGCGTTGAGAATATAAATATTGTTCTCGGGTCACTAGCCGAGTTATAATTACACAATATCTCGACAACGATTGAGAGCGCCGAAATATTGTGTAACCTATAACTCGGCTAGTCACCCAAGAATAGTGTTGTAAAAAAACAGTTTTTTTCTGACGTGAAAAAAAAACATGAAAAAAACTGTGAAAAAAAACATGTTTTTTTTTCTGGGACATGTTTTTTTTTATAACTACTAAATTTTAAGGCATTTATCATTTAATATGACTGTTTTAGAGTTTATACTAAGTACTTATCTTACTTTTAAATCTACTATATCTTTCTGGTTCAGTAGAAAAAAAAATTACAAAAATATTGGTAACATTGACTGAAGTTTTCTTTTACGAAATGGGACTTCCCGAAAAGGCTAGGTTGTGTGAGAAGGAATCCCCATTCCCCATTGTTTGGATTGACACTCGCTATTTGATCTAGTGCTGCCAGGCCCTACAAATTTATCTGTAGACCTACGAATCTTTTCAAAAAATTAGGAAATTTTTGCCTCTTTTTATTACTTGTTGTGCTTTCCTTATATTCGTACACTTGTTAAACTCGCAGCGTATAGTGATACTGAGTCATTGTCAGTAATTATGAATAATTTCCTTGCAACCAACGATTGAAAACAAATAAAGCTCCTATTTTGTATGATAATAGATTTAAATTCAAACTTAAAAGACCGTAATACAGAACTATCGGCGCAATCTTCATTCACAGTGTGTACTTTGCTCACAATTTAAAATTGCAATCTCAAAAGCTTTTGCAACCAGTAAAAGAAAATGTAACTATTTCTGAAGTTATGGATCTAGAGGGGACAGAAGAAGAAACAGAAAATTCCAACTCCGACCGAACTAGTGTTGGTAGTGCTGACACTAGTGAATGTGGTACCGACAGAAGATGAATAAAATTATGTTACCTATATATATACATTTATGAATCATTATGTAAGATATTATATGATTTAGTAAGGTTTAAAACACACATGTAAAATGTAAGTTCCATAAATAAAACTATAATTTATCAAATATAGTTTTCTGAAAAAAAAAATTAGAAAAAAAACGAGGGTGCTAGGTTTTTTTTCATGTTTTTTTTTCACAAATCTGAAAAAAAAAACATTTTTTTTCAGTTTGCAACACTACCCAAGAACAATATTTATATGCTTTGGTAGTGTTGAAGACATTGATTTCAAATTCAAAAGAAATACGTCACACTTATTCTCTTTTCTCTTCTTGCTTATACTCTTCTTGTGAAAAATCTCTCTCAAGTTTCTCAAAATACATTTCTTGGTTTATTTTTTTCATATGAATAAATTGTTCATAATTTACAACAATTTTACTCCCACAATCTCAATAGTGTTTTGATAAAGTTCTATTCCTAACAGAAAACGATCAGCGAAATTTTAGCAGAAGATTCCATCGCTATACAATTATTATAAAATAATAATTATTCAAAATACCTGTAAATAGCTACGTCGCTGTACAACGATCTACTGGAATCTTAAATTCATATCCTAAATTGCCGTAAATATATTGATTAATAAATCTGATAAACTTCAAATGTTTTCTAAGCAGTGTAAGACACTGTTAGGCACTTTTAGGTACATTCTAAATTCATGACCCTTCATGAATCTTTCATTTCGGACAAGGGACCGTGCACAAACTACGTGGCTCGGTCCAGGGAGGTGAGGGGTTGGCTATAAGGCTACGCTGGGCTACGTGGGGGGAGGGGGGTTCCGAGCCAGACCACGTAGCATTCCTTTCATAACATTTTTCACAGTTAAATGAGGAACAGAACTCACAAGAGCATGTGATATTTATTTCCCTCAGTCAATTATCTCCGTATGTAATTTACAGTAGTCTGACAAGAGAAAACAGTACAAAATGTTTTCTGGAATCAAAAGGGAAAGAAGCTACGTGCTACGTGCTACGTGCTACGTGGGGGGGGGGGGGGTTCACAGGAGGCCAAAATGGAGCTACGTGGATTATGCACGCTCCCCAAGAAAAAGAAAAGTTTAAAGAACTGAATAAACGTAACACCGAAAGGAAAATTAATAAAAAAAAATCAATTTTGTTTAAGTTCAATTATTGTTTAATACAGAAAGTATTCAATATTGTATAAACTGTTATGACTCTTTGAATGCATTGATTTTGGAGTTGGGAGCAAAGTATTCAAAATACTCAAATTACCGACCGTGCCTGGCGAGCGGAAACCCTCTTGCCTCGCATTCCTTAGGACGGATGTTTGAATCTCCGTCTGGCTATCCAGATCTTGGTTTTCCATGGTTTTCCGTGAAGCCATATGGTTAATAAATACGTACCACACAAAGATTACTCACAAACTGATGTTCCAAGCCCCCAATCTATTTTAACAGGGGGTAAAAAATAATAAGTAATATTAGATCTGTTGAAGGAAAAACGTAGAGAATTGCAGGAGGAAGTGATTTACAAGGCTCAGTATTATAGTCGAGAGGCAGTAATGTTAGTGGATGGAATGGAAAGGAAGGTAAGTTGAACTGTTTGTAATAACTGTACGATATCTGATACTGTTGTGATAAAGTATTTTGGACGAGAGGAACCTGAGGGGAGAGAATAAAGAAGTAACCAATTGGACCTGTAGAAGGCGTAACGCCGAATTACATTTAAATATTAAAAGAAGACAACGGCGTAGAGAATGTCACGAAAATGAGACAACGACAGCTGCGATTAGTGAAAGTGACTGGAAAGCTTTCGATTGTAGATTAGAGAGGAGAGGGGGAGGAGTCTCGTAATTTCCTCTGCACAAAGCTGGAAAGTAAATAAATAAAATTACCAGTTATGGTAATAGAAATGTAAATATGTTCTTCATTATAAATAGGTATGTAGTGAGAAATGTGTATGCATCTGGTGCCATACATAGTTTATAAAAGTACCCTGAAGTTCAGCTCGATGGCATCGTTCGCCTTGTAACAAAAGTGGGCTATCTCACAAAACACTGACTTCGTATTTTCTGTTCGCTGGACACAGTCCTTAGTTTGGGCAAGTGACTGAATGTTTAGACTAAAAATAAAGGCAAAATATTAATAAATAAATTACGCCAAAGCAATTGACTTATTTGTATTTATTGATCTCACTTCTTTTGCAGAAGCATCTTCAGCGGTGTTTTTTCTGTTAATTACGTACAGAAGTTATGAGCAGGTTATGTTGTGTTTGCTACAGTGGAATTATTATCTAACTTATAATTTACTTCTGCAAAAGAAGTGAAACGCGTACGGGAGATCAATAAATACAAAAAAGTCAATTTCTTTGGCGTAATTTATTTATTAATATTATCAGCAATTGAGAAAATGTTCCACAACATCCAGATAGTAAAGGCAAAATATACTGCTATTAGCCAACTAATGGTTCAGGGAAAATTATGTTTAAAACTTAATCATCAAAACTTTCCATTCTATTGTCATCATTAGAATGAAGAGCAATATTCACGGATTTCCAGCAAGATTATACTCAAAGCTTAGTCATCAAAACTTTACATTATATTGTCATCATTGGAATGAAGTGTAATATTCACGGATTTCCAGCAAGATGGAGAGATGAAAGAAAAACTGTTGTCTTCAACACATGCAGTATAGACTTTCCGCTGGACCCCCATGACGATTCGATTTCATCATTACACCTGTCAAATCTCCATTCACAATACATTACAACTTTCCGAGACATGTATATTTCCATAAACTTTCATATAGATTTATAATGCTCAGCTCCTTCATACGTAGTGCTGAACCGAATAAGACCAGGTCTCAGTAAAAACTTGCTGAGATTTATCAATATCGTTAGCTCATAAAAAAAATCTTAATCACTAAGTAAATCAAGCTGTTCATGACTTCGCATATCGCTATGGACAGTAAAATCATTTTCTTATATATCATGTTACAATATCAGTGACTAGGAACACAGAACAATAGTTGATGGAAATGGAATCAAATTAATTGTACAGAGAATAAATATTTCAAGCAAAATAAACATGGGTTCTACTCCAGAAGTATTGCATAGACTTAAAATTCGTATGATGGTCTTAAGGCTAAGAAAGAGGAAATCTTGACGAGCACCTACACGCGGTAGGACGGATGCAGTGCTTTTTATAGCGAACGGCTGACGATCACAGGGCCGGATAAGGCATCCTGGAGGGGTGAATGAACGTATCGACGCGACGATTGGTTGCTCCCTTACGATTGGGGTGGGAAACCGCTCCTTTTGGCGGATGAACGAGGCATTGTGAACGGCACAGAATGATAAATGCAAGTGGAACAACTGAATTAGAGATTTACAAGTATCGGCAGTATGATGAGTTCAGTCGCAAACAAATTGAAGGATTGAACCATCAAGGAGAGTGGTGTGTTCAGTTTATTTATTTTTTATTTAGCGTTTGATGCTCATGACACTTATGGAAACTTGCTGGAAGCACGAAACAACACTGCGACATTTGATTTGGACAAATATTGCCAAAAGTATCCATAAGTTAACAAGAGGCAACAGGTAAATTTGGATCCAGGGATAACAAGACAGTGAACGAATATGCACTGAAATGTCGTGTCATATGTCTGGAAAGACTGCTGAAAATTTATACAAACTTTGTTCAAACTTACCGCAGACGCAGTACGGCGAATCTGCCTAGCCCCAGTAGTGGAGATTAGAAGCAGTTCTGCCTCATCTAATACGACTTAGTTGACTCCAAACAGAATGAGGCAGGTTGAATCCTGGAAGTTTTGAGCACGGATTACGAACTGGCACGATACCCTGTGGTGTTGACAGTGCACATTCTATTGTTCAGATATCTGTAGTACTTAATGAGTTGGAAGTTAGACTCACAACAGTTTTTGAGGCAAATCAGCATGATTTCAGCCATCTTTTATATTGCCTAATATCTTCGTGGATGGGGAAGGATTCTCCACCATAATAGGGTAAGGGTTTTCCGTCTTCTGATGTGAGGTGGTAGTATGATTCTGAATACCGTAGCCACTGGACGGGTGTAGATAGGAGTCTGCCAGTCATTACTTGCATGGTCTGGTGAAGTTGGACGTCAACCATCTGAATGTGAGAGTTATTGAACCACACAGCAGAGCTACCCGCGTCCGTACCATAAGCTACACGTGCTTCCAGAATGGTGATAAATGTGTGTTAGCGATCAGATGCTTCCGTATTGCTCTTCTGGGCCTCAGGGCCATAACTACAAACCTAAAAGTCCTTATGAGGACATATAGTTCCAAACAGAGACAATATGCCTTCAGCTAAACATCTGCCAACGTAGCATCGAAAACATGAACCAAGCGAGAGTTGTTATCATCTGACTTACAGAAATACTCACTTTTATTTATATATTTGAACAATAACAAACATAACGTTATTCTAAATGTAAACTTGTCCACTTCAAGTGTATTACGCAAGGTCTCATATAAGCCAACTTCGGTGCATGAGGTTGGACCCAGTCGACACTGGGCCATGTGTTGATCAGTCTGATCTCCGCAGTCGCACTTGATGTTATCGACCTCAGCATCTTGCTAGGCTAACACTGAATCTGCCAACTCCTCACCACAACCTATTCAGAGACTTCCATGTCAGCCATCCCTTGTCATAGCCACATGGCAAAGTTTCAGTCTTCCCCAGTTAGAGGAGAGGGGACACCTAGCTTCCCACAATTGAATACTCCGCTGATGTTGTAATACCGGAAGAAGAACACAGAGAACGACAAGTGGGATCAGACCGAGCGAGGTGGGTGAGTGGTCTCGCATTCGGGAGGACGCGGGTTCGAACCCCTTTCCGGCCATCCAGATTTGGGTATCCCGAGATCACTGCAGGCGAATGCCACGATGGTTCCTTTAACAAGGCCATGGCCGAATTTCTGCCCCAGTCCTTTCCCTCCTCTAAAGACCTTGCTACAAGCAAAAAAGTGTGGTCAGTCAAATTGAATAACAAAGGTACACAACCTACAAGAATAGTAATCATTTGGTTCGAAAGGCAATTAAAAAAATAAAAGACATTCGGATAGTCCACAAGAGTTTTTCTGCTTTGGGCGGATACAGGCTCACACAAAGCAGACCAGAAGAAAACTTAAAACCTCATTCTAGTTAAATTGTGGGCAGAAACAAAAGAGCGTGCTTGGTCCGCTTTAGGGATGCGAACAATGGAGCATTAACTTTGCAAGCGATCGGCGGCGGCCCAAGAGCGATGCCGCCGCACCTGCGCGCATGCGCACTGGTCAGCGTGGCGCCGCGGGACTGGACTGCCACCCGAGCCGCCGGCGCCGCCTCACTCGGGCCTCGGCCGCGCCGCGACGCCCACCGCTCTCTCTCTCGCGAGCGCTCCTGCCAGTGGTATGACCGCGTGGGCGCCGCTGACCTCTGACCCGGCGTAGTCAGCGCGAGGCGACATGTGGCCTCGTGACGCCATCCTGGTGGCGGGCCTGCTTGCCGGCGTCGGTGAGTGCTCTGCTCAGCTGTACCTCATCAGACGACAGAGAGGTGTCTTCTACTTACAGCAGATCCGAAGGCGTATCGTTATCAATGCCTCCTCTTTTTAGTTCAAGGATTTGTTTTAAAATCCATTACGCCTTCTCCAGAACAAACTTTTATAAATCTCTCTGACTGGTAGCAGTTTGTATACAATGATCTCACGCTAGCAGGGATCCTGTATGTGTGGATGGTGTTAATCCATTTTCGTGTTCGTATTATATCTTACATATGTTTTAGATGTTTAAGCCAACGCTAGAGCTATGTACAACATTTGCTGTACAACTGAGTATCGTTTAAATATATATGTATATATATCCTTCATTAAATACCTTGTTATTTTATCAGAGTTAATTAATTATAAATTCTATCGTTTCTTCGCTCTCGCTAATGTTTTTCGTTCGGTGCGTATATATTTTTTTATGTTTCAATTATTTATTGTTACATTCTATCTTAAAATTTCAAAATCACCGAATATATCGATCTTTTGTCTTTCCCTACCGTGGACGATGTTATGCTTCTGTATGTTACAGAACAAGTCTGTAAAATTTTATTTCCCTACTGTTTGATGTATCGTATGTATCGTGTTGCATCTCTTAAGTAGAATTATGAGATGTTAGAGTCACATCTTTCCCATTTATTAATTAATGTCGCACTCCAACAGATCGAAGTGAGAAACTGCAGAGTGTTTAATGCCGTTGGTCCATTACTTTGGAACTGATAGGGTACATCCCTTTAAGTGACATTAACTTAGTTTTTTATTGGGCCTTTCTGAAAGTAAGTTAATATATATACTGTATGGAGAAATAAACCTTGTTTTTTGCATATAGATTTTAGATGATTTCAGAACTTTAACTTCTAGCTTTTAGTTTTTAATTTTATCCTCCTGGGATTCGTTAAATAATTACTACGTAAGATTGGCAACACTACAACGAATTTTAAAGTCATCATTTGTTCTGGTTGGCCGATGAATTTTTATGTTAGTGTGAAGTCATACCTGATCTTTTTCGCTGTTACAGCAGGAAGATGAAGTCAGGAATATTTATATTTTAAATTTTCACTTATTTTTATCTTCTTGCTCTAAGCGTAGAGTTTTTGTCACATAGAATATTTGCTCCAATTTTAGAGTCCTTTCAATCTGTTTTAAAGCCACTTTAACTCAATAAAGCTAATTATTGGTAAAGCAGCAATATTTTAATCAAGTATTATTTTCTTTCTAAAATATTAAGTCTTTCGGACTGAACTTTTACTGCGAGTTCTGATTGAATTTGTGTTCCTGTTGATCTTACCGTGTTGTCTCGGTTGAACTAGTTTCTGAAAGTTGCCATAATACAGAATTTAAAGATTCATAATGCGGCATCGTATTTGAACTGGTAACCTGTCGACCTACTGCCTACCGTACCAGCACGTCAAGCCACGTGTAACAAATGGAAGTATGTTTACTTGGTTACTGTCGTTAGGGCATCAGAAGGTAGCTGATGGCTGAATATAGTTGCACTTCAAACCTAGAGCTGAAGATCGTTTTGCGCGCCCTTTCAATTCTGAGGTGAGACAATGGTAAGTTAATCTAAGATTCAAATTAAGTCGAAAATATTTTTACACAGTGGAAATGATTAACAGGAACACAAGGCGAAATTCAGTTTTACTCGTATTACCAAGCGTGATAAGATGATGACTTGAACATTTCCAATCGTTACAGACGTACATATTACTGCTAATATTTTTGTGCCCCTTATTACCTTCTGGAGGAACAACCGTTGATGATATTAAGTTCGATGCAACAGTACATCTTTCAGACGAACAAGACGATTGTAATTCCTTTCTTTTGTGGTTTGTGGAAGCTCATACTCGAGGTAGTGATATGTACTGTACATATTCTCATTTCTTCTTTTGACGAAATAATTAGCACGAGACAAAGCACAGTGAGATGATTTTTCAGTCACAAGAAAAAAGAAAAAAAACTGTATTTGTCCTTACAGTACTAAATGTATACTGAGAACAACACATGAAACGTCGCTATGTATCTACCATAGAACAACTGAGTGTTATATCTTCGTAGCTGTGATGTTATTATTATTATTATTAGACTCTATACTGGTCTGAACCGATCCTTGATTCCCAGCTATCTTATGCTAAAAATCTACTAATACCAATTGCAAAACAATCTAAAATGTCTGCTTCCCTTTAACTATACCTTCTATAAACGAATTAACTTATCTCGTATTTTCCTTCCATTTCTTTTTCTCTTTATGTTATTATTTATTTTATTTTCGCTCTTCACGTACCTTTCAAGAACTCTTTGATTTTATGGTTTAGTATTCCATTTTATTTTTTAAAGGTTCTTGTACAGTACTACACTCCAAATCTTATTATTACTTTTTTCTGCTCTTCGCAATATCCATCGTTCTCTTTTATGCGTTACTGCGCTCCATGCACGAAATAAAGCGAACATATTGATCAGGTCTTCAGGTAATCAACTTAGTAATTTTTCTTTTTTCTGGTTAGATCCACGAGTTTTTTCAAGGCCTTTTATCTATATCTTGTCTATAGAATATTTGATTTCAGCCAAATGATGTTCGATAACTAGATAATTATCAACCCAACCAAATAATTATGGTTGCGTCGTGTATTCACTTGTCGGCAACAGAACAGCTGATACTACAAACGCGTGATTTAAATGAAATCACGAATATCAGATGAAATATACACCTCAACATTTTAAAAACACAATGTTTCGACATTCCATTTTCATCAGGTTTTGACGATGATGATAGCTCAAAAACCGTAGTCAATGGCCCCTTCATCGTAGAGCTAATGTGCTAAGCTCGCGTTGAAAGCGTCGCCAGTTTGAGCCTAATCTAAAGCATGGCTTTTTGTAATTAAGTCGTGTTTTCGTCATGGAGTTCCCTTATTATGGAGTATAACATTTAAGGAAGGGAAATCCTAATAATGTAATTGTTTGTACACACATACAACTGGATTAAAAACTGAAATTAAGTAAACCTGATGGAGAAGGAAGAGCGCACTGTCGAAACATTATTTTCTCAACACCTTACGTCGGCAAAACTGAAAAGATCAGAAGCGTACGCGAAATAAATCCGACGTTCACACGTATATTACACGACACGTTTATTTAGTTTGTATAACTAATTCAATATTATTTTGTTCTGAGTTCTTTAGTCGCTGAATTCTTTTATTTAAAAATCTACGTAGTTTATATTAAGATACCGATAAAGCGTAATAGAAAGATATGGTGCAATCAAAAGTGGTATTTTCTACCAAAGCAGAGCACTATATAACATGCGAGTTTAATACTTACAATCAATGTTTTTTCCGTGTAACGTTACCTACCTCTTATTGAAACTTATTCCATTTTAGCGTAACTATGATTAATCTGTCTGCAGTTGGACTAACGTGCTTTTTCACTTGTCAAAAGGAACTTAAAACAGTAAAACTCATCATCAGTCTCTCAGTTAAATGTGAGACTTGGTTCTTTTCTTTATCTGTACGACTCTATTGTTAATGTCCCTATTTAGCTCTATTCATTTTATTCACAACGACCTGACTATTACCTTCATAAAACAGAATTTTGTAAGCAACGCCACATTCATATCCGGAGATTAACGCATTATTATCGTTTTTCATTATTGTGATGTAAATTATGAAAGTAGTGTATTTTAGTCAATGTGATTTTCACTTGAGGATGAAATTATTATTAATGAAAGTTACTAACATGGTGCCAGATCCTATAAATCTACTAACTGGGTATGTTCGAAAACTGAGGCAAAATAGTTAATCCTATATCTTTAAACGAGCAATATATATATATATATATATATATATATAAATATATATATTTATTCGGGATCTCGGAAACGGCTCTTACGATTTTGATGAAATTTCATATTTAGATAACGTTTTGTGTTTAAGTTCACCTAAATAGGTTTCATTCCTGCAAAAACACGATTTTACGAAAAATCAGCAATTCTTGTATTTGGTATCTTGGAAACGGCACTAACGCCATCTCGTTGATGTTTTTGGAACCAGTAAGCTTACTGATGTTATTTATGTTTATCTTGGGTAGAGCAAGGAACTCTCATATCTTTACAAAAACAATAAACATACGAGGGCGATTCGAAAAATAAGGTCTCCAACGGCGCCGCGTCAAAACAAAGAGTGCTAGGCGAAATCCAACAACAGCGCCGTATTCCTTGGTTCTCCCACCACCGAATGGTACCAGTCCGAGCTCGAGCGGACGATCAGTCGCTGCTTGACAGCCGTCCGCGATGATGCTACCGCTTAGCTCACCCGCCAGGTGCGAACTGCGCTCAGTGATACGATTTTTGAACGCGAAAAAGGTTACACCGTTCGAAATCCATCGTAAATGGAACTGTACGGGGAAAAGCGAACTGACATTAAAATGTGCGGAAATGGAGCCGGGAATTTTCTACCAGTTGCAGTAATATCCACGACGAGGAGCGGCCTGGAAGACCGAGCTTGACCGACGAAACGGCGACCAAAATTGATGAGATGGTGCGCAGTAATAGACTTGATGAAACTTAATGGAGAATGTGGAAAAATCTCCGTCCACACAATTGTTACAGAAACTGTAGGTTACAGCAAGGTGTGCGCCAGGTGGTTCCCCAGACAGCTCACCGACGAACACAAAATAAAGTGTGTGGAATGTGCCTAAGAATTTGTTCGCTGCTTTTAAAGGAAGGGGAAGACTTCCTGGATTCGACGGTGACTGGGGACGAAACCTGGGCGCGTCATTACGTTCCTGAAACGAAGGAGTAGTCCAGTCAATAGCGTTCACTCAGCTTCGCTGAGGCCCAAAATGTTCAAGACAGCGAAGTCACCCGGTAAGGTTAGGGTGACTGTTTTTTTTTTTTTTTTTTGGGTATCGAAAGGGGGTATTGTTGGTGGATTTCAAGCCAAAAGCAACATCAATTAACTCGGACCACTACTGCAAAACTCTCAAGAAACTTTGGCGGGCTATCCAGAACAAAAGAAGATGAATGCTCACGAAGGAAGTGTCTTTGCACCTTGACAACGCGCGTCCACATGTCTCACATCAAACGACCTCCCTCGTCGGACAATTTGGTTCGGATCTCATTGCCCCCCCCCCCCCCCTTATAGCCCGGACATTGCCCCAAGCGACTACCACATGTTTCCCTCGCTTAAAAAACAACTGGGAGGCCAGAAGTTCCGGTCACACGAGGAAGTTTAGGTCGCAGTCACTCGATTTCTTCGCGACGCAGCGGAAGGCTGGTTCGACGTCGGGATCAAAAAGCTCGTGACTCGAATGCGGAAGGTCGTGTAACGGGAAGGCGATTTCATAGAAAAATAGCTAAAACTTAAAGCTTTTCAACGATGTATCACAAGTAGCGAATAAATGTGATTTTGTACATCAAAAAAATTAAGAGACCTTAGTTTTTGAATCGCCCTTGTATACTAGCTGCCCCATGCAAATATTTCGCACAGTGTGGTGATGAGTCACCGAATGGTAATATAATAATTAGGAAATACTAATTGCAAGTATTTATTAATGAAATATATTTTATTTTGATGAGTAGTTATAAATATCACTTTTACTGTAAAAAGTTGTTATCATTAAACTCTACATGTTTAATTGTAAAACATTTAAAAAGCAGATAAGAAATACTGGCGTTTTCAAATGTCATTTTTTCAATCTTTTTTACTTTAAAAAACTTCTTTGAAAACAATATTAGCATTTATAATGTGATCATAGTTGACTTTTTGACCAAAGTAAGTAATAATCAATCTACAAACCCGTTAAAAAGCCAAGTATAGGCGTCCATACGAAAAAACAGGCTCTGATAAAATATACAATCCAGCCTTTTGAAGCGTCTGACCTTGTGCTTTATTAATGTTCACATGAAGGTTACTTCTATTGCGAATTGTTTTCTTATAATTTAGAAAGACGCTGCTGGATGAGAAAGTGTGAGGTTATTGCGATGTATGAGCGTAGTTTTATCGGAGTGAATGAATTTAGCACTGATGATATTCTCGTCTAAGTGAATTACCACTAATTTTACACCTTTAATTAATCTCTTATTAGGATTAAGATTTCTATTTAACATAATAATAGCATTTTCTTTAAAAGCAATTTATGGGGTGGTAAAGCAGGCGATTTCGGAAATGGCTCTCGCGATTTGGAAGAAATTTCATGTATAGAAAAAGTTATTTTTTTCAAGTTTGTAACAAGATTTTATTTTTGTGTTTATTTTTGTGTTTGGTATCTCGGAAACGGGTATAACCACATATCGTAGAAGTTTCGGGTACCAGTAAGCACTTCAAAATTCCAAGGAATCCTTAAAAAAACTTTAGTCAAACTTTACTCAAACTCTTGCATATTGAACAGTAATCGAAAGATGCACAGTGAAGATGGGTCACCCAGGTACTAACAAGTTTCACTGAAGTTAGTGATTGATTTTTAAGTTATGTTCCTCAGTAAATTTATCAATAGCCCAACTTTTGTTATAATTATTATTTGAAAACTTAATGCTGTTTCTTACGTGAGTCAGTGACTAAATATCTTCACTTATATATCGCTTGAATTCCAGTTGCAATTGCTAAATTGCTGAAAACAGCAGCAATCGAAAATATGCAGGCCCTTAATAACTATAACCAGAATTTTTTTGAAGCCTACAACGCATTTTCTTGCGAAAAGTAAGACTTATAGTTACATAGTGTGCTAAGTGTGTAAATTCATTATTTGATATCACTTTTTATGGCAGGATGTAATGTAATGTATCGTTTCCCGTCATATGGGCACAGAAGTACAATGGCTGCTAGGTAGTCTTCTGTTCAGTGGCGTAGCTAGGTTAACAAGGGCCCCGCTGCAATAAAATTAATGGGCCCTCAGTCTCTACCAAGTCGTGTGATGTTTGTCGGCAGAGGCTCCCTGAGCTTTAGGTGGCCCCCCTGAGCTGGGTTTGGGGCCCCCTGACCTTGGGGGCCCTGGTGCACGCACCGCCTGACCCTCCGATGGCTACGCTCCTGCTTCTGTTGCCGTTAAAAAAGAAATACAATCTTTCGCGAACAGCTTTTTAAAAGCGTATATGCAGTGTTATAAATTCAAGTATTTTGTTGCGCTTCTCTAGGTTCACCAACAAAATATTTTTGTATTTATCGAATAACTGTTATTGGCAGAGTCCTAGCACAGCGTACCATGTTCGAAACTATCTATGTAAAAGGCTACTTTGATCACTGCGTCATCGCGTCCGTAATGTAACGCGAACAGGCTTCGTTATTGGACTATGTGCAAAATTGAAGTTATGGGCATTATTTGCTAACCATCCTATTTAGTTAGGGAAAAGCGAATAAATGAAATGGCAGAGCACTGCAGAAAAGTATGCATTGCGTTTAGATTAATATGTTAATTATTAGTTGCTGTTTGTTTATTTATATTCAGCCAAGGTAGACGTTTTCTTATACTCTTTGTACAGAGAGATTGCTGTTCCAGTGTCCTAAGAAATACGTATCTCATACATAATTTTTAAGGGTATGAGCTTTATTTAATAACAACTACCAGAACACTGCGTTCAATTCTTGGCGGACTTGCAACGTATTTATATTCGATATAGATGTTTCCGCTATATTCTGTATTACTCTTGTTGTAAAGCAGAAGAAAAAATTGCTAGAACTTTGCCTTCAAATCGTAGTTTTTGACGGGCTTAGAAGTTAGTAACTACAATAGAACGTCAATAATCCGAACTAATGTGGTTCGGATTATCAATTTGTTCGGATTTTAGATTTGTAGATTTTCTGTTTGTAAAGTTTTTATTTTGCCTTTAAAATTACATTAAGTGCATTAGAACTTTATGTACCCCAAGCAAAAGAACTCTTATTTTATTCTGCTTCATTTTAGAAAGACAATTCCTTTTAGAGCATGAACACGATGCTATTATAGGCATGTAATGTTGATACAAGATACTTAAGTCAAAAGAATCCATCAATACAGCACATCAATAACAAAGGCGCAGGACGAACGCGGCAGAGTTCTAAAAGAAACTCAAAACCACTGGGACACTGAAACAATTGTTGTCGTGTCGCGGTTACAACAAACATTCAGCGCCGAAGCCAATGTGAGGCTGGGCACGAGGATACAACAAACATTCAACATCAAAGCCAATTTGAGGTTGGGCACGAGGATACAACAAACATTCAGCGTCAAAGCCAATGTGGTCACGAGGGTATTACGGCGATAATACAATACAAACGCAAGGCGCCAAGCTCATTGTGCCTATTTCTTTGTTAGTGGAATTTCAGATCAACACAAGTGCAAACCTGTGCTGTATTGTACTGTAAATCTGTAAATAGAAACAAAGTTGACGCTTCTGTAAAATAGTGCGCAATTGGTAAAAAATTTTTTTTTTAAATGTTGGGATAATTGACGTTTCGGATAGTTGGCGTTCGCATTATCGACGCTCCTCTGTGTTAGATTGGCAAGAAACGTATGTCCGACGCTCTGATTGCCGCTGTTGATTATTGTTTTCGTTGGTTCTTATAATTCTTCCTTGATGCACGGAGTCTAATAACAGTTATTACATCGAAATAACTGCTTAGAGAATAATTCAAGCAAAGAACCGATCGTGGAGGATGAGAGGTAACGCTCTGGCCTCGCATTCAGGAGGACGCAGGTTCGAATTCCCATCCAGACTTGGGTTTTCTATAGTTTCACCAAATTACTTCAGGTGAATACCGGGATGGTTCTTTCAGAAGGGCATAGTCGAATTTCTTCCCGTGGACATTTTTTTTTTTTTTTTTAAAGATAACGATGACCGACTATTGGCATGAACTAGCTGCTGGCCATAGAAAGTAGCGCTTAACATCATGTTGGCTCCTATCATTTCTTGCATTTTTTGTTGCTCTTACTGAGTCATCTACACTACCTAGTTAACTGATTAGACGCACCACTCATGCACGTTTCCGGCCTATCGTTTCGTGATTGACCTACCTGGGTCTCCTGCAGTGGAGTTCATAGATACGTCAAACCTGGCGATTCCCTACAGGTGTTTTCAAGTAATACGAGCGGCCTCCGTCGGGCGATCCACATTGGTATATTACCACCGACGGCCCATAGCGTCTTCATCTGCCATCCTCATCGCAGGCCTGAAAAAGGCTGTAGTATAGAACGCATGAAAGAAAACGAGTAATTGGATGATATATGTACCCTGGATCAGCTTAATATCTGACGTCGTGTAAGGCTTGGTGAGAATGAATTTCAATATTGTGAGAGTGCGAGCGTGAGTAATGATTGATTTATGATTCGTGAAATTTGTAGACCCATTGTCAGCACCGATCTTGGGCAGGAGAATTAATGTGATTCCAATAGGAGATAAGAAGTTTAATTATCCACAGTTTGGTGAATTAATATAAATGCAGTTTGCATTATTCAACAGGCAATTTTTCTGTTCAATTTGCATTACCTGTCGCTTCCTATCTACTTTCTTGTGTTCCTGTTGTACATGCTAGTACGTTTTTCTTGCTTTCGGAGATTTTTCCAGCAAATTTGTGTGAATTCGCAAGAACATCCACAAAGACAGCCAATACATCAAGAATTCCACCTACATGAAATTATAGCTTTACTGTTTTTGCACTGTTCATTTAGATCATGATATTTTAATTCATAATAATTTTTTGGGCATAGTTGACTAGAAAAGTTACCTTAAAGTGGGGATGCGTTTATCTGCATTATTTTGGGAGAAATCACCATTGCTTGGAGACTCGAAAATTGTAGAATACAAACGTCCTTCCGAACTCGGCAGCGTGGCTCAGTGCACATTTGATCGGGAAGGAACAGCGGGGTGGTCACTAACCCAGATCCCCTCGTACCGGCCGTACTGATTTAGGTTGTTATGCGGTTTTCCGCTGCCTTCAAGGTGCATGCAGGAATGATGTCATTAAGAAGATAGTGAAATGGGGGTGCCTGACGTATTTCTACAGTTATTCTGTATTTTTTGACTGACATATAATAGGGTGACCGAGAGTGGTGGTGTAACGGCTAGCGTTCTGGCCTCGCATTCGGGAGGACGGCGGTTCGAATCCCAGTCCGGGCATCCATATTTGGGTTTTCCATGGTTTCCCAAATCACTCCAGGCAAATTCCGGGATACTTCCTTAAAAGGCCATGGCCGAATTCCTTCCCATTCATTGCCCCCCCCCCCAATCCTTTCCCGTCTCTAAAGACCTCGCTGTTGAGAGACGTAAAGCAGTTAAAAAATAATAATAGGGTGAGAGCTACACAGCGACTCTAGCGCAGCTGACGCAAAGAAATTGAGTACTGTGAGGTCGATAGTTTACAAACTGCGGTTCCAGGATGATTGTTCCGAGTTGGGAGCGGTATCTCCGTAGGGCCCTCGTACACGGTGCGAGATGAGTCAGTATCTGCACGCACGATCGCAGCCTCACACAAGTGGCGAGCTGAAGAGCAGCACCCCACCGCGCCTCGGGGACAGACAACGCTGCCGATGGGGGCAGATAGCGGCTGAATGGGTTCTCGTGCCCACGAGGGCTCCTGGGAGCCGTGCAGTTTCCTCCCGCCTTCAATACGCAATTTCACTGTGCGTTTATGCGCGGCAGACTCGTGCAGAAGGGACGTGCCGCAGGTACTAGACAGATTTAAGGTTGTTTTACGATGAATGGAACATGGATATGTGGTAGCTGAGAAATAGCTTTTGTTTTGCATTAAAGCTTGTAAAAGTCTCCATTTCGTGCTGAACTATTTTATACGAGATTCATTACACAAAGAGTATATTTAAGTTAAGGCTTTAAAATAGTTATCTCAATCAGACAACTCCAAATTTCTACACATGATTACATATAACATATTTACAAATCTTTTTATCATGTCACTGAAGCTTATTGAACTTTCAAAGTAAGTTGTCTGTTTAAGAAAGGAGATTGATTAGAATACTTACTGAAAATGATCTTTAAACTCCAAAAATTGTGTGAAGCATAAAATAATCTTTCCTGTGTTAAAAAAGTCATTCATGCAATTGAGTATGCAACAATGACCTACCTTCATAGTTTAAAATTTCAACATCCGTCAGTGAGTGACGCTCCAACAGTTTAGCTAGACACCATGTTTCAGAAATCAAATTTAGTTCAGTAACTTTAATTCTATGATTTCATTGTTAGACAGAAAAAGTGGCAGTGCATGGAGAAAGAGTTGTTACTTTTGAAACTTTCATTCCAAATTACATCTTTTAGAGAAAAGTGAAAAAGAGGATGCTCAGGATCTGTTATTTGAATGTGTAATGAGCAAAACATTCTGAATACTTCAGTAACAGTTATAATCAAAAGACGAATATTTAATAATAGAAAGGAAAATGCATTATCGTTTATCTCTTTTCTCATTCACATTTTTTAATATTTTCCTGAAACTGGCCTGGATTCGAGACAGAAAGGCGAGTCGTTAGAACCGATGGTTTTATGGCTTCCTGTGTATCTTAGATCTGAGTTGAAATTATGAAAAAAACCAGACATATAGGTAGAAAATTTTTGTAAAGTGTCCCTAGCTCTGATCTAGATGTTTCGACTAGGGTTGCCAACGGTAATATAATATATTGTATAGTACTGCACTTCGGTTCTGCATACTATATGCAGTTGATTTTTTTTTTTTTTCTTTTTGGAAAGTTGTTTTGTAAATCTGAAAAGCAAACTACATATGAAATTTCATCCACCACCTCATAAATTGCTTTTAAAGAAAATGCTATTAATAAATTAAATAGTAATATTAATGCTAATCATGGATTAATTAATGGTGCAAGATTAGTGGTAATTCTCTTAGACGAGAACATCATCAGTGCTAAATTCATTCACTTTCATAAAACTATGCTCTTACCTCGCATTAACCTCACACCACCAACCGTGCCTTTCCAAATGGTAAGAAAACAGTTCCCAATTAAAGTAACATTCACTATGAACATTAATAAAGCATAAAGTCAGACGTTTCAAAAGGCACGATTGTATTTATCAGAATCTGTTTTTTTCGTTGGATAGAAGTACGCGGCTTTTTCACGGGTCTGTAGATTCATTAATATTTATTTTTGTGTTGAAGACACATACGGCCAAAAAGTCAACGATGGTCACATTATAACTGCTAATATTGCTTTCAAAGAAGTTTTGTAAAGTAAAGACTACTGAAAAACTGACTTCTGACAAAGTCAATATTTTTTAAATATTTACTTTTTAATTTTTTTTACAATTAGACATGTAGTGTTTAATGATAACGACTTTTTATAGTATAGGTGATATTTATTGCTACTTTTTTAAAGAAAATACTATTCATTAATAAATACTTGCATTTACTTATTTCTTCATTATCATATAACCATTCGGTGACTGATCACGATACTGTCCGAAATATTCGCATGGTTCAGTTTGTACACTTAATTCTTAATTTAAATATAAAAGAATTTCTTATTGAATCCGAAGAGAAACTATCAGTAGGCTTTTTGGCACCTGAAACATCTAAGAGATGGTGTTGTAGCCGTTTCAGAGAAACCAAACACAAAAATTGTTCGTTTTTGTAAATTCAAGTTTTTGTAGGAAGACATCCGTTTACATAAACTTAAAAAACAAAACGTTATCTAAATATGAAGTTTCATTTAAGTGGTTCGAGCTCTTTCCGAGATACCAGATATATATACACAAGAATTGCTCGTTTAAAGATATAGTACCTGGGTGACCGATCTTCGCTCGGCATCTTTCGATTTCTGTTCAATATCCAAGATTTCGAGTAAAGTTTGATTAAAGTAAAAGTCTTGAAGGCTTCCTAGGCGTTTTTAGGTGCACAGTTAACCAAAGAGAACCTTAACTAACATCAATAGGCTTACTGGTACCTAAAACTTCTACGAAATGAGGTTAGAGTCGTTTTCGACAAACCAAATACATTTCCACCGTACAGACATAGTAGTTTTTTTTTTTTTTAAAAAAATCGTGTTGAAAACTTGAAAAACAAAACGTTATCTACATATGAAATCGCCAGATCCATTTGCGAGACCGCCTCATAAATTGCTTTCTAAGAGAATTGCTATTATTATGTTAAATAGAAATCTTAATTCCAGTCAAGGATTAATTAATGGTGCGAGATTTGTGGTAATTCAGGGGATTCTACGACAACCCTTGATGATGGATTCTTATGTAACGCGACGAGAAAAATTGAAAGTAAAAAATATTTCTTTATATATATATCGAGATATGGTACCTCAAAATTGACGTGGTTGATTGAAATGCGACCTGTACCAGAAGATAAATTTCGCCATAGCCAAGTTTGATGATGAATTCGTATGAAACTCGTCGAGACAAATCGAAAATAAGGATTTTATTTTTCTGATATCTCGCTTAGTTCGCGAGATATTATATCTCAAAAGTGAAGAGGCTAGGATTAGATCCGTCCTGAACCAGAAAAAAAAAGGAAAAAAAAAAAAAAATCCGCCAAAACTACTATGTCTGTACGGTGGAAATATACTTTCAATCTTTTATTTTCTTCCTAGTGGTTGTTGTTAGGTTCAAATACGGACTGGACCAAATGAAACGTCGCCAAAAGCACAAGGAACTATACCTATAACTGATTTTTGACATGCTATATCTCGAAAACCGAGCGAAATATCAAGAACATTTATTCTTTATTTTCGATATTTTTCGTAGAGTTCTATAAGAATTTATCATCAGATTGTGACTTCACGGTAATGATAGAACTGCCATAAATCAATTAGACAAGAACATCATCAGTGCTAAATTAATTCAGTCCGATGTGCCTTTCAAAATGATAATAAAACAATTCCCATAAGAAGTAACCTTCCTTATAAACATTAATAAAGAAGAAGGTCAGACGCTTCAAAAGGAAAGATTCTATTTATCAGAACCTGTTTCTTCGTATGTGCACTCGTATGCGGCTTTTTCTGGAATTTGTAGATGTATTAATATTTAATTATGCACTTTATTCTCAAACTTTACTCGAAATCTTGGATATTGAACAGAAATTGAAAGATGACAAGCGAAGATCGGTCACCCAGGTACTCTACTTTTTAAATGTTTTACAATTAAGGTGGTAGTATGTAATGACAAACTGACAACCACTTTTTACGGTCAAAAAGTAAACGGTGATTACTTTATAACTGGTACTAAATGATGATTACTTTAAAACTGGTACCGGTAATGTCATTTTCAAAGAAGTTTCTGTAAAGTATCACCTCTGACAAAACCAATGATAAATTTTTAATTATCTTTCCTTTTAAATGTTTTACAATTAAACTTGCAGTGTTAATATTTCCACGCGTCAGCCAGTATACAAGAGCTGTTCGTTTAAATATTCTTTGAAACCAGAGAAACTATTTGTAGGCTTTCTGGTACCTGAATTGTCTATGAGATGGCGATAGTGACGTTTTAGAGATACCGACTAAAAAATTGCTCGTATTTTGAAAACTCGCTTTTTTGTAAGGAAGACAACTATTTAGGTATTCTTAAAAGTCTAAACGTTACCTAATATCAAATTTCATCCAAATCGTCATAGCCGTTTCCGAGATCCGAAATAAATAAATATATATATATATATATATATATATATATATATATATATATAAAAGAATTGCTCACTTAAAGAAATAATATAATATGTCGAAATTTATTACGTTAAATAAATATTCACTTTCCTTCGTCTTTGTTTTACTGAATATTTGTATTTGGAGGTCGTAAATAAGCTATGGAAAGTGGTAGCAATAACGAAAATTCGTCAATTTCTAGTGATTGAACGATTATCTTATTAATTTATGGGTGAATTGCGCTACATATATTCAAAATACTTTGACAATGAACGAAACTGATGCGGACACTAATGTTAAGCTTTTTTATTCGCGAACCATTTTTTACTATACTTTCACAAAGCTGTTAAACAAATTGAAGATAATAACATCACAGTATTAGGTGTGTATAGTATTATGTAACATTATAATCAGAGCTAGAATAATTTTAACTGGTTAAGAAACCAAAAAAAATTCCTTAGAAGCAAATCCTACACAGAAAGTGATAATATTAAAAATATATCTTATTAGGCCTGTTAGTTGATAAACGTCTCGAGTATTTTAATAAATGATATGATTTTGATGAAAGCAATTTGCTATGCAAAATCCATATATTAAATTTGAAATATGATGTTCCATTTGATGAATGTGAGACGTTATTACAAGTTTTAAATTAAAAAATGCTTATTAATATGGCCGAACCTTACTCTGAAATAACAATATTAGACCAAATTTTTGCAAAAGTAAGGGCTTGCAGTGAGTTAACTGACAGAACCAAAGGTCAAAAATGGCAGCATATTTTAAAATATAAATAAAAGAATTTACAAAATTTATTTAAAAGTATTTCATTCCTGATCTCTATTCCCACCTTTTCGGGAATCGCAGAAATAGTATTTTCAATTAAAAATTATAAATGGCGAAAAGAGAGAAGCAGAAATATCTCATGAATAAAATATGAGCTTTTGATGTATATTACTTTAAAAATGAATGCGATAAAATATTTAACACTTTTACGGTAGACAAAAATTTAAAAAAATATAATACAACTAAAAAACATATCTTTTTGTCCTTTTTATTGTTTTATAAAAACTGTATTTTTATTTGAACTGCATTTTTTATTGCTTAATATAAAAAAAATGCTATCATCAGCCCTAAAATGTTGTTAAACTTAGTTATGACCGGAAATTAACCATGAATGTTTAGGAATTATATTCTCCATAGCACTGTAATTAATAACAACTAAATGGAAAGAACAATTGGAAAATTTACACTTATATATGGTTCAGCACTTCATATAAGTGTAAATAATTATCACTGTAGCGTGTGATTTACGAATCTCATTTTCCTATGATTACCAGTACAGTACATACAGAATATTATGTAAATGAATTTCTGCAAGTTTACCAATTTGATTAATTTTGATCTGTTAAAGTAAAGTAAGCTACGCGTCACCGCTCCTTTGAAACTTGTTTATTAAGAGAGCATTACATAATTAAACTGGGGAGGGATCAACTTTAAAATTATTGGACTGTGTCACCACAACCAGTTCTGAGAATCGTGTAAACTCAACCCAGTCAGTGGTCGTTGTGTTATTATGCTAGTTAAATATGCGATATCGAAGAGGAAAGACAAAGAGACCGATCTAGCATTTTGCAGAATTTCTCGGAACCAGTGAGATGAGACGAAACATCTGGGCATGATATTGGGACAAGTTACTCCTATTTCTGTTTTCCGTGGAGTGTTTTGGTTGCGAATTTATGTCAGTTTTCCTCACTTTACGTGCAAGATAATAGAATTAATCGATAAACTGAGGGGTAAAAATGAGAAAACGTGGCTTCCGTGAAAGCATGTTAATTAACGTTTGAGTATGAACTTACGTCCAGTGTTCTGAATTAAACTGTCACAAGAAAACCTTTCACAGGAATCTGGCCGCAGAGAGACAGACAGATATACACTGAAGTGGTAAAAGTCGGGGGAAAAGAAAATGCAATAACAAGATGGCGATAGCACCGCGAAATAAACGTATAAATGTGCCATGCAATGTTGGGGATTTAATTTTTATTCTCGTGTGTCGTGTGAAAGGTTTTATGACGTGATTATGGCGGCATGAATTAACGCACTTTCAATACAGAATGGTAGTTGGCGCTAGACGCATGGGGCAGTCCATTTAGTAAATTACTTTTGAATTGAAGATTCCTTGATCCACAGTATAAAGAGTGTGTCATTAATATGTAATTCCTGGAATTACATCCATCATGGATAATTCAGTGACCGACCATGATTACCTGATAACCAAGACCAGCAACGTCTGCGTCAAGGAACAGCAACATTCCAAACGGGACGTACGACAGACGTGTCCGTGCGTACAGAGAAACGAAATTTGTTTTAACAGTGTATGACAGTAGGAGGAAGCAAGTGCCTCTACTAACAAAACGAAATCGGCTACAGCTCCTATCCTGGGCTCGAGAACATATCGGATGGATCCCACATGACTGTAAAATGGTTCGAGGTCATATGAGTTACGATTCCATCTGATAAGAGCTGATGATAGGGTTCCACTGTGGCGCAGACTCCACGAGGCCATGTTACCAGCTCGCCAGAAGGCACAGTGCAAGTTGGTGGTGGTTTCATTCTGTTATGTGCTGTATTTACATGTTATGGACCTCAGTTCAAACTTAATCCACCATTGACCGGATATGGTTATGTTTCGAGACAATTTTCATCAATTTCTGGCCATCACGTTCCAAAACGACGGTGGTATTTTCTAGGACGACAGTACGCCGTATCATCGAGCCAAAATAGTTTACTGTTGGTTTGAGAAACTTTCTGGAAAACCCCAGTGAGTGATTTGTCACCCTAGATGGCCAGACATTAATCCATTCCAACATAGGGCCTACACTGATCAGCCAGAACATTATGACCACCTACCTATAAACCCGTCCAGGCGACAGCAGCATCGCCTGACAAGGAATGAGTGCTAGTCAGACGCACGCACGGTGTAAGTAGTATCAGTGAGCGTGCTATCCGCGTTTAGAATGGAAAAGCGCGCGATCTATCTGAGTTTGACAGAGGGCATATTGTGATGGCCCAGGACTCTGCTAGAACATTTCGGAAACTCCACGACTTGCCGGGTGTTCAAGGAGTGCTGTGGTGTCTTCAACAAGTGGCGAAACCAAGGTGAAACGTCGAGGGGTTGGACGGCCGCCAATAATTATAGATGGTATACTGTAGGCAGACTGGTAAAACAGGACAGGCGGCAAAATGTGGCGGAACTAATATCACACTTTAATGCTGGGCAGTGCACCGAACACTCCTAACGATGGGCCTTCGCAGACGACTACCCACGCTTGTGCCAATGTTAACACCATTACATCGGCAGCTACGACTGAAATGGGCACGTGACCATCGTCAGTGTTAGAGCGTTGAATGGTCTGATGAATCCCAATGACTTCTTCATTATGTCGATGGTAGAGGAACAGCTTCTTCACACCTGTACTGTGGGACGCAGACTAGCTGGTGGCGGCTCAATTATACTGTAGTTAACATTCATGTAAGCATCCATGGGTTCAGGGGAGCTCTTGCAAGGCACCTTGACGGCCAATAATTATAGTACACTGGTTACAACCACGTACATCCGTTCATGACGACCCAACGGCAGTGGCATTTTTCAACAAGATAATGCGCCATTTCGCAAGGCCAGTAGTGTGATGGAGTGGTTCGGGGAACGCCGTGGTGAGTTGCAATTAACAAGTTGGTCCTCCAACTCTCCAGATCTGAATCCGATCGAACACATCTGGGATGTGATTGAACGTGGTGTCAGTGCTCATCGCCCCCTCCCCGGAATTTACGGTAATTAGGTGACTTGTGTGTGCAGATGTGGTGATAAGTTCCTCCAGCGACCTACCAAGGCCTCATTTCTTCCAAGCCAAGAATGGTCGCCGATGTTTCCGTGCGAAAGATGGATATACCGGCTATTTGGTAGGTTGTCGTGATCTTCTGGCCTATCAGTATATGTGGGACGAGACTGAAAAGTGATTTCGTGCACAACGTCGTGCACCTGCAACATTTTCGTATTTATAGACGGCTGCAGAGGAAGCATGGCCGAACATATCTTCAGGGGACTTCCAACAACTTGTTGAGTCAATACCACGTCGGGTTGCAGCACTTCGCCGAGCGAAAAGGGGTCCTACACCCTATTAGGAGGTATCTCATGGCTTTTTGCAATTTAGTCTATTTCACGCAAAAGGATTAAAGTTGTCTTTTAGGATCTCAGTGTCTTGAGATATTTTTAAATATTATTAATAACACTTTAGATTTGATTCTTTATCTACTTTGAAATGTATGGAGAAGAAAAAGATAAACATAAAATACATAAGAACGCTTAACTATCCTCTTGTGGCTTTATTGTTAGTCCTTCAGATAGAGCATTATACATTAAAAATGTGATTACTGAGAGCAAAAGAGGATCACAATTACAATTAGCGTTCCGATACATAAAAACATTGTGCCTGTAACTCTCTGCAACTAGATGGAAGGAATAATTGTGCGAAATATTACCGGTATCTTCACACTGATTATTCTTCTTCAAACAAATAAACTATCTCATATCTACTTTAAGCATTTTACGAGTTCTGTACGCGAGGGCTAAGTAGCAACATGGCATTGCCGAACATGTAGACCTGGTTCAGAATGCGAGCTCTCCGAGGTTTGATGTTCAGCGATGAATAATTTATATCTGAGTCCTGGCGTGGTTTAACGCTCGCGCACCGCTAAACCGTGATCCCACAAATCTGACGTAATCCCGTTAATTATACCGCACATTATTGAATTAAGCTACACGTGCCGCCGCGGTGTTTTCACGGCTGAATTGCTTAACGTGGCCGATCCTAATTCACGTAGACCATCTGTCATAGAGGGCTGAGTGCATAAGGTGCACCGGGGCTAAGTGTGGTGCTCTATAGTGCCATACTGTAAGTGACTAATGTTAGGGCACTACAGCCATATTCAGGTTGCTCTGTGTGTTTGATATCAGTTAATCTATTCGAAGTTTTTCTGAAGGCATTAAATTTAACCGCACGTAGAGACATGTTCAACGTGAGATAAAATTCAGCAACTAACCTCAGTTCACTTAATCTTAGCATGTTTCATAGGCTGTTTTAGAAATAAAATACCACGGTATAACATTGCATAGACAAATTGATACATTAATATCCTTCCCTTAGAAAAAGGGAGGTCAACAAGGTGTCGCAAGCACCAATAACTTCAGCACTTTGTTTCACGAATATACTCACTTTCATTTAAAAAAAATACGCACTGAATTGACACTGAGTGATACCGGTTGAGTCCAGCCTAGGGGTTAGTTGCTTTACTACAGTGTTGTGTAAAGCACTTGTGTATATTGTCATAGCTACCTACTAGCTTCTTAGATTATAAATTAAAATTCCGTCTGGAAACAACTGATAATGTTACTTTTTCCCATACGCGTTTCGCCTTATGGTGTGGGGCATCGTCAGTGGCTGTGAATTTGTTTTACATGTGATCCATTATATTTTACAAAATAATTATAAATTATTATATACATATTTACATTGTACGTTCAGCTAGGGTGATGATATTTACATGGCGATCTGGAACAGCACTTTATGCATCTTACAGATCTTCTTTTTCAAAAGTAGAAAAAGTTTTACACATATTTCTGAATAAGCACTTGGCATTATATCCACTGAAACTTCTTGTTGCGTTTGTCTGCTACATAACATACATGTTGTTTTGATGAAATGCAGTGCTACCAACTTTTTTTGTTACTAGTGTATTGATTACAAATGGCTTTGACAAATACAAAAGTAGAAATCGAGGGTATGCTTTATTCTATTTTTTTAAATGTGCAACGTAACTTTTGTCGTAGCACCGTTAAGTCAAGTGCATATCTATAATATCGAAATTATTACTATTGTCATTCATTAACATTTGAACATAAATTCGATGCAAATTCTTTTTACTGCTGAAAATTAATTAATAACATTTTTCATGTAAATACCAAATTAAAAATTCATTGAGAATATTGAATACGAAATTTCATCAAGTGCGGTTGATTGTTATGCCAGTGGTTGAATTCAAGAAAAGATATAGTCAGTTCTCAAGCTATTGGAAATTAAATTTAGTGAAGCTAGGCCCAAATATTGTTGCTTAAGACAAATACCCTTCTATAACCGAGAACTACTATTCACCTTTTATATTTTTAGCAGAATTCCTCCGCCACACCTGAGAAAAAACCGTTGCCAGTACAGTCCATCAATGAATAAATGCAGTTCATAGAAGTATGCATTCCTTCATTGATTAATACTTACGACGTCTCTTCAAGAAATGTAAATTCAAAAGGAATTAATAAGCTACCAATATCATCAGAAGAGATTTCAAAACGTCACTTTTCTGGCTAATCTTAAATTGATTACAATATCACGACGGAAATTGGGATCTTAAAATGTTAATACATGCGAAGAAGTTTTGGTATAGCTATCTACAGTATATCTAACACTAACCGTTCCCTGTAACTTCGATTACTTGCTTCTTTTATTTTCTACAGAAGTTGTTCTCAGGGGCGATTTGGCTTCCTTTTTTATAGTCAATGCATAATCAAGAATATCGTAAATATGGATGATAGTGCTAAATGTATGGTCAAGTTTTTTTTCTGTTATTATTTTTTGTCTGTGGTCCATGGCATTGCCTTACACTAGTCATGACTGTGTTGTGTTGCCAGTATATTTTTCAAAACTCTACCAGGTTCAACATCACTAAAAAAATCACGAAATATTTTTTAACGATAACATGTTTAAGAATATCACTATCGAATTTCAAAGCTGACTAAATCTAGCAAATCGCTGAGGTGGCAGCAGTGATCTGACCCCAGCTTCGCGGGGGTGTACAATTTGATGTAGTGAGGTACGACTATCTTTCTCTGCTTTTGTGACTTTTCGTAACATGTTAGCTAAAGAACTATTAACTTTACTACTCCAAGGTTAGGGCTGAATTCCAATTTTGTGACACGTAGCCAAATATAAGATATTTCTGAAGAGACGTTAACCAGTGATTATATCTACACGAAAACAAAAAAGTACATTTTGCTTCTTAATAGTGCGTACGTAAATTAAATAATAATTTGAAATTATTAAAACAGTTAAATCTTGCTTTAATCACTTTACATGCCAAATTCAACAACAAGAAAACGCTCATGAATATAAATTGCACTGAAAAATACTTTTTAAAAAAATTCGGAATTTAGAGTGCTCAGTTACAAATAGACGCGTTGACACATAAAATGCTATTTCAATTTGGGCGATTTTAATAGTTTCTCTGTCAGTCATCTGACGCAACGCGCATTGGCGCCGCTCTCTGATCACAATTCCTCGCAACAACCACAAAACTTTTTATATCTTCTCAAGTTCATTCACAAATTGAATGCAATTAATATAACTTTTTGACTACATTAAGTGACGGAGACAACGTAATGATTTACTCTGATAAAGGTTAAATTTATTTGTTTCTGCAAATTTAAATATTTATCGGGTGTTACCTGTTACAGATAGGTATACGCTTCAGCGGATTTTGTATAAAGCTTCTTATGCTTAACAAGTTCTTCCACAGACAGCTTACTCTAAGAAAACGCATTGGTGCCCTACGTCTCTCTGACTTAATATACTAAACTCGTAACTGCTCAGTTCCCATAGTAACAGATTAAATTTAGCACAATTAAACACTCCTGAAGAACTGCACAATTAATAAGTGCGATCCGTATCAAATTACATTAAGTTGATGTTGAGAGTAGCCGTGTTATATAGACAGAGAGACATGATAAGAGGACTTTATTTTACGCTATGTGTAGATCCGGCGCCGCAGTATTGCATTGATATTTTGAAAAAAAAAATACTATTCGATTTAATAAGATAAAATAAAAATTATAGTATATTAAACGTAGTGAATTTAAATCTATTGTATGCAATAGCTAAATGTGACCAAAATCGAACAAAAACGTATAAACATTATTGTGTTACAGACAATGAGAAAAATTGCAACGAAAATTACTTTCAAGAACACAAAAAATGACATGAATATGTACGAAAATTTTTAAACAGTTAATTAGTTAGTTTATCTTCAATAATGTTAATGGAACAAGCAACAGTTTGATATTTTCAGTGAGGATACTTTACATTTCTTAAATCCTCACCTGCGTCTGTGAAAGGTTTTAGTTGCTCATTTCTATGACTGAGCTTTGGAGAAAATGAAATAACTTGTTAATTTGTTGTAACTCTATCATTATTAGTTACTATTTAATAACCTCATCTAAAATTGCGGCCATGATACATAAGAAATTGTGGAAAGTGACATACAGATTAATTTTTCTGAATCATGAAGGATGGTAAATTTAAGGGCAATATTTTGTCCTCGAATACCAGTGTTTTCCGACGTGGAGGCATAGGTGACACAGGCTGTTTGTTATCTTTCGTAGTCTGGAGTAGCTGATTGTTTATCTAATAGTTTGTATATACAAACCTAGTTTTAATATTTTCAGTAGCATATGATTATTCCTAATAAAATTTAATAGGTACCCTTCACTGTAACATACAGCTGCAGTATACGTTTCGATAGTTTTGGATATCATATGATCTGAAGTAAATACTCTTTGTTCAGTGATATTACTTTTGGACTCAGCCTTAAACGCTTCATGTTACTTACTCGATTCATGTCATCATTCTAAAAATTACTAATATTTTGGCATTCAGTGTGCAATATTGATATTTTATTTAGCATCATGAAGTTGAAATGTCCCATCTGGTACTCTCCGTGATTTATTATTTTAATAAGCAGATTTGATTAATTAATTAATAAACAAATGATTGTGGGTGTGTTCTTAACCGAAATGATCATTCACATAAGACAAAGGGACTGTGATATCTTGCAAATAAAATATGAATGATAGCAGAAAACATACATTGACTTTATTTAATTGAAACAAAATGGAAAAAGTTACTTAATACATCGAAACAATTATTTCAAGCATTAATGGTTGTTTCCTCAAAGCCAGTGTAATTTCTGTAACAGGAGCTTCTCAGTCACTTGGTGGTGATCGCGTACGTAGAAATTACCATAGACGAGAAGAGATGGTTTGGACAGGCGACGATGTCTTGAGTTGCGTCGAACCAGGTAGACCGCCTTCCGTTCCGTCAACTGAATGCAGGGTCGTCGCTCCGGCAGGAATGCCACTCGTCATTTTTTTTTTTCCCTAGGCGAACAGCTAGTTACGGTATTCTGTCAGGAGCCCATGACCTCCGTTGGCCGCCGTCCAGTACCGCAAACCCCTCGTCGTGTTCGGTGATATCGCAAGTCGATACTTTACTGAGCGTAGTGTTTCTCCCTCGCATCCACGATTGGCCAGTACATACAACATACCTTAAAAATTTGTTAGAAAACACGCGCGAATAGTTTCTATAGGCTGGACATTTCCCGGCACGTGCGACAGACCCTGGCTGTTCATCTCCTACAAAGATCCACATAGTTTCTTGTTTATCATTCGCTTGCACTTCCCTCGCTCAAACAGTTTAATGTTTAGGGACATTTCTTTCCTTTCATTCGTTGACTTTGTCGTCGGCATCTGCTGCCTGAGTCTACGCTTTTTTTTTTTTTTTTTTTTTTTAAAAAACTTATGGCTTTTAGGCCTTGCCGACGTCGAGTTCATTAGAGGCGGGATGGGACTGGAGACAAAGAACTGGAAGGAATTTGGCTATGGTCTTTTGAAGGAAGCATCCCGGCATTCGCCCGGAGTGATTTGGGGAAACCATGTAAAACCCAGATCTGGATGGCCGGGTGGGTTTTCGAACCCGCGCCCTCCCGAATGCGAGGCCAGAGCGTTACCCACCACACTCGGCAGTAGTTTTATTGCTTTCTGTACAGTTGACGAGAGATTTGGCTTTTTTGTGTACCAGTCACTTTAAGACACTCAGACAGTGTTGGCTCAATGTTAGCTGTTTCGAATTCTGTTGTCGGAAGGAAACTGCAACACCTCCCGAATTAGCCAGCAGGATAATAGAGGTACTAAAGCATAGATCAAAATCACGGCATTGTGCTCACAATGCCTTCGTAGTGCGTAATAAGTGAAAGAATTCTATCTTGCTGATGATGATTGGTCACTTGTATAAGTCAGTTAAATGTTTCGAACCGTTTGGAGAGCTTCGGACCGAGCGTGGTGGTGAAAGGTTAACGTACTGGCCTCGCATTCGCGAGGACGTCGGTTCGAATTCCCGTCCGGACATCCAGATTTGGGTTTGACATGGTTTCTCCAAACCACTCCAAGTGAATGCCGAGAGGCTTCATTCAAAAGGCCATAGTCGAATTCCTACCCGTTCCTTGTCCCCAGCCCCATACCACCTCGACGTTGACGAGGTGTAAAGCCATAAGTAAAAAAAGAAGGGAGAGCTTAGGAAATGCATACTTAAATGTGCCTGATCGGTGTTCCTTCATTTTTGTATTTTCATAAGCGCAGAAAAGAAAGTACACAACAATCAGCAGAATTATTTACACCCACATCGAAACACTTAGACACGTGGAGGACAGGAACTGACCATCCTGCTTCTGTTTTCAGGTCCAGGGTGATTTCGTTTAATATTGTTACGAGGCCCCAGTTTTTTTCTCACCTTATTTTTTGTATAATTTATGTTTATTCATAGCCTTATGCTGTTTAGTCATTTAGTATTGTAGCTTAAATTGGTGCAATTACTAGATTTAAATTTATGCATTTGAGAAAAAAATCTGTACCGTATATAACTTCTGGTGCTCTAATAATTTCGACATAAAAATGTACTATAACCGAATATAAAATGAAACAGAAAGAAAAATACAGAAATTCCAAGGATGATTACTGAAACAACTGTAGTTTTATTTAGTATGGGAATTTTTCATTATATTCAGTTAGCAAAATTTTGGAAAATGTTTTCATATTATTTTGCTTATTAATTTCTTATGTAACAGAAAGTATTTACAGAAAGTGTTGCACTCGTTTAGTTCGTAATTTTAAGTCCATCGTATGTTATCTGTAGGAGAACGACATTCGTAGTTTAAGGAAAGTTGTGGATATTGCTTAGATGAATCGTGTCTATAATATTAAGTTGCCGTTAACTGTTGCTGGCTGTTCCATACATATTTTCAAACTGAAAATATTTTTCTCAAAATATTCTTTTGGAACAACCGACAGTCCGCTAATGATGCTTTCTGTGCAACATTCACCTGCAGTAACTAAACCAATATAACTTTTTTTTTATCGTCGTACAGTAAACTAACTGAGTTCATATTAGTAAACATATTTTAATTGAGCATGGAATGTTAAACACAAAGTGGAAATATGAGCGTAATACTCGTCCCGCTACACCTAGCCCATCCAGATTGGTCCTTTCGGCAAAAAATACAAAATTACCCAAATATCGAAGTCATTCACGTGCATCAAGTTAGGGATACCAATAGTTTTGCCGTTTACTTGCTGTACATCTCTTGGCGAACAGACTAACATTGTTGAAAAGTATTAGTCATTAAATATTAAAATAGAAAGTATTTTGCCTACCGGTGAGTTTATTTATTCGTCTACGGAGAAAAAAATTTCGTTCCTTACCCAGTTCTGTCACTTTCCCTTTTTTTATCATACCAAAAATGTTTCGGCTGTTTTGAAACCTTACCGGCCAAAGTTAATATTGCCTTCTACATAAGCTACACTGTACGTAATCTGGGCTATTAGGAGCTGACACAAGTGAATTAGTGGGTGTTTCGCCAAAAATAAACTAAACTAAAATAAAATAAATATAAAAAACGTGCAAAGAAATGATCTTCAACCTTCAACCCGAGGACCAGCCAAAATATCAAAAATATTTCTACGGAACACAAAACGGCCATTAACGAAATCCTTTGCTCTCTTGATGCTAGCTGGAAACGTATTTCAATGCGGTAATTATACCGTCAAATGCCTGAAATACCAGATTTTTTGCCTGAATGTTGAAATTATTATGAATTTCACAAAGTTTGATTTATAGGCTTATAGCTAAAACTCTCCTATAGTCTTATACAGCTAGAACTCCATACAGCTTCACCATATTCTTTATACGTTAATTTTTTAATCACGAAAACAATAGATCTTGACTGCAAATACACTATGCGTCATAGCCGTAGTAAATTAGATATTATTATGCTAACGAAACGAAAATAACATAAAATGTCTACACGCCCCTCCACCACTCACGAAAATTCATGGTCTCCAGTCGATTAAATATCTTTGATTATTTGGGTGCCTACTGGTATAATTGGTTTTTGGATGTAGATAAAAAATTTGGAGGATGTGGTATCGCACTGCAGCTACTTCCTATCACCATAATCATCACTTAATGATGATGATAATGATAGGTTCATGGCTACAATGCCATACAGTATCCCCTGATTTTGCTATCATCTGATTTTCTTGCCTGACTCTCATTACAAAGTAAGGTTAAAGATATATACGCACGTCAAGAAATTATATTACAATTAGATAGGTCCAAAAAGATGGTGGCTGTTATGAGTGGGATGGTGTGATGTGTTCATGCTTATTGAACGGCGCCTGCACGATGCAGAGAATCAGTCACTATTATCACGTACACAATATGGTCTTCTGGTCTCTTTCTTAACTCATTACTTCACTATATTGCTAGTCGACGCCTATGAGTGGTCGTTTCTCATTTATCCAGACGAATAATTATTTTTCTATATAACTGGTTGGGCACTGCGCAGTATGTGAAATATGTTTTAGTTTATTGAATGGTTTCAGGTTGGTGGATATACATTTTTGAAATCGGTGATTCCAATCTTTTCTCTTTTTTGTTATCATAATGTTCGTTTATTTTAATTTTGAGTGGCTCAGGCACTAATGTTACCATGGTCAATGGATCATAATGTTCAAACAACAACAGTTGTGTTAAGTTGATTGTGTGAGAAACAGTAGAGGTATTGTAACAACGAAACTTCTTAAATTAATTTAAACTGCAATGGAGCGCATGCTCCGGTGGTAATTTCCCTAAACACCCATCTTCCCCCTTTTCTGCATCCACCTACATTTACCCTTTACAAATTTTAACTTAAATTCTTTCAACGTTTTTGGCAAATTATTCATCATTTCTCTTGGTAACTTATTCCAATCCCTGACACCCTTACCTAAAAAATAGAATCTTCCTACACCCTTGTGCCTGAAATCGAGTGCCGCCTTGTGGTGATGGTCATATTTTCCCTTCCATCCAATATCTTTCCATGCCTCATCACCAATATCTGCCTTGTACACTCCCATTACCCGCTTCACCCTCATCCTGTCTTGCAATGAAGCCCATTCCAGCTCTTTTATCATATCTGTTACTGATTGCGATCTGCGATAATTTCCAGAAACAAATCTAGTAGCCCTTCTCTGCACCTTGTCCAACTCCACTATTTGATACTCAAAATGTGGGTCCCATACTAAACAACCATATTCAAGCAATGGCCTGACCAAAGTTTTTTAACCCAATTCCTTTACTTCTCTCTTACATCCCCTCATCACCCTCTCCAACAAATGCAGAATTTTGAAACCTTTTCCTACTACCTGTCCAATGTGTTCTGCCCAGTTAAGCTTGTTATCAAATGTAAACTTTTTCAGTTATACCTTTGGTTGAAAATGAATTATGGGTCGTTTCGAGAGATAGTCGCCCTCGAAATGTCTCATAACTGTGACATTTATACGTGACTGGAAGCCCGAGAAGAGTTTATTTAGTAACAGTATTATTCAAACTGTTTTGTAAACTAATAGTTGTAACGATCTGGAACTAATTGGAAAATTGGAAGGGGTTTCGTGGAGGGGAAGGGATGCAGTTGTTCCCCATTCCACTGTTTCCGCACGAATATCCTCAGCGTTAGGACCGGGGAAGGCTGGGAGTTTCGTAATTTCTGGAGCCACTACTGCAGGTGCACGCAGTTGGGAGAGATGGCCATTGCGATAGAGCGCCCTGAGTAGCTGTCGTTAGGCCCGATAAGAGCGCCCCACCCGGCCTGCCTTAAGGAGACGTCGCCTTTAAGGGCCGCCGCTGCCTCCCAGATGTACTGTATATTGCAGGGCTGGTCGTGGCTGCCGCAGCCAAAGGCCGCCTTCACCGCAGAGCCAACCGGCCTCTCAAGGGCCACTTGACTTGCGCCGCTCGCCCAAAACTCCCGGTTTCGTGTCAAGAAAATCTGTAGCCACTGCTGACGAGTATGTATGAACTGAAAAAATCTGGCTGCTTGAAGTCAGAATTCCCAACTAAACCCACTTTGGATTCCACAGAGTACTTGTCCATATTGGAGATCCAATTGAAACTACAATGGTGTGCAATTACCTCCTCCAACTTCTCGCTTACAACGATTCTTATTGAAGTTGGCTTACTCACGCCTTACGGATGGCATTAATTAGTAATAAAGAATACGCAATTTCTCATCGTTCGGTGGTCACTTCCAACTTTTAAATGGTTAGCAGGATCTCAAAACTAATAAATCATAAATAATTAGTAAGAGATAAACAATCACCGTGTAAAGTTTAATACACAGTTTCTTTTTTAGGTTAGTCTCACCGACAAGTGTAATATTTAAAGTTAAATCAGAAGATTCCGCATAAAAGATTTCATAAGATAATTAATTTTTCTTCTAAAAAAAAAAAAAAAAATTAAAAAACAAAGTTCTGTTACGATCATAAATAATTTCTTAAAGCTACTTAAATATTCCTGTGCCTCTAAAAATTTTCTTTCAATCACTTTCCTACCAGTTGCGCTACGACGATTTATCATGCGCTTTTCATTTACAGAATTTCTTAGGAGATTCAAACAATAACTTATCTACTGATGCGCGCTGATGGTTTATCATGCACCTTTCATAAATTAAAGTTCCTATATTTCACTGCATATGATGCACCATTACAAAAAAAAAAAACCGTAATGGCCTATCAACTGCGTCTAACTTGGACAAGGTAGACGATCACTGTAACTATTTGTGGCGATCTTACAGCTGCATCACCGTCGACGAATAGCTAATTAAATTGGTATTGTTCGCTTTCCTAAGGTGACTAATGATTCACTTCTGATCACACTTAAGTCAACTTACCGAGCGGGGCGGTGTAACGGTTAGCGTTCTCGCCTCGCATTCGGGAGGGCGGCGGTTCGAATCCCGGTCCGGGCATCCAGATTTGGGTTTTCCATGGTTTACCCAAATCACTCCAGGCAAATGCCGAGATGCTTCCTTCAAAAAGGCCATGGCCGAATTCCTTCCCATTCCTTGCCCCCATCCTTGCCCCCCATCCTTTCCCGTCTCTAAAGACCTCGATGCTAAAAAGAGACGTAAAGCAGTTAAAAAAAAAATTAAGTCAACTTGGCACTTTCTAGCCTCAACGAACAAAATCCTGAACTGGAGCGATTATATAAAAATCTTCTCTTTTCAAGAACAAGAACGGCGAAAAAATGAATTTACTAACTCATTAGACCAACTCAGATGGTTCGTCAATCAACCAAACGCACACGCACATCTCAACGCTGATAAAAATGTAAACTTTCTCTTACGGTGTAAACTGATGATAAAGCCTCGATCTGCGGCTCTATATATAACTTCTGCCGGAATGATTAACTCTGCTGCAATACCATGACGCGTTTTCGACTTGTTGTTGCACTGAGGACCTGTGTCGCAACAATTTCACCTAAGTGGAATTCTGACATTGCGCCATGGGTGCCATACATGAAACTTACTATATATATAAAAACCTTAACTACAATCAATAATGCCCTAGAGGTGACACAAGATCTTGAAGTACAGGTATACAAACTCTTGGTCAGACCACCGTTATGGGTATCATACAAAGGAGTTACAGCAAGTACCAAAGAGCGCAGCTGCATTTGTTCACGGGATCCATCGTAGAGCCATATCAGTTATTAACATGATAAGAGATTTAGGTTGAGAATCGTTGGAAAAACGGAGACAAGTAAGAGGGTGTTCGGACTGTATGAGGCATACATTTGCAATGAGAAAGGGAAGAGATAACCGTGACCGTAAAATAGTATATGACTTTATACATAAGGAAGTGAAATTATTTGGTTTTTGATAAGGAACAGGAATAAATTACCAACGGTCAAACTGAAAATATTTCAAGAGTTGTGGAATACACTTATGAGAATTTAAAGAAATTTCCATGTTGTCATAAGTTCCAACCCAATTAATAATCATAACGGCATATAAGAATATGGGAACAGTATAGCTCACAGAAAAAATTAAGTTTACTTTTCTTCCAATGCTTTTAATGCTACAAAAGAAAATGTTAAGAGGGTTCCTATGCCAAACACAGTATAATGAATTATGAAATGATGATGCCGGAGTTATTTAAATATTTGCAATGGTTGGAAAATAATTGATCCTTTATTTTTAAACGGTTTCAGACGGCGCCTATTGCAAAATGCAGCATTTGCCATAATTAGGCAATTTTGTTGGGAGTGTTAAAGTTCTGCCATTCTGCATATTGAAAATAACTCTCAGCCAGGATTTAAATCTAGATAGACATTCCACCCTTCCCTATCCTGGTGTTTCAGTGATTTTCTGTAATCAACTTGGCAATGCTTATCCTAAGCATTGCTTTAAACCCACACCTTACACAAACAGAATAACACAAAATAGATTTGCGGAAAAGCTTAGAAAATTTGCACATGATTCAAAATAGTCTCTAACATTCCTACCTGGTCCTTGACAGATAACACATAGAGATAAAGTTAAAAAATATGCTTCCATAACGGAGCCCTGCAAGTATATCTATCAGTTTACATGTGAGTTTTGTAAGTTAAAGATTTTGTTTTAAGTAATTGTGCGAAAGTATTTACTTTTTCAGAGTGCTTTAAACATCAAGTTCTGTATTTAAAAATAATTATTCCAGATTTTTTGATGTGATTGTAATTAAATGATTTTGAATCATGATGTGGAGTAACTTGATTTTTCTACTATCTCAATAATTAATGAATCTCTAATACGTAATAACCAACACCGAGTGAATTATATTACTTGTTAATGTGTTGTACATTTTTTACAAACATATGAAAACTATATGGAGTGATTAACTAAATACAACTAAACTGATGCATTACTGCTGATAGCGTTATGTTAGACAGATATCCTCAAGCACCATCGGAAGAAACTTTAGAATTAAGTAAGTGCCATCGCACTATATAACAAGCAGAAATATTTATGACACAACCGAATAAGCGGCTAGTGTTTTGGCTCTCTTCCTTTCATATGTGTCAATACAAGTATAATTTTGGGTACTGTGTTATAGTGACAGCATGTAAGATTTTATCTGTACCATCTTACGCTTGTTAGCACCTTGAAATATGCTCCATTTTTTAAAGATTAGCCTAAAATGATTACTAGCGTTTCCACATGGAAATTCAACGGCGTTCTATAAAACTGACTGGTCAACGAATGAAGTCCCTCTTTCAACTTCTGTACATATATTTCTCATCCTCATCAGTTTTGTCTCAGTTTTCTCCTTTCCATTTAAAGTATCCCCTAGCCATGTCCTTATATCTCATAGGCGGCTGTACTCTGGGCATAACGTTGTTCAGTAGTAGCTCGTACATTTTTCTAATAATTCGAGAAGCATTTATTCCTCGTACATGACTACACCTCGTAAAGATAAGAATGGATATGTAGACAGTAATCTTTCGATTACATTAAAAGCCAAGAATTTTCATTCCTCACTAGTCCTATCTAAGACCTATATTAACTCACATAATTCCCTCATGTGACGATACAAGAGATAAGATATCAATTTTCGATACACAAATTCTGGCTGAGCTCGTAACGAGTGGAAAACATATAAATCATCGGCGCGTTCCTGAAACTACCATAAAAATTGATGAGCAGTGCCATAAATTCTACAAATATGGCGGGTTTGACGGCATTAAGCACCATCGGAATGGATGTACGTGATCAGTAGTCATGATACAGCGACAACAAGATGTAATCGGCTAAATCTTTCACACAGCTGTTACGACAGAACCAACCACAAATCAGATTTTGTAGTACAAAAAGAGTGAGGTACATGTTAGTAATTTTAATATACAGAAGTATGAGGACATCACAGAACGGGACTTCACGTAACGTTCAAACAATCATCTTCACATCATGTCAATCATTTTAATTTCATGTCAGTTACAAATATTTGTTTTCCTTTGGCAGTTAATGAAATTGAGTGATTTGGATGAAGTGATTCTGATTTGTGTAAAATCTATTGATAATTGTTGAATTTTAAGCACTTATTTAGACAACAGTAATCACAGATTTCTTAACTTGTATCTAAAAAACTGGCGAGAATGACACACGCATTTTTTGCATTGTGAATAACGAATGATCGTATGGCACCCTGATTTTTTCTATTGTGTTGCATTGAAGAAATACTTAAGTGTAGGTAAGAACTAATAATATGAAATTGTTAAGTAAACTAAATTTTGCCATTGTCTTCCCCTTATGGAAGGTAAAGTGACATTTTATATTTACTATTACGAATCAGTTCAGTTAAGTTCAGAATGGAGATAATAAAATGTGCTGTCAACTTCTGCAAATTTTAACTTATAAAATATAAATTTTTAGATAAAACAAGGTTTATGCAATTATGATGAATACTAGCCGAGTTATCTAGTTCAACAGACGTAATCAGCATACCATATTTCTCACTCGATCGATTGTTATGAATGTTAGTTAGTACTTCATTTATATGTACAGTAGATCCCAAATTTAATATAAATGCCATACTACCATAAAACATAGTTACAGTGAGGACATAAAACGCAACAACAACAAAAATTGAATCTATGAAAAGAAACGAGAGTGTCGAAATCGAATATGGATTGAAGAATGCTAGATGTATAGCGAGCCACCATCTTTTCGCTATTCGGTAGCAATACGAGAGTAATAGTGTTCACAAAAAATCTGCACAAGCCGAATGTCTCTGAGACGCACCGATATTGTGCTGATACTATCTAAGAGAATCAAACATTGTATTACTAATTCAACTGATATCATTTTCAGAGTATCGAGAATCGCTTATATCTATTAAGTGTGTTATTATTATTTGGCGCGGGTTTTCCATTATAGCAAATGACGTTACAGATACCGTGCGAACCAAATACAGATAGCTGATTTCAAAAACTAACGGGATCCTGCCCTTTTAAGAGCACACGTTTTACATGCTTAACGGCATTTTCTTCAACGTCCTTTTACTATTAGGGGAGTTATAACATGCGAGAAAGTAAAGTTGCATTCAGGATGCGCTGTCGATGATTTTGCAAGCATTCCGTATTTCGTACGTCTTTACGTATATTAATTTTAAAACTCCAAAGAAAGGTATGTAAATTTATCTAAATATCTGAATTCACAAGATTCATTATCATAGCTGTGACGACTTAACTATCGAATGATGTTTTATGCACCGTACGACAGGACACGTTAACCATATCTAATTGAGAAACAAATATTCTGAATACGGCAAAAGGTTTCTAATTGGTTCACAGTGTATCATTATTTATTGAATAGGTTCACGTCTAACAGAGACCACGTCAGATGTTCCGCAATGAAGTGTAGTAGGAATAGTTACAGTCCAATTTTTTCTTCAGAATTGCATAGGAGACAGCATTAAGAATTCTTAAGATTAGTTAAAAAAGGCGTTGCTTTACCTGGTGAGAAAAAAAATTGGAAAAAAACTAAAATATCCAATGATATGTTATGCTATTTTAACGTGGTGTAGGTATGTATAACTGATTAAAATTGCTTTAAACATGAAGTAAAGCGTATGCTAAAAAATAGTATATGAGGAAATCAGCTCCATATTCAAGAACATAAATGAAATTTAATTATTTGAGACAAAACAAACTGATATAAGCATATTACATCACACTTGTCCAGTTCTTCTTTTTTTTTTGTTGATAAATCAGTCAAGCTACCTATAGTATTGCAGTGTAAGTTAAAGGATAAACTACAAATCTATATTATGCTTTGAATCCATATGATACATGTATCAAGCGTTGTAGAGTGTAGTGGGTAGTTGTGAAAATTTCTCCCGCCAAATCAGTAGATCGCGTCGAAGCATTGCAGTACGGTGTAACGGAACAAAGCCGTTTTTGGCCTAGCGAAATTAAATTAGAATTATTTTAGCAGTTTTTATGTAACAACAGTAACTCGAGCCCTTACTTTAATACATTTAAGTTGTTTATTTTGTTCAAAGTTAGTTTAATAGCTTTAAATAATTTCTATTATCATTTTGGCACATTTTCCATCAGTAATTTCAATTAGTATATTCATATGACATTCTAATTCGGGTATTGTCAAAACTCTCAAACGTGCTTCTGGATTGTTCCGTTACATTTCTTAGTTTCCCGATGGATGCCAAGCTCAGTATAAATAGTTAGCTACGCCGGGCCCGGTAGCGCGGGACTAGCGATTGTATAGATTCTGCTTGCACAACCACGATCCCTACTGAGACTTTTCAGTGAAGGATTGACTCATAGTAACGTAATTTCAAACAATTCAGACAGTAAGATAAAGTGGAGCCACAGTAGTTTATTCAATAAGAGAAAATATTATTTTTCATCCTTGAAAAAGAAAGATGCTTGGTAAAATTTTAATTTGGGACAGCAAGGAGAGTATTTTTCATTTGACGAGATTCATAAGAGAATGGGTTGTGTTTTGATAGACTAGGGGATGTGTTTCTCATTTTCAGAATCTGGTCAAAGTTGTTGTACTAACCTGATTAATTTCAAATTCATAATCAATATCCTCTTATGTCTGGAAAACATTCATTTTGAGTTGAAATGTACCTAACTTTACACTTTTCACAGTTTTTGTGCATTGATTAAACATTATTTTAATTTATCCTCTGGTCACTGTTTCTCAAACTTTTAGCACCACGTACCCTATAAAATTCCCCAGACTATGGGGACACCCCTGAACAAAAAAACTGTGACCTTGTGTTATACGCTTGAGATAGCCATTACGCCATTACGTAAATCTTGTGACGAACCCCCTACGATCAACTGGAGAACCCAAAGAGGCTAGCGTGCCCCACTTTGAGAAACACAGCTCTATGTCATTCACGAATATATTCTTGCCTACTTTCTTGGAAGCATGATGCATTGTTTAAAACTCAGGTCTCGGCTTATTCTTTGCATCCTCTGCAGAAGAGGGCAAGTAATCAGTAGAAGCAGAGGAAAAAAAACCGAGGAACGAACTTCTGACATCCTCGCTTTAATCGGAAATACCTTATTTGTTGTTTCTGATCTTAAACGGTGTTTTGTTTGTAAGTAACAGATTTGAAAATTGAGTGTACCTTTCTGAAACGGAAATATATCAGATTATAGTAATGTTTTAGTGCTACGGTGTTGTCTAATTGTGATTTTTGTGTCTGTTTTTGTACCCATTTTCTACACTGCTTAAATTTTTGGTCCCACGTCTTCCTTGTCATTTTATCACCAGGGATACATTACCTGCTTAAAAAACTTTAAACTAATGAACAGCAAGTTCTGTCAATAAACTAACCAAGCCCGTATATCTATAACCTCATCACTTCTATTTACAAAATTCTTTAATAAATTAACGTCTTCAAACATAATTCCCAAATGGATTCATTTCGCACCTATACTTAAGAAACTGACGTCTCCGTTCTTTTTCCGTTTTTTCCGTCTTTTTCTTTCAGATCCTCTGTCCCTTACTGAGTTAATATTTTCTTTCTGACATATTCTAAAAATTTATAGTTTTGATTAACTGCTTGATGTATACAAATTTCTAATTTTCTGAACAGCTCTTCCATTCAACCATTTAAAATATTAACGAAGCCATACTACTATGCTTGTTATTGATTTTTATTGAGTTATTCCACAAATTCCTTAACTGGTTCATTGTTTACAGACCATTGTCAGTTTGTTTTAATTTTACAACTTTTTATAAGATAACATTTCGAATGCTTCAATAATTTATTTCTTAAATTTTGAGAATCCTTCCTACCTTTATGCGTACCTTTATGCTTCATACATACAGTTTTGTAAATTATTTATCAATCATCGTATATTGTTCGTTACTAGGAGCTTGTTCTTTTTGAATTAGACTCCTTTGGTAGTGATATTATAATATGCTTCTTTTATCATTTCTACTTTCAGAGTTAGTCGTAATTTTATTTGATAAGTAATAGAATCCTCTTACTTCTTCTGACACATCTGTTTCTTTTTTGGTATGTAGCGTATTGTTATTGTAAAGATTTGAGATGTTCTTATTTTCCTAGTTTTATCTTCATTTAACCTTTGTTTTCCATAGGGCTTTAGAAATTTCTTTCCGTATTCGACGTCACTGTATCATCAGATTTGTGTTCTTGATTAGGGATTTCTTTGTAATGTAATTTGGTGTATATATATACTTTTAATTGCACGTCTTACAATAATTAATTGTATTTATCAGTCTGATTTTTTTATTTTTCTGATACTGCTATAATTTAAGGCCTTTGTTTGTACTTAGTACAAAGATCACTCCAAATAGTTTTCATTCCATTCAGTACGATCTTCATTTGTATCTCTTAGCCGAAAGTATATTCAAATAAAACACAGCATACTGATTATTTATTCATGAGAATCTAATCTACATTTTATATTTATTGTCATTATTTCCTTGCTTGTTATGGGTATAATTTGAATATTAGTGCAGGTAAAATATAACCTCGTTCCAACCTCGTTTTAAACTGTTGCTATGAGACGAAACTACTGAGTGGTATGCGAAATATGATACCATATAATTAATGAATTAATTCTGTATTGCTGAAGTGTTAGTTTCCAAACTGTGTGCGCCAATACATAACTTAGGTGAAATACGATATGTGGTGTAACTGGTTGCGCTCGTCAGTATGTCGTGGTACAAAGGAAAATTGACTACTGCGCAAAAAAGCATAGATTATTATACCCATTATCAGAGAAACCAATAAATCGACAGTAGAATTTATTTATCAATATTTGCGTATATTTTGTAGATAATATTCTACAAAAACGCAATAATCGTATTGGACTAAAGCTAGTGCATCGATGTGTAAAAATATAAACAAATGGATACAATGAATTAAGTGGTAATTATAACATACACTATACGGTATCTAGGGTGGGCTGATTATCCAGTCTCCCTTGAAGCCTGCTGGATACTGTTCCGCAATGCAATGGCCGGGAGCTCGTGCCACTGGTTGCATACCGGGCGTGCTCAAGGGGCGGAGACCTTTGTGTTCCAGCCAGGCAGCCACGTATTTCTGTCCGACGCGCCTTGCTGTAGACGTCTCCGGCAGCCTTGTACAAAGTGGATGCGTTAGATTGTTACCGACCGCAATAAAGGCTTCAGAGGGACGAGTCATACAACACACAGGCCGTTGCCAAACTGTAATACGTAATTTAACTGGTGTTAGTACGTCGGTGGAACTTAAACAAATCGTATTACATTTTTCTCATTAGTTACCTAAGCTGATAATAACAGAGCTGTGCGATTTTAGATGTAATAACATCTTACCTTAGTCGACTTAATGTTTAGCAGTCCAAATACTGTCTACTTCAGTGAAGTTTTTCACGATAATTTTTTAATAATCCAACGCCATCCCAAATAAAAGCACTCTTTTAGGCAACACTGAGGCTTTTAACAAATGAATGATTTTTTTACTTGTTGTGTGGCTTGATATTAAATGGTAATAGGTTTCGGTAAAAATTTTGAGTAAGTTGTTAACGAGTGAATACATTATAAAAAGGTAAAACATCAAAGTAACAAAAAATAAAAACAGTTCGAAAGAAGCAAGAGTGTATAGTATTTCTGATGACTATTTGAAGCATAGGTCTTCCATGTTGGAACAAAAGGCTTTTTTTATATATATATACAAAAGTGCATGATTAGTTATGTTAAAATATATATCAGTATTCCCCTATACTTAAAATGACAGTCTGTATTAGTAATGTCTATGTGTTATCAGTTAGTGAGTATGTGTAAATCCTTTAAATCTTTGGGAATGAACTTTGCGAATTACTTTTGAGATTACAGTTAGGTAATATAATTTTTAAGCTATTTATTTTCTAGTAGCGTTAAAGAAACATTATAATCGTACTGAATTTTGTTGAGCTGTACATATGTAGGATACATACGAAACAATATGTCATAATATAAACCAATTAATTATTGGAGCAGTATATTTAATGACAATTAATCAAATAATTATTGGTGTTTGCCTTTTTCCTTCATGAAATTCATTTATAATCACTGTAAATGCTATTAAATAACAATACAATATGCAGAAACCTTGAAACTTTGCAATTAATTCCTTTCTCCTGATGTTTTTGATCTTCATTTCCACAGATAAACAAGCAAAAATCTTTCACGTACTGAAGATCTGATGGAAATAAAAGCATTGTGTTTGACAGCCAACTATATAAGAAGAGGCTGATTCTGGTCTTTGTAAAGGTTAATTTCATTCAAAGTAGTGATCAGCACTGGTGTGTTCTATCTTGTTGATGATTTCCCTATCATCACGAAAATTAGCACCATAACAAATCTTCAATTTTACTAGATTACAATATAGAAGGCAATTTCCCAAATTACTACCAAATGTGATAAACGCTTTAGGTTTTAATAACGCCTATAATTAGGACCAGCAGGTTTAGGCACACACTCAGCAAAAATCTAGAGAAATGGCAGTTTCAATTGCCAGAATTCCGGTAGACAGCAAAAGGGCTTCTAGAAATACTGTAGATGTGTCTGTTGCCAATTGGCTTGATCCTGTGTTTACGGTTGTAGTGGCTTTTCTGTAATACTTAAAAATAATCTTTGGAGGAAAAAGAGCTTGGTGAACGGATCACTTAGAATAGTGAGATGAACAGGTTAATAATCAGAAAATTTATAACTATTCGTAATACTTTTTCTTATTAGCAGTTGCTCTGTACCGGCGATCATTAGTTTAATTCCAATTCGCCAGGTGGAAGCTATGTTTCTAGTTGGATCACAGTCATGCACTAGGATGTTCAATTTCCGATTCATCGATACAAGTTGAAATTTTTTCCAGGATTGACTATGCATAAATTTCTGATTGGTATCAGCGAGAAAGAATTCAGTACAATAACCACTTATGTAGCTATTTAAAGACGTAAAACTTTGGAAGGATTCATTTTTGCTCAAGAATTTGAATGGCACTGACTTGAGAAAATTGGTCTGCATGCGCACCAGAAGGTTCGATATAAAAGAGGTACAATGTGATTAAATATGCGTTATAATAATATTTTGACTTTATTTAAATTCAACTTGCAATTTTCAATAATATTTTAACAATAAACAATTCGGGGCAAAAAATTAAAGGTATGTGTGGGGTATTATCAAATTCTACACCTCAGGAAATTGGTAAATTTTAAAAAAAAAAACTCAAAACGCTTTTTTCAACTGACAAAATATTTTTCCTTCACAGTTGTATCTGTCGACAGTATCTGGTAGCATACGATACCAATAGAATTTCTTTTTTACATATAAGCTTCGTTGTTGCAGTTATTAATCGCAAATGTGCTACTATTGAAATCCGTTACAGAACTTTTGCCATATGTTATAATATTGTTTAGTAAATTGAAATTATTGCCTTGATATCAAGTAGAGAATTCAATTGCGTATTTTCCATTACCCAAGTAGCGTACAACTGTATGCAGGACTCATCTATTAACTTTTTCCACTCTGGACAGCAGCAGATAAGCACAACATTCAATAACAGATGTGAAATAAATTTCCGTTCCTTCTCAGTTGTGGGTTTGTGCAAAGCTTTGATTCACTTGTACATAGCCATCGGTGATGTTTGCTCGTGGAACATTTACCCAACTCCTTGCAAACACAAATATTTGCACTCGAATATTGATTGAGCAAACAGTCAGCAGAAGACCGAATCATCTGAGTCATAACCTTCCGTTAGATGGTTGAATACTTTTATTTTTTGATAAGGAATAATATTTTAAGATAACGATAAATGTGAGAAGCTGTAGCAACATTGGAAAACCGTTATCTTTAAATATTGACGAACTTATTCCCTTCGAGCTTTTTCTATTATCATGAGCACAATGTTGCTCTCTGTGTGTCAAATATTGTAGCAATATATTAGTTATAAGAGCCTCGCGGTTTGGCGATGAGCATCAAGGCGCCGTCATACGGGGCAGGGAGATAGAACACGTTGATATCCCTACCTCAGGTCTGACTTATCGATCGTCATTAATGAATGTTGTAGGCAGATTTACATAATATCATGTGCGACAATAAGGTGCGTGATGTGGCAACCCTGCGGTTGGACCTTGATCCTCCCACCGGCGGCCCATCGATCCAATCTCTCAGAACTGAGAAGTGGTGCAGAAAGTGATCACGTTTTTTCATATCTTGTCAAGAAAATGGAATCGCGAAATACTGTGCAATAGTATGCTATTTCTTTTTGTGTTACAGTGAGAATGCGATGGAAACCTACGATCAGATTCAGAAGGCTTTGAGAAATGAAGTTATGTCGAGAGCTCAAGTTTTTCATCAGCATAAAATGTTTTCTGCAGGCAGAACGAATGTTGAAGACGAAGACCGTAGTGGAAGACAATCAACCATCCTGACAGAGCCGAACACCAGCAGGGTGCGATCCAATTGAAGATTATAAGTCGAAATGATTGCAGAAGAAGTGAACATTAATCCGTAACTGTCCACCAAATGACTAAAGACAGTCACTTAATAAAAATTTGTGCACAAATATTTCCGAAAAATTTCACCGAACATCGGAAAATATTGAGCTCTTGACGTAATATAATGTCCAAAAGCATTCTGAATCTAATCCTATATTTCTGTCGCATTCTCACCGAGTTAAGCACATAAATTAATCACATACCATTTCAGCAGTATTTCACCGATTCAATTTTGGTAAGGACATACAAAAAAACGTGTTCAGTTACTGTAATACTACTTGAGAATAAGAGATTTCACTGATGTACCGCTTGAACTAGTAGTGGTTGGAACATTAAGGTCAAAGACTCTGCAGTTTATAACGTCTGCAGAGTTGCCATGTCATGCTCAAAAAATCAACCTCATTATTTTATTGTCACACGTCGAAGGTTTGCGATTGATAGGATGGTTTCTGCCGCATTCACGAACAAAATATAAACTTACCATAAGCACAGATTTCAAATTTAGCAGAAATATAGCAAAATTTAATGCCCCTTCCATCTCTTAAACACCAGCCGCATATTGATCGACAAGCCAACTGGTAAACTGAATTACCGAAGGTTTAAAATAAAAACTGATACTGCGGAACAGCGTGTAAACGCTATGAAGAAGAGTAATAGGAGGAAGTTAGCTTTAGAGGTACTGATGTTTCACCTTAAAGACAGATTTTACTGCGTCAGATTTCCATTACTTAATGTCTGCAGATAATCTCATCACTTTTTAGTACATAACGTTCTATATAAAACGGTGGAAATTTGTTATATCCAACCATATCTCCAGTTTCTTACGTCAATAAATCCAACGGGAATAACAACAAACCATGTTCTTGCTAGTAAATGCGATTTTCATTTGCGTTTTGTATAGTTTCCAATAATCCTCTCTCTTTCTTTAACTAACTTATTTAGAATGAGCTTATTTTTGTGCCCATTAAAGGCCAGCTGACATATCCACTAACCTATAACTATAATATAATGAAAACAGCGCCTCTTTTTTGATATGCTAATAAAATACTGGAGCACCACATCAGTCACTTCTAATGTTATCATTCAAGTTCAACGTGAGCATCTGAATTATAATGAATTATATGTCAGTATTATGCTATGCTAGATTATTTCGCAATCACTTTCTTGCAATTACATTACCTCCAGTATGTTCAGATTCTATACAATGAAATGGTTATTGCTTTTACTTTATGCAGCTAATATTTCTTTCTTCGTGTAGTTATTAATCATATCAATTATTAATAATATAAAAATTGAGCTGAGAGGATTATTGTTCCTTGGAGGAACATAAGGAAATACTCATTTAATGTAATTCACAAACCTATATCTCAGAGCTTCATTTACTTTTATTTGAACAAACCAAATAAACTTTATTGACATGTGACAATTACTATTTACTCTTGGTCTGTTGGAGGTTAATAAGTATCTTTAGAGCAAGAATATTTACTTCTTACATCATTCTCAATGAGAGGGTGTGTGACTGCCCTGTCGTTTGTAGTGAACAGAGTTTTCTCGGCGTATTTTACCGCATAATCGCTTTCATAAGAGACAGCCAACAAGATATCTTCTAGTTCCAGCACGGGCTCGTTGTCATCGCTTCGTCGCGGCAAGTATCCCTGCTGCCGGCCTCGGTAGCGTAGGGGCTAGAGTGCTAGCTCCGCGTACCGAAGGTCACCGGTTCGAGTCCGGCCGTGGGCATGGGTGTTTAGTGTTGTGTATGTGAATATCTTGTCCGTGTTGTAGTGTCCTTGTGTCAATACTTGATAGCAACAAATCACATTGAGCTGGCTGTATGGCCCAGTAGCCGAATGCCATAAAAAAAAAAGTATCCCTGCTGATGCCGAAGGTACCAACGCCGTCAACTCCCGCTGATAACTCGTTCTCTGCGTAGCGAAAATAAACCAGCTTGCGGTGTCGACAGCTGTGCTCCGAATGACATTTTCCTCGTTTCCTCACTATACAGCGCCACGCATTTTCGGTAGTCCAAGGAGAGGAGACTTAGCGAACAATGAACCATCAGCTCGTATGCGATAGGTCATATCTACCAAGAAACATAGCATGTAATTTCGTTTTTAGAGCAGTCCAGGGTGGCTGTTCGCGCACAGCGTTATCCAAGGTCTCTGGCTACGTATCTTTTCATTCAATCTGATATCTGAAAAAGTATCTCGGAATAGTGATTATTTTTAGCTTGGTGCAATCGCTACACTAGACGTAAATGTTTACACGTTTCTGGGTTCAAGGCTTCTGTGTTCATTTGCCGGTAAGGCTTTATCGCTTGTGATGAGATATCTCGCAAGTTACGTGTGCCAGGAAATGCCCTTTAATCTCTATATTACCGCCAGTTACACCGCTAATTTTTTACATGCTTACACCACAGAATGGCCTTCGAAGTTTGGAAGTTATTTTTCCATCATAATTTGAACGGCGGTGGCTTTATGCCGATAAATGGACCACAAATAATATGAACTTCCTTATTTTTATTCTAAGATGATACTACAATTCCAAAAGAAATTAATTTATCAGCTCCACTGACTACGAATGAGAATCGAGGGCTGATAATGGTTGAGTTACGCTCTACTAAACAGTGTCATCGACTCTAAATAGTGCCATTATACCGTATCAATGACGGCAGTGATACATGACTCTGCAGCTAATCACCTTTCCCCCTCCACGCTCTCAGGTTTGCTGTCGCCCAACTCCGCTGCTCTGGTCCTAACTTCACTCACGCTTCACTGCACCAGCTCACACTTCCGTGCCCTCCAACCTGCTAACTACTCCCCCTCCTGGGGCTAAGCATCAACTTCCGCTCTGCCAGCAGCTGCAACCCAATCACTTCAACGGGAGTGTGCGCAAGTGACTTAGTACCGGCGGAGAAAATTAAAAAAAATAAAATAAAGATAAGTAATTACTCTCTCTCTCAAAAAGACACTGCTTATAAATATTTGGTAGCCAATTATTTCGCTTGAGTTGGACTAGAATCTTGTAGTAAGGAGTGTAAATAAAGCGATTTCAAGAATTTACAGTATTAAGAGCATCAATGTCATCTGTACCTCTGTTGTCTCTGAGGAGAGGTATAAATTAAATGCCGACGTTAACAGTATGCTTTCAACGTGCACTCAGCAGATGGGTCAAATTTCAAAAAGTATCTTCAGTTGTTCGCAGAAGTTGAGTTGCATGAAATCTTGCTAGAATATACTAACGAACATTCGATCATAACTTTTCAGAATGAGGTTCTCTGGTATATTTGGGTAGTGACCGCTACTGTTTTGAGATATGAAGATAACCACATGATAAATCTTCATTACGTGAGACAACCATATCATGAAAAATGTTGAACATTACCTGTGTTTTTACGAGTGAAGGTAAGTAGTTGTACAGTTTGCAGAATAAATAGCACCTAGTGTTGATGGTTACATAAACGCTATTTCCGTTTGATCACGTAAGAACGTTTATTCATAGATGATAGATCTACATCTACGTCTACATCTATACTCTGCAAATCACAAATACTGTGGGTGGCAGAAGGAGCTAAGCACCAATCCTAATTCAGTGCATTCCAATCCCGAGCAGAACGAGGAAAGATGGAATACATAAATGTATCAGTACGGCATCTTATTTCTCGAATCTTATCCCTCCTGTCATTGCGACAGATCAGCTAGGAATATCTTGGAGATTTTTTGCATAATCTTTCCTGTGCTTTTTAGAAGATTCCTTTCGAGAGAGAACAATGTAGCCACCAGTCTTTGCACGAAGATGTAAGAATTCTGGTTGCTCAGTCTGTTGGCAAGCAAGCGTCAGCTGGTGATATGAAGCCGGCTACCCTCCCTTGGAAGAGGACTGCTAGGACTCTTTTTACTACCTGCTCAAAGGCAAGGAGACGCTGGCGGAATATTGGCGTGAAAGCAGACGTTCCTGTGGTGGTATCGAGCGAGCTAAAGAGTTTAATAAGTTAAGCGCACATTATCAAGTTGGAAGTTAGTTCCGTTTCGTGAGAGAGACAGTATCGTGCGGGTGTTGCAATTCTGTTGTCTTAGAAAAATGTTAGTAAGGGGATAAGACAAGTGCTAAGTGTTAAGGGTTCTAAGCAACATGTCTGGAAGCTGTTGCTTGACGCATGTAGTGCGTATTGTATGTAGTAAACATTAAAAGAACTCAGCAGATATATCGTAAAACTGTTCTTAATTTAAGAACGAAGACTTTCCCGGCGTATGACTGCAATGTAGTCTTCACGGGTGTACCGCCGGATAGTGTTGTGGAAACACAATATTTCGACGGCTGGCTCTGCCGTCTTCTTCAGGTGATGAGACATGTCTCATCACCTGAAGAAGACGGCAGAGCCAGCCGTCGAAATATTGTGTTTCCACAACACTATCCGGCGGTACACCCGTGAAGACTACATTGCTGTTCTTAATTTGTAATCGTTTATAGATGAATTTGTACGTGTATAAATATTAAAGCAAAAGTTGCTGTCAATGCCTTTTTCAGCACGTGAATAGACTAGAGGAACTAAGGACCGTTCAAGCGATTAGCTCCTTGAATTCTTCAGACCCTTGCTGAGAACGTGTGTGCGTCGCAAAGATAAAAGTCTTTAATCTTCGTTGACTTTTACACCCTTTAGAAGTAAGCTTCTATTGCGTTATTTGATATTTCCACTTCTTTCTTTGCACCATTTCTCATGCCAACTTTTTTTTATCAGGATTAGTACTCTGTTCTAATTTTAGGAATAGACCGTCTTTGATAAGTAGAGGGAAAAAGTAAAAAACGAATTCTTTAACAGTCAGTTTTAACTATAACACCACCCAAACATTTATAAAAATATTGCATTTAGCTTAAAGAATTACTGCACAGTGAATTTCATTCACACAAACAAACAATTATTCAATAAAAAAGCGTTACATCAGCTTTTATAATTGTTTGATTCACATAGACTTAAATTGATCAAAATTTTGTAGTGAAGCTGCATTGTGACGTTTTGCGCACGTAGCGCGTTCCAGAGGAAAGGTGACAGCTTTAGTTTCTGAGCTACTTGTATAACTGTCTCTAATAGGCACAGTTCGTAAATTATAAAATTAAATTTACCAGTCGCCTATATATGGATTTTTTTAAAAACAGGACACGATGAAAGAGCAATCACATATTATATTCTGACCTATTATGTTTGAAAATCTGTCCTATTTTTACATTACCTCCGATGTTTTTAAGTTCATCTGGAAATCTACGTCATGATTCGGTACTTCATTCCCAAAGTTTTCACATAGTTTTTGCAGATGATTCTAGCAAAATAATTAATTGAAACTTCATACTGGTCTGCAGTCGTTTCCAAAGTATAATGGTTTATAAGAAGATTAGTCTCAATAATCATCAGGGCAGCATACTATGTTCCTTCATTCCACTCATAATGTTTTTTTTAAATATTTTATTTGTAAAATATTTACGTTAAACCCCACACGTTTATTACCAGCATGATCAAAGGGAATATTCTATACGATAATACTTGACACTCCACATATTTCTTTGGTTTTGATATTTATCGTATTCAGCAAACATTATAAAAAAAGATTATTTTACACCAATTGATTTGATTACGAGAAGAAAGTAAGCTATACTGTAACATTTAGTGGTCTCTTGTAACTAAAATTAAATAATATACTTTTATATAATAATCGTCAAATTCATTGAAAAAGTACGTTGCATCTGCAACATTAAATAAATAGTATCTTCAAGTGTGATCATTGCTTCTGCACTTCGTAGTACTTTAGGTGCCAATGTATAATCTTACTAACCATCAGGAAATTGTTCTTTTATGTGGTTCCGTTCCTTTGATTAAATACACGAGATACCTTAATTATAAACTTTGCTTCGCCTTGTAGACTTGATGTTTCTTTCCACACTTTATTAAGTTCATATTTTACCCGACTCCTCTCGGAAATGAGCTCTGAAAACCCGCACCGAAGAATGAACGTAGCACTCAGACTTTGCAAGCAGCGAGTCATTAATTTTGTCTTAACGATCACTTTCTTTAAACTCATTAAATTATGTTTTCAACAGTATCACTTGACTCGTTAGCTAAAAGTAAGATTCAAAAGACTCGCAACTACTAAGTTCAGCGGTGCAAGAATTAAATTTTCAGTTTGGTACTGTTTTTTGTCTCAGTTTCAGAAACTCACATATCAGACTTGATACCAGTATTTGTATGACAGTTCATGCGCATTTAACTTTCTTCAATGACAATTATGTTTTTACCAAGTTTTTTTGAAGCGATATATTACTAGTTAAAATTTATTAGTAAGATTCCCTTGGATGTTCGCCTCAAACGGATAAATGTATCCAATTTTCCTATTTTTTATTCTGTATTTTTTTTAATAAATTTTGTGAATTCCATAAATATTTTGAGAGGATGTTAAGTCTATCTACATCGCGGTCCCATTCATTTCTTTTTAACTAAAATTATAACTGCCTATCCTTAATACTTCTTTCATTATATAATTAAATTTAACAGTCTACCAAATCTTATTTGACATCAACATAGAGCTGAAAAAATGATCTAATTGATATTATTTCATTCTGTTGCTAATAGCTGGAATCTCTGAGCATTTTATACAGGTACTTTTTACAGATGGGAAGTAATTATCACTATCTATCACCGACCAATGTAAGTTTGTGTTAATATATGCTTTGTTTCTCCTTTGTTTAGAGACTGTGTGTTGTTGTAGAGGAAATAGGGAATTATTCCAGAATGCTGTTGGATTGTTGTAAAAAGTTTCGCGAAGCTAGTGAACAGGATGGCAGGCATGACGGTCGAATTCACCCCGCCCCCTTTTCGCTCCTCCCCCCGTTACCATTACCTCCACAATAACACAACAAAGCGACAAGTCGGAGAACTATACTAAACTTATTAGCTTACGCATCATCACTGGAAAAAAAGTAAATGTCTATGGCAATATTGACTGTAGACTCCGTAGGTTAGTTTGGTGGCCTGAGTGACAGAGTTTAAATTTGCCGTGCGTTCCGTCTCTGGAATTACAGATTGACGAGGAGCGTTGTAGGGTAGCAACTGTAATTGGGATAGTAGCATCTTATTTTCATATTATTCGTGCTAAGCATTTGATTCATCATTACTGGAAGTATTTTAATTTTCCGATTTTTGATTATTTTATTTTAAATAGGTTGTCAGATAAATTTTGTTCGCTGAAGTGCCTATTTAGAATATATCCAATTGTTTTTCAAGTCACGGATACGAATGGGTTTTACAGATATGGAGTCCATAGTAGTCAAGGACAGAGATGCTGGGTTTCATCCTATATCTACACAACACAATTACGACAATAATTGTCTCTTCCCCATTTACTACTTAGTGAAAAACGAACAAATTGAATTATGAATTCAAAAATAAATTATGTGGTCTGTTACATTTAACTAAAAGAAAACTCATTTATACATACTTCAGCATCTTTCGGAATCAATTCACCTGGTTTAATGGGGATATATTTTGTGTTTAATCAATTCTTCCTATCTGTCTGTGTGGCATGAGAGATTTTTATAACTCTACCAGTTAAATAACAAATCCTAAATATTTTATGTAAGAAATCATTTTTTCTATATTTGAAGATAAGATTAATTGGAATTTGTATTATTTTGATTCTTATGTCTTGAAGGAAACTAATACACATTTCTTGGAAGTAGCTTACAAAATAACTATGCGTTACATACCAAATTTATAAAATGTAAGCCAATATCCCACGACAGCGCATTGTGAACAGTGATGTCACTTTTTTCGCTTGCCACATTTACGAATCTAAGCACTAACACTAGTTCGTATATTATTTTATTTATTGCTTAACAATTTGTATCTAATTTCATTGTATACTTCGCTGCTATGTGGCGTTTCAATAAACATAACGTTTCGAGAATGTTCTTCCTCATTTCCATAATGTAGATGTGCTGTAAAAATACGTGCTACATGGCAGCCAAATGCCGAGAAAATCGCCGTTTACACTTCTTAATTAATGAAGTATTACCGAGTTAAAGTTGTCATGAATACTTATCAACATCATACCACTGCTAGGACAGGCTTGGGTAAATATAACTGAAGCCTCTGATTGTCCGTCGGAAGATAAAAAAATTAAAAGTAAATACAGTGAAGCGCTGCTACTGGAACGTCACTCAATATGGACATCCATCATCCGAACCATGTGTAGAAAAAATTTTAAAGGGAAAATTATAAATCCGGTGTATCCGAGCTCAATTTCAGAACCAGATACTTCTACATATTATTCTTAGGTATAGAATTCAAGTTTTTTTAATCTGATATAAACTAGTATTTTTGCCGGTGGTGAAGTTAAGACTTTTACTCTTTATTGGAAAGTGACTGCCGAACAGGTTCGATCCTCTGGGCGACTATACTTTTAAGTGTTATTGCGAATAGTTGGAATATCTACGTAAATTATTTTTTGTACTGTTTATGGTTTTACGCCTCATCGACGTCAAGGTCATTAGAGGCGGAAAAGGACGGGGTAAGGAACGGAAAGGAAATCTGCCATCGCCTTTTGAGGGAAGCATCCCGGCATTCACCTGAAGTGATATGGAAAACCCAAATCTGGATGCCCAAACGGGGTTTCGAACCGACGTCGTCCCAAATGCGAGGCCATAGCGTTATCCACTCACCCACCACGCTCGGTAAGTGTAAATCAAAACATTGTATAGATACTCTCTACTTACGAACAGTAATCTCACATATTGTTCCAGAAGAGCAGTTTTTACACCTCTATGAACTCTTATGTAATGCTGAATTTCGTCATTCGGTCTTTTGTATTATTACAAACCTTTACTCTATTTTGAATTCGATGAACTAGCTCTTGAATGATTCCACCCAGCTACTTTCGGTATCTTCTGCGATTTTTCTTTATTTATATTGCAGCTCAAATCTAATTTCATTACTTATGTTGTTGTATCTGAGCTCACTCTATGTCAGTGGTTCCCAATTTCCTTTTGGCCACGGAACCCCAATTGATCATACATTTTTTGGCGGATCCCCATTTTTATAAGCGTAAGCTGAAAAACCAGTATCGCATCGGTAAGTCGTCACAAAACGAAGCAGAACCATGATACCCTTCTCACGGCGTGGTTATAACTCTTTTCAATGAATATTTTATTTAATTCTCGGACGGAACTCGGAACCCTTGTGACACTTCCACGGAACCCCAGGGTTCCGCGGACCACCATTAGGGAACCACTGCTCTATGTTGACTTATCTCTGTGTTTATATCATATACTGTCATTTAATTATTGTTTTTGATTTGTGTGTTGTTGTTACATGCTTCGTGTGAATAATGATTTGTTTTTTATTCTAGTGAATTCATGGAGAACTCTTTTCCTAATTGCTGGAGCTTTGTGTATGTGGTAGCTTCCTCGAGCTCTTAATGAATGTTTTCTGTAGCTGTTTATTTTTAGTATTTTCTTGTTTGTGAGTATGCAGGGGGCTAATAATTGTGGTTCAATAAGTGCTGAGTAAATGTTGAGGGGTTTCTGCATGTATTGCTTTGATTTGTTCTTTGTATCTTGTGTCGAAATTCCTAGATTTCTTGCGTATGCACATTATTTTGCAATTGTTGACAGATAGGTTAACACATTCCTGACTGCTGGTGCTGGTCACTTTCACTGTTGTTGTTTACATGGTTTTGAGTTTGGTTGTTTCTCCTGAATGCTATTTATATTCCTTGTTTCTTGAATATATCGTCTTCAATATCACTATGTACATTTATAACTACTGGCGATGCACCATACCAGAAGGAAAAACACATCTGGTGAATAAACGTCAATCCAAACACTGCTTAACTAGTAAGCATTTATTGAAAACTGATTTTTATTTACGTAAATAACTTTTTCTCGCACTTCTTCCACAAGAACCAAAAAGACTCTCCATCATTTTTCGTAGACTTGGAAACTATCTGCATAGAATAACGTTGCGAATCAACAGCATAAGTGGTATTTGAATATTTTTTATTTTGATTTTTTTTTTTGCACCAGCCTATATTGTCATAAACATTGCTGTAGCCATCTAAAAACTTGTTTATAAGTGTAAATTTCTAAATCTTTTCTGCGACATATTCAGCATTCTAACCAGCTCGACGGCTTTGCTAGATTACAGCCAGATGTCGTGACTGAAGACTGAATATCCAACACTTTGTAAAAATGTTGGTAGGGTAATATCACGTTTCTTTGATTCTCTTTTGATCAGATATTAAATTTCTTCTTCGTCCCAGCTAAAGTAACGTGATGATGTACGTCTAACATTGTAGTCCAAACCCTAAATTTTCAAACTCGAAATGGTTTAGTAGTATTTTAAGTTATGCAAGTTTATGTGTAAAAGAATTTAATGTTCAGAAGTGATAATTATTTTCTTCTCTAGTGCCAGATCATGCAAAGGTATTATTCGTACCTGTGATTAAATGTCAGAATTTAAGTTTTCAAACAGTGAAATACGTTCGGTGGTTTTCCAATTATGCCACCTTGGAGGTAAAAACGTTTGGTATTTAATACATATTTTGATTTATTGCTTCGTTGCCACGTGACTTAGCGTTACGAAAACATATCTCAGATTTTAAGCACAAGGGTGTGGGAAGATTTTCTTTTTTAGGTAAGGCTGTCAGGGATGGAATGAGTTACCAAGGGAATGATGAATAACCTACTGAAAACGTTAAAAGAATTTAAAGTTAAAATTTGTAGAGGGCAAATGTAGGTGAAGTGAAGGATAGCGGGAAGTTGGGTGTGTAGGGAAATTGCCACCGGAACGTGTGCTCCATTGCAATTAAATAATAATAATAATAATAAGTCTGACTAAAATCTTTCAAAGTAGGAAGTTTTTGCGTGATACCAGAACAAAGAGACAAAGCCACATTACATACTCAGGCAACAGTAGAAATATTTAGATTGTTCGTTCTGGTTGCTGGTACACCGCGGCCTCATCATCATCTGCCACTGAGAGCAAAATTCCTCCTGCTTCCTAATCTATAGAACTATCTTTTATTAATATTGCTGAAATCTAATGTCACAGAATCCATTGTAAAGAGTGGTCTTTAGAAGGGGAAGGGGAGTTTACTTGCATTTATATTTCGTCCTTATGCAGAAGGATTAAATCACTGCAAACGACCTAAATATTATCTCCCACGTCGGTATCCAATAAATAAATAAGTATCAGCAATTTGTCAAGAGTAAATGTAATGTATAATATATTAGGAGCACTTTGCATTTCCCCACTTCAATACAGCAGGTGCTGCATGAAGCAAATGTAGCGATTTAATCAAAATTATAGCAATCGATATATCCGCAAGTCTCATTTTTGTGTTATCACTCGTTCGTATACAGATTTCTGGATAGAAAACATAACGTTTCCAACTCTTGGGACATCACAGTAGACATTGATATTGATGCTAGCTGGATTTTCTTAATTTCGGTTTTCTTCGAAAGTAGTTATCTAACACCAGCTGAATGCCCGTCAAGCGTTTGAAACATTTTTTTTAAAGTTGGTACGCTATAGGGATTTTTATAAAATTGGTTCAGAGCGGAATAATTTCGATAACGTGATGGTTATACAGCGATCCACGTGTCTTCAGTAATTTCCACAAAGAGGTGACTGCGGCGACCCGTGCTTTGCAGTGTGTCAGAGTTCGGCCACGTGGCCATCCGTAGTTCACATCGACGGCCGGGTGGCGGCGCTGATGTAGGTGGTGGGGGTGGTGGGAGGGGGTAGGGGGTGACGGCACTGGCGCCAAGTGTTATTGTCTCCCGCCAAATTGAATAAACACGGCCCGGCTCCGGTGGGAAAGGATAGGCGTGGAGGGGGGAGCAGGCGTCCGCTAGGCAGCGCCGCTAGACAGAGAGCCGAGCGGGAACTCGGCCCGATTCGAGCAGCTTCGTTTGTTTAAGCAGTACGCAGCTTAAATATCTCACTAACCGGGAAGTAGTCTGTGGCGCCGAGGTAAGGAATGTGATTCTATATCACACATTCACCACTAACCACACATGTCTAAAACATCGACCAGTAATTTATCTTCATATTCGTTGTTCACTTAAATGTTTGCTACATTACAATACGCTAGATAAAATTGTGATTAACTATTTGTAGTTTCAGCACCTGTAACATAATAAATGTTCATTGCAGTAAGTTTTGGGAAATGTTATACCTAAGATTATAGAATTGTAGGGTATGCAGTTTACGCAAGTTGTACCGACGTCACCAATATATTGCTCGATCCGTATTTTAACCCATATGCTATGGGAAGAACAAAAGCTGACTCAAATAGTATCAGATTCAGTGTCTACTCTTTCAAGTGAAGATGATTACCATGTGGGAAAGCCAGTGGAGATAATCTCTCTAAAGTATGGATACGGTATCTGTGTTATTGATGACAGATAACAGATTTTATTGAGAGAGTATCATTCATTCCAAGAAAAACAGTGAATGATATTCTGACAGAGTACTTGACGCAAGAAATATTCCCACTCTAGTGTCTTGGAGAAGCGATGAAATTGACTCTCTAGTCGGCGAACACAAGTCGCTCAGCTTCATCGATGGATGGGAATGGGAATTCATTGCGCTGTTTTTCTGATGTTGAAAAACAGGTGTTCTGCTCGGGACCATTTTCGTCTCTTTTCCAAACAACTCTTGTCTCTTTTCTTTATGTACAAAACTTCACTTCTCTCAGCCATTAATCCCTTGGTCTTTTTCTGAGTCGTTTACTTTGTATCTTCATTCACCTATATTTATTAGTATTCTGTCCCTCCTCTTCTCTTGATATGTCAATGCATTTTAGTATTTTCTTCTTCATCCTCTATTGCTAGAATCCATTTTTCGGTGTGTACCTAACACTTCATTTCATTGTTCCTGTACATTGCTGTTACCTGCTGTAGTGCCTAATTTAGTTTCACCAGTCTGTATCTTGCTACTATTCACCTTCTTCACTGTCCAGGTTTCGTTGAATACTTGTTAATGGGAATTTAAAAGCCTAATAAATTATTCTCAGTTCTCTTTGAATTATCCTTGGTCAAAAATAATCTTTTCAGACTTCTTAAAAATATTTCAATTTAATCTTCCTCATTCGATCCGCTTCCCTCCACAACAGTTCTCAGGTAGTGAAAAATAAATTACGAATCTGTTAGCCTACCGTCCATATTTACCACGGTTATTCATCCTATTTCTGATTGATGTCATGTGCCTGATTTTTAATCAATTAAATTTTATGTTTATGGCCCTACAATGATTTTATATATGCAATTGCCTTTGGATTTCCTCTCTCTTATTACCTCCTGCTATTAGATCACCTGAAAAAGCCATAAGCTTGTTACTTTCTTTTCACCATCTCTTCTCGCCTCTTTCTCCATTATTTTATCCATGACACCGATAAAGAATAGAGATTTAAACCATCGAAAACCGGGGCTATTTTGGGACAGCAGGGAGAACTTTAGGAAGCCTACATTTTTCATATTTTTTAAATCTCCCGAAGCACCAGTTGCGAAGTATTGCATCTTGTTATGGTCATTTGAAGTGTTATTATTTGCTGCTATATATCGGCAGTTTTTCGCAACTTCGTTCACCAATGTTTAATTTTGTGACGATTTTCAAAATGCTCTGTTATTCTTAAAACTTTTATACAGCAAAGAAAACCTCGAAGCGCAGATGTAAAACAGTTAGTAACAACAAAAGCACATGGCTTAGCTACCGTTTTAAGTAATAATCAAACATTATAATTTATAATACCCACAAATTTTCTAACGTTTTCTAATATTCCGCGGGGCAACTTTGTGACAGTATCAAAGTAATTGAATTGATATTTTACCGGTAACTCATGAGGAAAATTAAATTTCTCTTAATAATATTTTATAAGCAACGTGATAAATGTATTATTCAGTACCAAACAAAGTCAGTTGAGACATGTTTAATGATATTGTTCCCTTAAATCAACTTCAATTTTTGATTTGGCGAAATTAAAGAATTAATCAGGAATTAAATTGGAAAAGCTCTAAATTTGATTTGAACTGAATATTTTTAAATCTGATAGGTCTGTAAGCTGGTGGTCTTAGATAGCTAATTCTTCTTACAAGATTGAAAAGTACAAAAAATGTACTAAACACGAAATAAATACACTGCAGATGATGTTAAATACAAACTTTCAAATCTTCCCTGATGAATCCTTAATGGAGAAACCATGAATCGACCACTGTATCACCCAAGTTTGTGAAACGGATAGGCAGGAAAGCATGTCAAAATATTTTTGCTGAAACCTGTGTAGTTCAGGAGCAGAAAGAAATGCAATCCACAGTAGACAATAATATGTGTAGGATGAGACCAAAGAAAGTGCTTCTACTCTAACTTTTTACCAGCTACTTTTCTCATTGATTTTAAACAAAAAAATGACTTGTACCAACGCTTCTCACTTCGTGGGGGCATCATTGGTACATTACCGGAGGAAAATTTGCGTGAAAAATAGTAGTAATTTGGTTTGTAGTACCATAATTCGAATGAGGAAGGACAGTTCTAACCAAATAACTCACCTCATTCATTTTGTTAAATTACCACCATTTTCTCTGAATTCTCAAAAAAGTATACCAAAGTATCCCCATTTACGGCATGTATTCGGTTAAGCAGGATGTTCTACCTTCACACTTCTACCGTACATTTCATTCACTAGATTTATTGTTTATGCTTTGTTTATCATAGCACCCGAGACCTTGAATCTGTGCATACTGCCAAAGGCTTTTTTGGTAAGCTGCAATACAATCAGCAGATCTAGTCCTAAATTGTTGGAGTTGATGCAGCTATTTACAGCAAATATCAGGTCTGCTGTTGATATATCCACATACGAAATCTCGTAAGTTCTCTTTTAGATTTAAGAGTTTGTAGACTGAAGTATCATTAGAGCTGGGAGAACCAATGGAAATCTACGATAAAGAATCAGTGGAATTCATGTGTAATGAGTCCGCAACCGACAGGAAAACGCCGTCTGGATGTTTCTAAGCGATTTGAAGATAGTCTTTTCCGAAGGCTTTAAAAATGTTACATGAAGAGTAATAGGAGGACATAGATTGGTGTTGTTTGTGGAACGCAGAGTGCCGCAGCGCCCGTCGCACTGACCGCGCGCGTGAGAAGTGAGTTTTTTTTCCACCGCCGCGGCACTGTGCTGGCTGACGGAGCCCTGGGACTAACAGGCCGACAGCAGACAGCTCTCCAGACTCCAGGGACGGCGCGCTGGCAGCTTCTGAAACGAACTTACTGCGCACCAACAACAAGTCAGGCCTGCGGCATTCCATTTGACGCAAAACTAATTCAGCACAGAGAAAAAAACACGGTGTTCCGTTCTCCCATAAATATTATTTCTGAAAGGTGCTTTGTGAGCCATCTTTCTCCCTTCAAGCTTAACCAGAATCGATAAATGAGGCGTCAGTTTGAAGATTAAGTTCTGCGCTTTTGTAAATCATCAATTAAGACAGCATTTTTTCGAAATGCGATCCGTGTAACAAACTGACCTTTTTATGATTGCCTCGGGTGGATGTTACTCACCACAGAACCCATGGAATATTATCTGTACTTAATTGGTCTGTATGATTCAAACAACATACAATAAACTAAGGAGAACTTCATTTTACTTTTATATATATTTCACTCATCATTTGCTTCACAAATTACACTTTAAATAAGTCATTATAAGCTCAATATTCTCTCTTATTATCCCGATTAATAACACAATTACTATTCGAGCGAGGAACACCAATTCATGCCTCCGCTCGCCATGATTTCTATCCCCCGGACTGACCAAAGAATACTCTCACTCCGCTCACAGCTTGCTACAAAGATAATTACACACAAACTGTTTCGATATCCTAAATACAATCATTTGCAATGCTTCTCATAAAACTTAAATTGACAACACAATGTTAAATATAGAACACAAACAACAAATGAAAAAAAATGAATACTAAAACAATAAATTTTAGGTGTGAGGGGACCACGTTTCCTCACATCCGTAATTTGGCAAAATTATGAACAGGAAATGTCACGGGTATACGATAGTTCAGAGTCAAACTGCTACGCTGCGCTGGCGTGATAAGGAGTGATCGCATTTCCGATGAGAGCAGCAACACCTATCTTAGAGGTACTGGTAAACTGTGTGTGTTTTCTAGAGTAAGCAGCTTTTCGAATTTTTTTCCTGTTAAGGAAACATTTCATCATTATTAATTGTTTCGTAAGACGTTATGAGAATATTGCCACGTAGCTATTTCAGATGACAAATAAACTGCTAAAATGAGCCGGTTCTTTTTTCATTCTAATACAAACCACCAACCATCGTATTTCATTCACGAAATTTTGGGACAGGTGATCGAGTCTCTATTAATCATTTTTCCCGTCGCTCTCGATTAAGATCTTAGAATGTGTAGTCTTCATGACTGTATAGAATCATGATATTTTCTTTGTAGATCATTGAACCCCTGCTAAGAATATGTTAGATGATTACATTTTCGACTCCCAGTTCTATTTCCTGATACGACGAAGAAAAATTAAACATGTGCACTAACTTTAGTTGTGTCGAAACCAGGGTTACCAGAATTTTTTCTCCGAATCCGGGGACGGTTCAGAACTTTTCACCAAAATCTGGGGTCGCTTTCGGCATTTGTCCTAATGACGCGTTGTACTTTTATAAGTAATATGATAAGATATGATTAAAGGTTGGGTTACCTTAAAAGCCACATATTGTTTATATTTTGTATTCTAAATGAGGATCACAGACAGCCATATTGCACACAGCAAGAAGAAATGATTTTCCAAAGATGTTGTATCCAAGACGCAGTATCCTTGTAATTTTCCTTTATTCCTAGGAACGCACAAGGAAAGAAGTGCGTTTCTTATCTCTTGAGTTAAAAGAATGCATTAACAAATCAGGGCTTTTAAAAAACTCTCTCTTGATTAAAAAAAAATCTGAGGACAACAGTAAAAATTCGAGGACATTGCGGGGACGAAATCTGCCCGGGGACAGAGTACTAAATACGGAGATTGTCCCCGGCAAAAGGGGACGTCTGGTAAGCCTCTTCTAAACCACTTAATTCTTTTTAGCTGTGTTACGTTCTGTAAAATTCTTTAAGAACTATGTTTCTATAGTAGCCTACTATATAGCTTAATGTTTTTTGAGAGCGCTCCTGAAAAAAAACCTCACATTAGTAACTTAGGCTAAAAATGCGACTATAGCAAATCGCATACGATTGACATCTTATCTTTTTCTCTACTCCTTTTGTGAAACTTGCAATCTGGAGGGAAACAATATCCAAGGATGGACGTCTATACAAGTGTGATTTATACTTCCACCGCGAATAAAACTAGAAATTTCTGGAAGAGAAGTTCGACAGACGATGATGATGCTTTCTGCTTATTAAAGGGAAAATTATACAGTGGAATCGGCTTTTATCGTAAATTTTAGTGAATACAATGTCTCTGATTTATAAGTTTGAAACTAGATTCGTACGCTAATCGTCGAGGTCATCGATTGGTGGATGTTTTAATGTGGATTACTGCGAGCACTTTAAAGTCTTTTGTATTTCAGTGTGTCTGAAGGTATAATAATAGCTCGTAACAGTGCGCGCCAGAAATCCACTGGGTATCTCATTTGTTAGAATCACTTTAAGCTAAATACTGAAATGAGGTCCTTAGCATTTTTCACTGATTTTTAAACGTGTGTCAGAATTTAGAATGTACTAATCAAAACCGTTGATGTCAGTTACAGTTTTAAATCTATTTCTATTGTTTATTTTTTCATACAAGTTAAACGTGAGAAATGGTTAATTTAAAATTGATACTGATACAAAGTACTGCATGATGTTATGTATTCGTGATTTATGCATCCCATTTGTAGCCTCATTACTATGCAAATTACTTCTAATGGATGAACTGCAGCGATATAAAGCCCTGCCCTTTGACAACACAAGGATATGTGAAATAGGGAAAATATGGATGGCCGTGAAATAATATCACTGATAAATTTATAACGTGATTGAGAAGTCACAAAAGTTGCTGCCACCGCATGTACACCTGACTGACTAGCAGTGACATTTTTAATTTTTGAGCTGTGACCTATAATATTAATGACAAACGTATTTGAAAACAACAGTGACTGAATGAAGGAAGAAAATACGATTATGTATCATATGATACAATTTAGCGCACAACATAGAACTCAGGAATTGAGTTCCAATTCTATATTTACATGTCACCATCGTGGTAGCTTTTTCTTTTATTTTTATGCAATTAATATTTGTAATGTAAGGCAATAATGGTAAGAATGTAGTGTAAATATTATAACATTGTTATTAAGAATTTTTTGAGGTAATTATGATCCATGAAGTGGATGAATCGAGACCCTTAAAATGATAACACAGTGACAGCAAGCAAACTGGTAACGTTGACAATGAACAGGGACAATAAAAGTATTTGTCTTTTGTTTTCGCGTCTAAACAAAATTACATATGCTGAGTAAATTTTAAACATTTTAGTAGCATTGATAATCTAATAGTGGTTATAAAAAAAATCGTTCTTTTATTTTTCAGTTTTTATTGCTGGATCTGGAAATATCAAATACTTCATGTATGTATAAGTATCTAAAGATACCATATTCAAGTTAGCTTGCAGTTAAATTATTTCCTTATAGCAGGAAGTTGTGCAAGAATTACTGCTGCGTAGCTCAATTTTTTCTTGCTCGGTGCATTGTAGCAGTAAAATATTGACTATATTGACTAGATCTAATTTCCTTACCACCAAAAAGAGATTTATCGCATACCATTGCCGTTTATATTAAGAAAGTCAGATGTGACTGATAACCCTGAAGTGAGTTTTTTTAAATAACTCCGATGCAGACTGATGGAGTACAATGTGAATTGGAGTGAGATCAGTCTGATCGGCAGTGTAAAAAGTGGAGAACTATAAGCGAGTACTGACGAAGAACAAGAAGAAAGAAGAACATCGCAGATATCTAAAGAGATAACAAAAAATCAGACGGGGCAGATCAAATGCTGATGTTAATTAGGGAGCTAAAACAAGCTCTACTTGCTGGACAAAATACCCGCAACAACATTTGGATGCTAAGGCTGTTGCTGTCTTCACCATATTTTTGAGGTATGCGACACGACATCGTAAATTATTTTGAGATTTACCAGTTAATATAAATTTTCAGTTTTATTCCGGCGATGATTTTTTACTTCTTAGCACTACTCCGCAAACTCTCCAAACAGACATCAGAAGCAATGTCTTTGCTCAATGTGCTCTCGAGATACATTAGTTTGAAGTTCCGTACAGAGTAAAATCTGCTATCACGCGATGCGCCTGCACAAGAACAAAGATATCAACAACAAACCGCATTCAGCCCCACGACTCATACGGTCATGATGAGTTATCTGTGATTCGCTCAATCGTTGCTCACGGATTTTTTGTTTAGGAGTTATTAGCTACTACAATATTACGGTTGGTTGCCGCTCAAGAACGTTCTGCCAGACAACGCTGTGACGAATGAATAGACATTTCCAAGTTAAAAAGTTCATAGCGAACTCAGACAGGAAATATACCATGCTTGGCAAATGTAAATGAGGAATCTATTTGGCTGGCCCTAAATTACCTTAGTTGCATCTCCCCCATGTCCCCACAAACACACACAAACTTGTGTATTATTGCCTACAATACTTGGGATTTCTTTATGGAGATTCTTAGTCTGCTGTATATATACACTCTCGTTCCGTGTCCACTAATTACCGCAGGCTCTGCTCTTTCCGCGTCGCTCCAGCAGTGAGGTGTTCCGCCTGGCGTGCAGGCAGCACGCAGCACGTCGTGCGGGCCAAGTAATGACTTCTCCACGGGCTGAACAAGTGTTCACCAACAGCAGCCAAATTTTCACCTGGCTGCCGCCGTCCCCCTGTATTCTCCCTGCAGCCATATTTGTTACTGCAGCTCTCATAACTGTAATGCAGTGCCGCCTCGGCGAGCTCGGCAGGTGGTATTTTTTTTTTTTTAGCTCGTTTCCCTTTTGTGGCTGGCAGTGGTGTGTGATTGCGCTGTTCCGCGCGGTGGCACCGCAGCCGAAGACCTGCCTTTTCACGAGTTCCAAATGGACCGCCAATTGGGGAGAGCCGGCTAATTAGGTTCGAGTGCGGAGGAGAGAGCTCGCGTGTGACAGCTGGCTGGCGTTTGACAAAGCGCCGTGTCGAGTGGCGGTGTGAACAACTTCACCAGCCTGCATTATTTTTTCCTCGCCTTTCGGCGGAGTTCGTTGACAACGATTAAAGACTGCACTTTTCACTTTGCATACTTCCTTTAATCTGTTCAGACGCTTCAGCAAGGCAAAATATAAGACTGCAAAAGCATTGGGCAATTCTCTTTGAAGTCTGAAGGCACAAGGTGCATAATTTCTTCAAAGTACAAGAATTTGACGTTGGTAAAAGTCTATGCTCTTGGCTTCAAATATTTAATTAACCATTGAAATTTCTTCATATCTGGTATTGCTAAAGCAGCCCTCTTGACCTATATTTTTACTTCTTACATTCAATAAGTCTATTGAATGCTGTTGCGAAAAAATTAATTTTCTAAGGTAAAGATTGCAATATACCTTTCCATAGCTGTTATAGTAATTTGCTTTCAAATTTTTAAAGTTGGGACTGTTAATTGAACTGTTAATTTCTAAACTGTATTTAAATTTGTGAGTGAAAATTTCTGCCCAACTTTTTTGCTATCGCATTTCTTTAAAGGTACAGAGAAAATCTTTTTGCTTTTACAGCTCCAGATAAGTTCTGTGCTATAAAACTGCGAAAATTCTGAGGGTTATCATTTAATTTATTTTTTGCAATGCGGCGTTTTCTGATTCCGCTATGAATTTCTGATCGACATTTAAAATCTTATTTGCAAAGATTATACTCTTAGTGGAAACCGTTTTTCCCGAAAATGAGAAGTTTTACTCAACAACTTGTGACGGTCCCAGTCTACCTCGAACACATAGTTGCATGCCACGTTACTTCTACTCTAACATAGAACAACTAAGTTAATTCTGATATCTCTCAGTTCAAATGAAGTTTCCACTACTACTGAATGACTACGCATTGGTTCAATTTACTTCTACTACACCGCGATTCACTAAAAGTGTGTGGCGGAGGGTGCATTGTACCTATCCGAAAGGGTAAAAGTTTTAAAGGGATATGGCAGGAGTCGCCCATGGGATATTGTGAGGGACCATCCCAGCATTCGCGTGGAGTGATCCGGGAAAACCATGGAAAACTCAGATCAGGATGGCCGGAGAGCTTTATCGAAAGCTACTCCTGTCAGATTTTAAGTTTACTCGCCCGGTAAATCCTTTCTATTCCCTAATAGCTCGTGGAAAAAATGAATACAGAAAAGAATCGGTTCAGGCCCTAATTTCTCTTATCTTATTTTCACGGTCATTCCGAGATACGAATGTTCCATGTAGTAATATTTGTTTGCTGTCATTCCGAAATATGTCAGTAGTGAATTTTTCAATTAGCTTCTGTCGAGAGCAACGGCTTCGGTGTTCCAGGTCTTCCCAACCTAACTCCTTCAACCCACACTTACGCTCTCTCTCCAACTATATATACCTGTCACGAATCGGGCGGCTCTTCCTTGGACCTTCTCTAATGTCTCCATTAACCCATTTTGATGGGGACCCCATACAGAACAACAATATTCTAAGTGCGGACGCACTAGTGACTTATATGTAATCTATTTAACTTCCGGAGTGCAGTGTTTTAAATTACGACCTAGAAATCTGAGCATACGATTTGCTTTCCCAATTGCATTCTCGATATGCTCATTCCATGACAAATTATTACGAATTGATACCCCTAGGTATTTAGCTTAATCTACCGTTCTAAGGACAGTACCATTAACTGTATATTCAGAGCTAAATGGTGTCACCTTTTTACTTACACGCATGACTTGGCACTTTTTAGCGTTTAACTCCAACTGCCAGTCTGTACACCATGCAATTATTTTCGTAATATCGTCTTGTAATAAAGCGCAGTCTTCCTGGGTTTTGATTTTACGATAAATAATAGCATCATCAGTAAATAATCTTTTCATCACCGTTATTACGTCACACAAATCATTAATGTATATGAAAAACAACAGAGGCCCTATCACACTTCCCTGGGGAACCCCAGACCTCAACTCGGTAAGTGATGAACTCTCACCGTCGAGAACTACACACTGTGTTCTGCCCTTCAAAAAGTCTGCAACCCAGTCGCATATTTATCTAGATATGCCGGAACCACGAAGTTTCCTTAGTAACCTAGTGTGAGGCACAGTGTCAAAAGCTTTTTTAAAATTTAATAGAACTAAATCTACCAGAGATTGCCCATCTATAACACGGCACAAATTAAAATTGCATGTTGTGTTTCGCAGCATTGGCCTTTTCTGAATCCATGTTGATTTGGGTTTAAAAGCTCACCTTCATCCAAAAACCGCATGATATTTGAATAGATGATGTGTTCTAAAACCCTACAAAATATTTATGTTAACCAGATCGGCCTAAAATTTTGAGGATCATTAACATTCCCATTTTTAAACACTGGACTTACGATGGTGGTCTTCCATTCAGCTGGTATTTTTCTTTGATCCAAGGAGGCGGTATGTAATTTCATCAAATACCGTACGGTACAATTTTCCTTTGCGTACCTGGAGTAGAATCTTGTAGGAATACCGACTGGTCCGGGAGCCTTACTGGTTTTTACATTCATAAGCAGTTTAGTTATTCCCTCGACTTCAAGAACTAGATCATTCATAATTTTGTTGGTACGATTGGCAAATGTCGGAATCTCCTCTGAATTTTCTGTCGTGATAGCTTTTTTAAATATATCATTCAAGATTTCTGCTTTCTCTACGCTAGTTTTGGATGATTCCCCCAATTTCCTTAATCAGTGACGGCATATCCTTTCGAGAGCCTGTTAATAATTTGACATACGACCAGAACATTTTTGGGTCAGTGATCAGATCTTCGGATAAATTCCTGGCTTGGAATTCTTTAAACGCATCACGCATTGCCTTACGCACTTCCGCTCGTAACTGGACTAATTTAGAGCGGTTAGACGAGTCCCCCGATTTCTTTACCATGGTATGTAAACGCCTTTGCTTCCTGATCAATCGCTTCACTTCCCTATTGAACCACGGAAGGTTCTTACTTACCTTAATATACTTCTTAGGAACAAATTGGTTTAAACCGTTCCATATTAATTCTTTTAAATTAAACCAAAGTTCCTCAACATTTTTATTTAGCGTGTACGTTTCAAAATTTTTCGCCAAGTGATCAACCATACCCACATCGTTTGCCTTATCGAAGCAATATACGAGTTTGTCTTTGTCATGCTTCAAATTCATACTAGATTTAAAAGTCACCACAACCGCCTTGTGATCACTTATAATCTTTCTGAAGATGAGTTTAGGAACGTTTCGGTTATTAACCTAAGTCTTCCGCCCAATATTAAAGTTCATGTGTCCCAATTAACCAACGGTGGGTTAAAATCACCACCCACGATCAATATACCATACCCCTGAAATTTTTAATAAATTTTATTAAGTGACTCTCTGAAATATTCCGCGTTAGTCAAATCAGAATCCAGATGTGCGATAAAATGAACCGATTATGAACTTTAAATGTTTGCCAATTTTTACCTTGACACATAACAACTCGCAGAAATTTTCAGTTTCGGTTACGACAGAGCAATTAACAGTTTTGTTAAGGGTCACGAACACACCCCCGTCCATTGAGACAGCTCTGTCTTTCCGAAAAACATTGAAATGAGGGCCAAATACTTCGCTAGATTATACCTCTGGCGTCAACCAGCTCTCAGTTCCTAGTAATATATCGACATCATTAGTCGCAACTGCCACATGGAAATCGGCTACTTTCCCTCTAATACTCCCACAATTTAGGACCATTACCGATAGCTGATTTGTATTATTTGTGGAGTCTAAATTCGCTTAATTTCGTAACTTGTACCAACATGTAACATGAAAATCATCGCAACGATCTTTTTAATTTGCCCATATTACCTGAAAATAAATGTTAACGTCTTACAATAAGGCCCTCGTCTTAGGCCATACATACAGTACTTTCCTACAGAACTAATATGACTGTTCGTAAAATACGTCCAACCTATCCTACATAACGAATGCGAATATTTTTAATGCTGCTGCGCGCACTTGCACATCAGGCGAGTCTCTCCTTGAAAAACAGGTAACACACTACTACCATGGTTTTCCCAGATCGCTCCAGGCGAATGCCCGGATGGTTCCTCAAAATAGCCCATGGGCGCCTCCTGCGATATCCCTTCCAAACTATTACACGTTGGGATAGGTGCAATGCAAAAACAAAACGAGAGTACACAATATTTTCCATTATTCTGGTCAATAGTATCACTGAATTACTTAAGGGATAGATGTTACTTCAAAAATGGATATCTGCTGCATGTCAGATGATTCGGTTTTCATTACTACACTTTCGATCAAATTCGCAGTGCGAGATTTTTATGTGGTGCCTAAACAATGACGTGCCACTTTATGCTTGCTAAGAGAAAATTAAATTATAGCATTTGGAAATAATAAGTTATTGATGAAGAGGTTGATGCATTATAAGGTCTTGAATTGCCTGATCGCCACTTCCATTGCCACAAATTGATTTATTCCCGCGTACATCCTGTTGAACAACTCACCACTTGGAAAGCTCGCTTTTGCTCTCATGTAATGTAATCTCTGATATGTGACCCTGTTGCCACTTAACAGTAGCAGCCACTGCATTTACATCAGTGCCACAAACAACTCCCCTCACCAGACCACATACGCGTTACGCTAGCATTAAATTCCGTCGCGCCGGCAGGAAGTTAATACTGCCTATGGAAGCTCGAGGAATACTTCTGCCTCATCATTTTGGAGCTAAACCACAAACTGTGTTACAACCTTGTCAAAGCTATATTAGAGTCCGTGATGGATCTGGAGCGGTTATCGAACCGTCCAGTCGGTCTCCCTAGATCCGGGGACACGTGTACAGGCCGTCAGAGACCGCAGCAGTAAAAGCAAACGACTCTGTTGTGTTTGGGAACGATCGTTAAGCTGATGTTAATCCAGCGTAGTAAAAAATAATTGCCTGATCCAGAACACAACTGAGCATGGAAATTATGATTGGTAACGCACCCCCATCAATTTTATGATGGTAAACTGAGCGAAATATTTTCATTTCATTTGCAGTAGAATAGGCCATTAAAATAAAATAAAATACTTGCAGCTGTTCTCCATATACTTGTATTGATTTTTTTATGCATTTACCCCCCCCCTCCCATCAGGGGCGCAAGATTTCTGTGAACTTAAGTGTAAAATGCATTTTTTAAAAGTAGAAGAAGAAAAGACGTCATGCACCGGAGATCCCAGTGAAGCTCCGCCTTCCTCCTACCACATTAACTAATTTAAAATTTTATAAATTACTCCGTCTTCAAACAACTGTTTTGGTGAATTTTATTTTATTGAATTTTATTTTATTTTATTCCCCAGACGCGTTTCGCCCTTGTGGTGTAGAGCATCATCAGTTGCTGTTAATGTATGTTTTTGTTTGTAGACGGAGTTATTTACGAAATTATTACTTAACAACTATTACCAGATTAATATCGCTAATTTTAGGTTACTGGTGTCTTTTCACACACCTTGTGGAGTGTTTTATATGTTGCAGCGTGACTTTATCTAGTCTCCTTGATGATTACGGGAATTCAACCGAGCGTGGTGGGTGATCGGTTAGCGCTCTGGCCTCGAATTCTGGAGAACGGTGGATTGAATTCCCGTCCAGTTTTGGGTTTTTTCACGGTTTCCCCAAATCACTCCAAACGAGTGGCGGGATGCTTCCTTCAAAAAGGCCATAACCGAATTCATTCCCGTTCCTTGTTCCCAGTCCTTTCCCGCCACTAATGACATCGACGTCGACAAGGCGTAAAACCATAAGAAAGAAAAACGGCAATTCGCCTCAAAACCTTAATCAGGAATGCTGATGCGTCAGACACGAAGTTTGACCCCTGGCCCTTTATACCTCCCGGAATACAATATGCCGGAGGTTTATCTTCATTGCTGTGCTAATTGTTAGTGTACTACAGCAATTTTCCGATACAAATAAGAACAGTGTTTTAAAGTAAATATCTTATAATGGACCTGTAAATACTTATTGGCCAACATGATGGTAAAATACAGTGCAATGTTACTCAGGATTATAAGATCGACGTTTTTCTCGGCGTTGAGAATTAATATAACGTTCTCGGGTGATGTCACCAGAAGATGGCGACACAGAATCTTGATCACATTGTATTATTTATTCTTGTGAGAATTGATTCTCTCCCGGCGTACTGCTGATAAAAATACTTCCCGGTGTTCTGCAGGGTAAGTTCTTCTACCATATGGCAGAAGAACTTATCCGGCAGAATACCGGGAAGAATTTTTAATTATTCTGGTTGATTGCGCCGTTTATTAATTATTCCAAATAACTCTTAGAAGCACAACAAGTGCTGATTGATTCTACTTGAAATTAACAAATCAAAGAATTTTGACATTATTTCTAATATACTGTAATAAACAGTTTATATATTTTAAAAACATGCTGAAAAAGAAAGTCTACACAAGTGACATACCAAGATCTTCAAATTAAAGTATTAAATATTTAAATCAATTAGAAACAAGTACTAAATCTGATACTCTCAGTAAAAACAATTTCACCTAATTTTCAAAACATAATTTCATACATTAGCAAATCAGACGCAGATTATCATAGATCATTTTATTTATTTACACACACTTAATTGAAGGAAAGGTAATGAAGGGGTAGAGGCTATTATAAAATAACAACAGCCGGTGAGCAATGAAAGATTAGCGAATTCATTGAAGGAACAATACTTTGAGATGTTCCATGAAGTTTACCAAAACAATGCTAATAAATATATTACAATCCACTTCTGAATTCTTTAATATTTGTAAATTTTACATATAATTGGATGCAGTTTTTGTTAAAGTCAGATCGTGGGTAATGCACTAATTTAATAGGTACTTTTTGTGGTTAATAAATCTGAGGTCAATAGTATCATAAATTTGGCCTAAAGTTAAACAGAAATGTACAATAGAAATAAACTGATTGCGAATCCTATGTTACCAGCAAACACCGCTGCTCCGTGTTACCATTCGCGCGAATTACGTATTATTAAACACGTTCTGAAAGCAAGATTATAGAATTAGACGAACAATTTTTTACTTATGCAGGAAAAGAAATTTTCGGTACCTTTTCAGCGGTATTGTTATGGTACCTTTGTTAATCTTCAACTCTTGGAGGCTTGTCGGATAACTCGGGTTTTATCGCGGCCTAGGGTACCGTTATGCGCATTAAAACTTTGTTTGAGGGAGCGCTCGTACGGTAGTTGAATCTCTAATCCAGCCGAAGCCTCATAACTGAAACTCTCGCTCGCACAAAGGCCCAGGAGTGGCGGGGTGCTAACTTGCAGTCAGTGTGCACCTACCACCAGAATCCACACGAAAAAGAAGTTACAATCGCTTGTTCTGACTTCTCACTGTGAGAACAACCATAAAAGATTAATTGGAGTGCAAATTCACTTTTTTAACTTATTTTTAGCTGGAGTAATTTAGTAAAATTGGTTTCTTTAATTGCTTTTGTTGTAAAAAAACGGCGATTATGCAATCCTCGGATGTTGTATGTGAAATTGTATTGGTATAGTGCTTATTTTGAGGACGAGCTTTGTGCCTGATTCAGATGTAGCGAATGGCAGATCGCAGGTCGGTAATGGAAATGAAATAATGTCAAAAACTCCCGGCGGGTGCCAGGTTTTTATACTGTTCCCTTTCCCCACTCCAATAAGAGGAACATTTGCTAGTTTTCTACCAATCGCCTGGTTCCATACATACATGGCATGAAACGAACACCTCTTTTCCTCTTATCGTTTACATTCGATCTGCACCATTCTTTGTAATTTGTGACATCATACGTGTTAACCCAACCGAGCTGATTGTAATTTATGACTGACGGAATAGAGTACTTTCTCATGTTATTCAAGGAACCTATAGTTCTAAACTTCTTTTAGTGTAGTACACACTAGTAGTATAAATAAAAATAATTCTTGTGGTTCTCCAGTGCATTAAACAATGTTTTATTTACTTCTTTTTTACAATTCCGCCACAATTACAATGTTCTTGCTTCGTGCATTATATATTCAGTTTAGGCAAGCAAAAATTTTACGATATAGTAACTCCATGTGTACAATGACGTGCTCGCAGGTCTTTAGAACTGTTGGAGAGATGAGTCTTCAAACGTAGTGAAATAGACTTCGTTACCGGCATCTACATGTGTACTGGGGAATAAGATGAAAGGAATATCAAATGTACTGAGTAAGAAAACTATTTGATGTTGAAGCAGGTTATGTTTGTGTCGTTTGTGAACAGTATTGTAACTGATTTACCTAACTAGCTTCGAGCCCGTCAAAAATGACGGTTTGAAGGCAGTATTCTCGCAGTTCATTTTTTTTGCAGTTGGTTAATTATACGGAACTAATATTACATAATGCTAATGACCTTGATTTTGCAATGTTCTACATATTTCATTTGCCGTTTGCATAGCCATATAGTAGTAACTTCTACTGAATTAATGACGCCGGAAGTAAAGAACCAATGAAATTAAATCAGATTAGGAATCCCAAAAACTTTTGCTATCCATGTAATATCAGTTTTATTCCTGGTCCAGGCACAATTCAGCACGTTAAATATGAAACTACTTCCACACGCATTAATTAATATCTTTAGTAACATGGCACTTATGAAAGCAGTTTAGTTGGTTTGTAAAACTCATTTCAGAGTGAATTATGCTGTAACAAAATGTGTCAGTTGCGATTGTGGTAAACTTAAAGACAACCTCCACTAATATTGCGTTCGAAAATCATAGCTTCTATTACGCTCATATGAATAATGATGGGTATCACCTATGGTGTCAGTAGGAATTCATTCTGAAAAAGCTTGTAAGAAAAAGAATCATTCTTAATTATACCTTTCGTTATATGAATACGTTACTCTGGTTAGATTATCAGAGCACTTGGTTAGGATCTGTCATAAATAAATGCATCTTACGTTAGATGACGGAGACTATAATTTCGAAAACGAATAACTTTTATCTATTTGACTGATACATGTCGCGATTACGTATGTACGATTCTCTGAATTTTTAATAAGCTTCATTGTTTCTTATCGTGTGCCAAAAAATTCTTTGTTTACGGTTTAATCTGATGCTTACAACTGCGGCAGATAAAATAGCGTAAATAATGAAAACCCTTCTCCTTACATTAATTTCTCCATCTGGTTGTCGTAGATAAATAAAAAGCAATACGTAAATTTAATCGAACGTACTAATTGTAACTTTGTGACATATAATTGCCTGGCATTATTTTTTTCCCCTGCTCTCAGTATTTCTAATATCACCGCTCACTGCTATTTTGCGGCAATAATATCGTTGTTGAATTGCGAGTGTCACATCGTTTATACGGTAAATAGTCATATCCTTGATGATTTAAATCTGATAAAAAAGTTATCTTAAATCTCATTTAATTGCTAACACATGTATCAAAAACTAAGGGTAGGGCTATCATACATAATGGTAGTAGGAATTTATTATGGAAAAGTTTATAAGGAGAAACGAATAAGTCATCCTTAATGATATCTTTAGTTATATGAATACGTTACTCTCCTTAGATTATCAGAGTATTTTGTTAGGATTTTAAAATAAATAAATGCATTTCACTTTAGATGACGGGGACTATAATTTCGAAAACGGATAACTGTTATTTATGTGACTAATACATTTCGCATTATGTACGTTTCCCCTAGTTTTTAATAAACTTCATTGCTTCTTACCTTCTGCCAAAAAAATTCTTAGGTTATGGTTTAACTTAGTCCTCATAACAGATAAAATAGCGTAAATATTGAATCCCCTTCTCCTTACATGAATTTCTGCGTCTAACTGATACAGATAAAATAGCGTAAATATTGAATCTCCGTCTCCTTATATGAATTTCTGCGTCTAGCTGTAAATAAACGAAAAGCAAGATGGTGGTACGAATGTAATATGGTGGTTGATGATTGGCCGTTCTCTAGCCAATAGGAGTAGCAACTATAGACGACGCACGCAGACGCCACGTTAGCGTTTTATATAATAGGAAGATAATTTCTAGAGAGATGTTGTTGGTTTACACAACTTGGAAAGTAAACGCTGGGAATATCTGTACGAAGAGATGTGTGCTGGTATTTTTTGTAGAATTGGAGTATGAAAAATAAGATCTTTCCTAGTTACAAAGTGGAACTGGGTATAAAGCTTAGGAAAATGGGAGATTTTACTTTGTTGGGGATTTAGGTGGCAATAGATCATTACAAAGTAGCCTGAGTAATATATCCGAAACTGGAATAAAAATGAAGCCAAGCCATTGTGTACAATTGAAACAAAAAGCTCGGCATGTCTTGCATCGTTTTCGCGGCACCGCGTAAACAGTTATTAAGTATTAAATAACCTTTGCTTGAAAATGAGGGCAGACATAGATGCCTTCGCAACGTCCCACAATTGTGGCTTTTTTACGCGGCTGGAAGACCGAGAATATTTTATTTAAATTGCACGGCAGTTTCGGTATATTAGGTGACAGAATACAGTGTAGGTTGTGATATCCACTGCCAGTTAATCTGCACCAAGTGCCCCTTGAGATCCCCTAATGTAGAAAGTCTTTGATCGCAACGGAATATTTCAATGCCGATTTTCTCGATAATGGCGAAGAAGCGCATGTTACTGCGCTGCCAGATTGCACCTCTGGCCATAGCCTTTTTTAAACATGGTATGATTAGAATATGAACTTTAGCATTGGTGGCCTCCCTTTGTGAGCTATTTCATGGCATATTCTGAAGGATGGTTCTGATGGTAATATATCTATCTCCTGATGTGAACTGAGGACTTACTAATTGCTTAATGTTGCAGAACTTCGCGAGTGATATCTCTGGCAAAGTATTCGGTAGATACGGTGGGTTTTGTTCTTGATGCCTATACTTTCTAGTTCACGGGACCACTGTAGTAGCAAAAACTAACGTGCATCCTCATATTTATTGACTTAAGTCGTTGCTTCCACGTCAAAGAATTTTGTGATTTCATGGTTAATCGTTGTAATTACCTGTTTTCACTTTTTATTTCCAAATATTTCACTTTACTCTCCTTATTTTCCTCAAATGGAAATAACGAGGATGTAAACCTAAATGTTAACAATCAAACTTCGAAATATCGATTATTAATGTAACAGTTCATAAATCTACTGATATCGATCATAACTCATTAATTCATAACAAATCTTTGTTTACAAAACTGAAACATTATTAACAAATTACATAATTCTTGATATAATTGCTTACCTTTACTTTTTAAGTCAGTTTAAGTTTATGAGTACTATTTACACAGCTGCGGGTAAGAGCTAAAGCCTGCCAAAGCGCAAGACTGACGATATAATATTGCTGCATGTCGGAGATTAGATTACGGTTCTTTATTTCCGATTAGTCTTTGTCTTTTTCTATGGAACAGAAAACCTGGTTGTTATCCTGAAGTGCCCATTCCGTGTGTCGCCTATTATCCAGCCATTTCGCGGTAGCAAGCGCTTATCGTTTTGCTGTAAGCCGTAAGGACAGGTCTGGCTCTCGGAATGGCGTATACTTTAAGGGTTCCCTGAAGAGATTGCCAATAGGAATAAAGACTGCACCGTACAGCAGGGCAGTAACCGCTTATGACAATGAGATCTAGGAACAACTGATAGGAATAGACTATCTTCTTTCGCTTTATATGGTTACAAATACGAAACCGCAAACCCTTTACAGATTTTTATACGTAACATTTGTAGCTCTATTAAGTCTCTAATGAATCACTAGAAGTATTTCCACTTACACAGTGCAAGCATCCTAACAAAGTATGTACAGAAAACTTTGTTAATTTCTTAGCGGAATTTTTTCACTGCCACTAAAGCCTGATTTCTTGAATTCACTTTTTATGCATCATGTTATTTGCCTAAAACTTTTATCAGCACAGATGCGCTTTGAAAAATATCTCCTGAAACAAAATACAGTTAGATAACAACAGAACAGAAATGATAATCAGAAACGTTACAAATTTTTACAAGTTGCTTTTGGGTGCAAATCATTGGTTCCCGTGCAAATGTAGAGTTAAAGAAATGACTATTTCTTATGGCGAATTTTGTGGAGGGACACAACATCTCTTTCATCCTTTGTATCCAAAATAGTGGCCTAAAATCTAAGGTATCATTAGACAGCCTTTAATCCCTACCTATACAATGATACATCTTAGCTGTTCACCACTTTATGCTTGAAATAACAATTTTAAAATGAAGTCGAATGTCTATGTCTCACTGAGCGTTTTTAAACCTGTTTATTAGTAACAATCAGTAAAGGGGTAGTACTGAAAACTGTATGTAACATAGCGATACTGATTAAACGTAGCAATACACTCAGCATCATAAACCGATGAAAATTTATAGTTGCACTAGAATTTAGGGCAAAACTGATGTAAGAACCGAAAAAAGCTAAATAAATTTCTAGATGAAACGAGAAATAATTTCAGGATAATGTTCATGTGTACTATGAATTACATGCGATTTCAAAATCACTGAATGCATTCTCGTGTTCAACAGTGGAGCTAGTATAGCAAGAAATTACTTCTTCAAAGTGAACACCGATTAGAGATAAATATAATGGACGCTGGTGAAAACTGTCATATTTCAAAGCCATGCATGAAATAGTTCGACGATGCAGTGACAGTTGATGTAACTGTACGTCGTAAATCGCGTTTCAATTGCAACTCAACTTACTTAAATCTTGTCTGTTTTTTGTTTGATGAAATATAAATCGGAGAGATATAGGCCTAAATAATTTTTTTTTTTTTTTTTTGCTTTAGTTAACTCATATAACTATCCTTAATCAGTATCATTACGGATAACAATCTCTCGTCAATGATACGACGCTTGCCAGCTCGTCATTATCCGACCATATGCCAAATTTATGTGTAGTATTTCATTTCATTACCACATTGGTAGCATAGGTGTAAGTGATTTTTTACTCGAAAATAAATGAAGAATAAGGTATGCCCTTCAACAATGCTGTTAAAGTACATTAGTGCTTAAGCATCACTTTTACTATTACCGCACCAGACTGTTAACGTGTGATTCCAAATTCCTCAGCTAAGCACATTATCTGCGTTCTTTCCAGTTTTCTGGGGTTAAGACGCATTTTAAAATTTTGCTATTGCAACCATAAGACAGAGCGAATATCGTATTGTACTCTATTGGTAGAGAAGGTTTCCTGAAATGCTTGTGGCATTCGGCAGATCTCTGACGGAGGTGCAAACCCAAAAACGTTCTTCGATTGGACTAGGATCTCAACACAAAAGGAATTAAACGAATTTTCAATTGGAAAGTTTCACAGATTTTAACCAGATCTTATAAATAGAAAAGAATTTGTATAAACGTACTTAGCTCACAAGTATTTTCAATGACTATCTCATTAGTTTCAAAAAATAAAAATAAATTTTTATCGTTAAATATTACGATTATGTTTTCTTAATAAACAGATTAAATGTAACTACCGCTGCTTCTAGATACTCCACCTCAAAAGTTTTTGCGTATATTAAATACCGTTTACAGAAAAACTGGCCCTACATTTTTTTTACATTTCAGTAGAAATGTTTGAGAACAGATCTGAAATCATAAATAAATTTGTTTTATTAATAAGATTTATAATGTAAAATTTGTGTGATTTACAATTTATATTATGCCCGTATAAATTATTCATATAAATAATTATAATGATCGTACTGACGAAAATAACGCAAGAGAAAAATTTCATTAGAAGCCTACACGATTTCACCTGAAAAGTACAAAATTGCAGATTTAAATTGTAAATGTTTCATTGGAAACGGTATATTCAGTTATATATGTCTTGTGAGATTTAAAAAAAATTAATCCTATACACAAGGAAATAATGGTTATTTTTGTATCCTTTGATTAATGAAAAATTTTTCCTCTGTCCGAAGCAAGAGGTTCCTTTGTTCGGCCACTGTTCTTTTTCTCTCCTCTGAACAGTTGGCCACTTCATTACGGAACATAAAACAAGTCGCGGAGCCAAGCGGCGAGTATTATCTGGACCGGCGTAATTATCAGAAACAAAATTAAGGGCCGGAGGGTCCAGCGCAGCAGGTAGTTATTATATAAAGAGCAGCAGCATCGGCGAAATCCGGCAGCGGGCCGCGGGCCGGAACATTCAGCGTTATTTTTATGATTAAAGTTATTAAAGGAACTTTTGCAAAGAGACCAAGAGTCATTTATAGCCATATCTAAATTTTTAGCCTAAAAATTGAAATTTAAATCATATTTTTGTGGCTTCTGCTGTAGGTAATGGTTGACTACATATGTATAATATGAAGATATTCTTTCTAGTCAACGTTGCCTCCATATTGTAATCAATAGCCTCAGTGTGGTTTGCGTTGCAGGAATAAATTGTACAATCTGCTTACCTTATTACTAAATACTTTTTTATTACTTCGAGCTTTTCGGCTCTACGACATCGAGGTCATTGAAGTTTAGGGAGGTTTTTGGAATTTTGCTAGAGTCTTTGGAAGAAACCATCTCGGTATTTGCCAGTAGTGATTTCAAATGCAAATAGCGTTTGAAAGCATCAGACATGAATAAGTATTCTGAATAAGGTTTCAGGATAAATTTTTGAGGAAGGTAAAAATCTAACATAAATATTAAGGTTGTGGTCAAGTATTAAATTTGTATAGATAAAATCATATGGAAAATTTTGAAAAGTTTTTAAAACTTGGGAAGTATGTCATATTTTTTCTAACAGTATTAGTAATATCACTATAAATATTACTCGTCGCTGAATGTCGTGCATCCTGATTGTAATGTCACACTTTCTGCATTGTTGGCTCTGGCATACTTTCGTGGTTTCTGTGGCAAAACTGCAAATGGTTATCAGAACGTTCTGTTAACCGGCCTCGGTACCGTGAGTAGTGGATAGAGAGCTCGAGTCAGAAGTAGTTAGTCGATAAGAACCAGCTTCACTGCAGAAATTTAGTAAGCAAGTCGGTACCAACATACCTGCCGGAATCAAGTATTATTGGGAGCACAACAGAATTTTGTCCAACGGCAATCTTTTGCAAACTCCGCCCTTCATTTCTAATGTTTGACTTTAATCGTAATCAACTAGGTTTCTTGGTCACTGACTCCGGTAGGGCAGGGATTAGTGTGCTTGCTTTGCGTTGCAGAGATCACCATATCGAGTCCGGCCTAGGCCATGGATATTTCAATTCATTTTTGTGTTCGTCTTTACAATATACAGAATTGTAACCACACTCTGCACTTAAGAGGAGTTGTCTGTGTAACTAACAAGTCTAAATACCAATTAAAAAATAATATTACCTTAGTAACCTTGAAGATGACAAGCGGGTGGCAAGGGGATTCTCCTCCGCTAATCTGTTTTGTTGGGCTGGTTAGAGGTTTCTTACAGGTAATGATGTTCCTTGGGACCAGGCGAGGCCAAACTGAATGCTCGCTTCATTTTCAACTCAAACATTACAATAGTGTAAGCTAGCATGTTCCTCTCTGTCACGATTCTGAATATGCTCTTAATAACTGTCCGAAGATTACAGGTGAAGAGAAAACAAGCCAATTAGTTTCTTAAATTGAGTATTACATAAATCAATTCACCGCACCATGTGGGATGTGTTATATATATATATATATATATATATGTATATATATAGTGTGCATTTCCTGTTTTAATTATGTATCATTAGCTTATGTTAACATAGCTGGAGGTTCTCAGCATCGTAGTATGTGTAATTTTTTTAGTGAAACTATATATTAACTTGATAGTTGTTTAAAGCTTAGAAAAACCTAGTAAGCAAAATTATTAAATATGTGCGAAAAGGTTATAAAGCTGACTCAGGCAGCCATTACATGCGGAAATATTGATGGCTGAAGGCTAAATAACGCAAAATTTTGAAACTATAATTTTGTACTTGTGCGCTAAATCATGTCCGATGAGACTTATGTTTTTTTTAAAACATTTTCTTTCATATTTGTTAATACACAATGTCAGGCGACGACATGAGGTGGCGTAGAACAGTTAGATATCACATCCAGTAGAATCTTGAGTTAACGATCAATGACATTTAATCATTAGCACAATTAATTACCCTCATAATGTACTGCCGTTTACATGATCATATTTCTTCCGCCAACCTGTTTAGGATGCAATGAGAGGAGAGATCAGATTATAGAAATAAGATGCCGTAGTGATGCTTTTATGTATTCTTACTTTCCTCGTATTGTTCGGGATTGGATTACACAGAATTATGATTGGTGCTTGGCACCCTCTGCCACCCACAATATTTGTGAGTTGCAGAGTATAGATGTAGATGTAGATAAGAAGATACCACCAAATATTAAACCTCATAATCCAAATCCTGCTGTTCAATACTAGTCCCCAGTTACCAGTTATAGATAAAACTGAGAATGACACTACTCTCTGAATCAGTAAAAAGTTAATGAACGAATCATTTACTGGTTTCGCGTTATATATCAAAAGGATTGCTCAATAAGACTGACCTGTACATTGAATAGGAGGGGAGGTGGGAGACCATTTTGAGCTAAGTCCAGGGCATTGCAGAAATTCTCTTTTAAAAATAAAATAAACTTTTCTAAAACAGTCCTGAAAGTTCCTTAAATCAATTACTAGATGGTAATCGCATGCTGATGTACCCAAAGAAGAAATTTTATACCTGAATAATTGTCGCAGACACAGTTCATTCCACAGGCTACGCAAACAAAATTTCTGTTATTTATGTATTTCCTGGTTGGTTACGACGAATGACTAAAGGCGACAGCGTATAATAGGATTCTGGATAATCCTGTAGTGGTCCATGCAGTCACTGAAGTCTCCAAAATATATTACCTGCTACACAGAACTATCAGACGATGTCAATGGCCAAAAACTCAGATGAGGGGAATCGGCATACCAATCGGCATCCTCTTTAAGATAATATTTTCATCGACTCCATTACCACTCTATTTCTCTCTAGTCATTCACTTTACTCCATAAATCTATAAAGCAGGAGTATTTAAATTTTCTATGGTTATGAATTTTACTCACAAAATCCATCTATTTATATTGAATAGTAACGTTGATTGGTATCTTCGCTAAACTAAGATATTCAGTTACCTGATGCTGTAAGAGTCTGGATTTATAAATCTGATATCCATATATGTCATAATTTTTGTTTTTCTCTTGATTTATAATTATTTTTTAATGTTTTCAATAGCAGTGTTATCCTGGGACTGTAAATACTCATTAAATAATAACAAAAATGTTCCTAAACGCAAACTAAAAGACTTTAAAAGGAAAATCCTATAATTTCTGCAACTTTTGTTTAGAGCTTATAATAAGCAGGTCTTCGCCAGATCTGTTTGCAGAGCCATCGTTACTATGTACATGCGACTATTAATTAGACGAAATACAGCATAGCCTTAACGAGGACTGTTTCGTAAGTCATTTTCTCCAGGTTTTAGAGAAAGTGAGATCAATAACGTGTCCCCGCAGTTGAGTCAAATAAACTTAAGAATAGGTGTAACTAAAATAAATTACATTTTGCATATTTTTTATGCTAAACAGAGAGAAAATTCATTTCAGAGGGTGAATGAAATTCATAATTGAGCCATAACAAATATTTATCATCACGTCAGTGACACATTTTTAGTCCTAACAGACTCTTTCTGCCTTCATTACATTTTTGTTCGTAGTCACTGAAAGAATATTACCTTGCAGGAATAACTTAGTAATATACGCGAATGCACTGGTCTTTCCATTTTTTATAAACTGGTGATGATCAATAAATATTACCTTGCTGTATTGCGGTGCACTAAATCAAATATAAGAAATCACGAAATAGTGTCCTATTGGACGCACACACAAATACGTATACACTCTTCTATAACAAATACATTCGAGATAAATTTCTGGGATACTGAAAATTTGGAAAAAATTTCCAACAGTGATATTGAAATCTGGGTGCTTAAGAAGTATTTCGAAGAAATATTGGACATCAATCTTTATTTTAAAACTGGTTAATCACAGTTATCCTGCCAGGCAGTGTATGTCCCACAAGCACATTGCTAGCAGTCAGCTTCTGGATGAGTGTGGTTAACGGAGGTTAAAAAAGCAGTTGCCACAATAATATGGAGAATCTGATCACATCTTGCCACTTAGCTAATATTGTCTTCAATAAACACAGCATTCCTCTGCTATATCTAGTTTCACACCACTGATGCATAGGTATTTAATATTTATTTACTTAAGTGACACCGGAATTCGTGAACACACATTTCTTTGAAAAACAATCTTTCTTTACATGTTTACCACACTGACGAGTTGTTGTAAGGCATGTGTGTAGGAGAAACGAATCAATCCGCTAGTTTACAATCTCAAATTAGATTATTATTATCATAAATCGCATCGCGTTCTGTCACAGTCGTCGGATGAATTGTCTTGGTCTCTTCTTAGACAATTATTTGGAGAAAGCAATAACATTAAATCTTTGGGAGTTATTATTTTTTGCTTCGGACTTTACGTCTAGATGAAGTCGAGGTCATTGGAGGCGTTTACCTTCCAGATTTCACATTTCAGTTTATAAATAAATAAATTTTGTTAGTTAAACAAACTTTCATTTATTATAGAAATATTAATGAAAGATGAGAACTATTAAGCCCATGAAATAAATCGGCATAAATCGGCATAATATAACCGAGCGGGGCGGTGTAACGGTTAGCGTTCTCGCCTCGCATTCGGGAGGACGGCGGTTCGAACCCCCGTCCGGGCATCCAGATTTGGGTTTTCCATGGTTTCCCCAAATCACTCCAGGCAAATGCCGGGATGCTTCCTTCAAAAGGCCATGGCCGAATTCCTTCCCATTCCTTGGCCCCATCCTTGCCCCCCATCCTTTCCCGTCTCTAAAGACCTCGATATTAAAAAGAGACGTAAAGCAGTTACAAAAAAAAGGCATAATATAAATATTGAAAAATTGTAAAATAAGAAAAAATCTAAAGACAAGAATGAATCTATTTCAACAGAGCTTTGTAAAACAACCATATGCTAGAAGGGCAATCCTCGCACTGCTGTTCATTTCGAAGCGTACCGGTTATGCGTACCTTCTTTTATTCTTTAAATTTTATTATTATTAAAATTATATAGCTATCTAGTCAGTCAATAAACTGAGGGAGCGGGATTACTATTTATAATTAAAGAAATCACTACATCTAGACAAATCACAGATTTATTTAATATAAACAACTAAAATTATTATCTTCCCTTCCAGAGGCCGAATCGGGAACAAAAACACAAGTGAACAACCAATTTATCAATCCTACCATTTCTCGTGTCAGCTGCCCGCACTTCAAGTTCAGTGATGAGTTACGATAGAATTCTCTTCCATAGACAAACAATATCTACAAACTGTGCACCTTTCGATAAAACACTTGGACGCAAAACAGAGCTAAGCCAAGTCAAAACAACCAACATCCAGTGTATTGATTTAATCTTTTTTTCTTTTTTTTTCTTTTTTTTTGTCCATTCAGTCCCGATAGTGTTTATCTCCCATCACATGAGGCAGTCACGTGACCCGGTCGCCTCTGTTTTCTCTCAGAGCCACTGAAAGTTTTGTAAATTCCTTTCCTTCGCACAGACAGTGTATTAAATTGTAATGTATCATCACGATACATTACAATTTAAAGCTCATTTGCAGGCAGGTAATAAGCCAATTCACGAGATCGCACAGATGGCTTACATATGCGTGGATATTTAATTCATGTACATCAAAAGTTTCCGCAGTTTATATTGCCATAGTGTAATTCACTTTTTAGCAGTGTATTTGGAGAGTAAACGCTACTACAGCAGTACAGTACAATGATTGTCCGCCGTTGTAGAAGCAACTGATTGCATATGCGTAATTGTTACATTTATCTTCACAATGAACGATTGGAGCCTGTATAGCATCAAAAAACATAAATGCGTAGCAGCAAACATTCAGATAATGCTTCATCACGCGTAAAACAATGTTTCCGAGGTATCACCAATAAGGTCGGCACCACACCCAAAGCAAGGGGCCTCGTTCCTCACACCCTTCGTGCCTCGTGATGGCACATGTGATCTCTTATCCTCTCCTAAGCTTGTGGACAGAACGCACCGTCAAGAAATTAAAGAGCGTAGCAACATGATACAACTAGGTTGCTTCGTTTATTTAAAATTCGCGTATGATACTCAACTAACAGCTTGCGATTGGCTACGGATAGACTCATAATCGTCCTGCATCGGAAGGTGGACTTTCCCCTCTTATCCCTCAAGTACCGCTAGGGAGAGTCCTGGGCAAGGTTGTTCTGCCCGGTCGCATACATGAGCTATTGTTCTCTCGGCGGATAACATGCAGAGCTAATAGTAGGACCGCTGTTTGACAATCCAGCAACCTACTCCATCTCTGATCGCTTTGTGGCAAGCGAGCGACAACAGCTTACTTGCCCAACCCGAAAGAAAACGTCAGAAGTTGTACGATGACACTGGGGAGCAGTGAGCAACAAACTATTCTCTAACATCAGCTTTATAATGTGATTGGCTGGAAGACTCGGTACAGAGGTAGCTGAGAAAATATTACGAGAGCTCAGTTACAAAATTTCTGCCATCTCAATGAATCTGCAAAACAAATCGGAGAGCGAAGTGAGAATGTCCGCTTTGTTTCTGGGCAAGGACAGTCCACAGTTACAAAGTTCGACACCAGCTTAGCGACTCGAAACCAGCTCACTTGCTGTATGAGGTAACAGTGCAGTTATCTTGCAAATGTTTTATTACCACTGATAATATTCAATTGACTATCGGAAAGAGTTTTACATACAGGGTGTCCAGAAAAGGACTCCCTGATTTCAAAATTAAATATCTCGAAAACAAAGATCGATAGAGGAATGCAGTAAACGGTATGTTTATTGTGACAGCTGTAAGAAGTGTATACAGCAGTGTGAAATAATAGTTACAAAAGCTGCTAACAAATGGCGCTGTAATCGCCATACGTAATGGCTAAATAGTGATCCGAAGCTCAGGGTAGTGCCAATGGTGAACATTTTGAAAACATTGTGATGTGATTATTTGCAAAGATTGTTTTCATACGATTATTTCACTTATGTATGCTGATATGAGCTGTACAGCGTACAGCGCCATCTGTTAGCAGCTTCTGTAACTATTATTTCACACTGCTGTATACACTTCTTACACAGTTTGCTGCTTGCAACCGACGAGTAAGGAAGTAAGCGGTGCGATAGAGTGAGGAAGTGAGACGTGTTTACCTGCGCGAGTGTTAGTGGCAGCGAAGCGGACTCATCTCCCGGCGACTATCAACAGTGCTAACTGCGGTCGTGTTATATTCACAGAACTTTTGGTGAATCAGCGGACAGTTATAGTATTTTTCATCTAGAGAAGACAACCTAACTGTGTTAATACATCCTTGGCTGAGCTCATCTCGTCGGACCCTTCTGCCGGAGGGCGAGAGGAAATGGCGGAAGCAAGTGATGGAATCGACCCGAGAAAAGAAGAGGGGTATACCGTGTACCAGAGTGACCAAGGGATGATGGAGACAGCGAGGAAGACAAAGGAGGCAAACCTAAACGACACCGACGAAGAAGAAAAGTACAATCTGAGGAAGAAACGTAAAGCTGCAGACAGGAGAAACGTCACGAAAGAGAAAATTGAAGAACCGATGATCACTGACGGCAAGGTGGAAACAGTTCCCCTGCAAACTGTGCTCATAACCTTTGATAGCCAATTCCTGCCAGAGGAAATCGAGATCTTCTACCTGAGATTCAAGGTGGCTCCCTACATATTTCCAGTAACGCAGTGCTTCAAATGCTATAGATTTGGTCATACGGCCAAATTCTGTAAAGGAAAAGAAAGATGTATGAAGTGTGGTGAAGAACACAACATATCCAGCTGCTCAAATGAGGTCCAAAAATGCGTAAACTGTGGAGGTGACCACAAAGCGAACGATAGGAAATGCCCCGAACGGAAGCGACAAGAAGAGGACAAAGCAAAAATGGCGACGGAAAACAAGAGGAGCATACAACAAAGTTACCAATACAAGGCAGCAGAATTCCCACCTATACAGAGTAAAAGGTACAGCGCGGTGACGATGCCACAGGGAATGAAGCAAATCAGGGAGCACTGCCAAAGTACCGTCAGTACTCCCAAGGAATCTATAGCCACCCAAACCGAAGAAGTAACCAGCAAAGAACAAACTAGTAGAGAGGCAGGAGAAGACATGGTTAATATAATAGTCAAAATAGTGGTCAAACTGCTGGCACAACAGATGAAAGGCAAGCTGGCAGCCACCACAGTGAAGAAAATTCAGGACGAAGCGTGTCGACAAGTGCTTCAAAAAATTAAAGAAATGGGGCCAAGTGGAACCACACCGGAGGCTGCAAATCTGTTAATTAAAAATGGCTAGAAGGACTAAATTGACAGTGTTACAGTGGAACGCACGTAGCCTATTACCAAAATGGGACGAATTTCAAAGAACCATAACAGAACATAAGGCTGACCTAGTCCTTATATCGGAAACATGGCTGCGCAGCTCGTCGAACATAAACATCAAGAATTTTAGTGTGTTTCGGAAAGACAGAGATGATGGGCACGGGGGAGTTGCCATCTTGGTGAGAAGCCACATTAATTGCTCCGTGCGCAGATTAGCGGCGCCAATTGCCAATGTAGAAATGCTCTCTGTCGATCTCTCGTACGATGGACCTATCAAAGCGGCCACCGTCATATATAAACCACCTCAAGTCAACCTAAAGGAAGAAGATTGGTCGGCTGTATTCCATCAGCTGCCGGCAAATAGTGTGGTTGGAGGCGACTTCAACGCTCACCATTCGTTATGGCAAGATAGTTATGTAGACACGCAGGGAATCGAGCTCGCCCATGCCATATCAGCCTCTTCATTTGCCGTTCTTAACAACAAACACGGAACTAGACTTGGTGCTCCTAGTCAGAGAAATTCTTCTCCAGATATTACTCTCATATCGATGAACCTAATGCATAGAGCGAAATGGGATCTGCTACCAGAGACTATCGGAAGTGATCACTGCGTTCCTCAAATTATCATTAGATTGGAATCTCCCATCGGTCCGCCGGCACTCAAGCAGACGGTGGTTGTGTAACAGGGCTAACTGGGCTCGCTACGAAGGAAAGATCAGCACGCTGTTGGAGCAGTGGGAAGGTGCAACCGACGATATCCAATGTCGGTACAACGAATTTCAAAGAATAGTGGAGGCTGCTGCAGAAGAGGCTATACCAGAGGTTAAAACTCACACTAGAAGAGAGTTCACTAGAAAATCTTGGTGGAACAGTGACTGCTCACGAGCTGTCGCCAGGCGGCGCTTGGCTACCAGAACATATTTGCACGCCGCCACTCAGGAGAATTTGGTAGAACTCAAGAAAAGAACGGCTGAAGCACGAGATACCATTAGAAAGGCCAAACGAGAAGGCTGGAAGAGTTTTTGCTCCAATTTAAAATATGGTGTGACGACCCAAGAGACTTGGCGGAAACTGAAGTGGTTTAAGGGTGAGAGGCCGGCTACCAGTTGGATATCGTCAGACAGACAAGCAGCAGAGGAGTTCCTAGCCTCGTTCACTCCTCCATATGTACCAAAACAGGAGGAATATCTCAAGAGTAGGGAAGTAGACGACGTCCCAACAGGATCGACGGAACCCTGTTTTCACCTATCAGAACTATTGGTCGCCCTACGGAAGAAAGATACTGCTCCGGGGATGGACGCCATTACCTACACAATGATCGACAAACTTCCTCTTAAAGCGAAGGAAGCCATGCTGAATCTCTACAATACTATGATTGACCTCTCCTATATTCCTGACCAGTGGCGGGAGGTAATCGTTATTCCCGTGTGTAAACCCCACAGGAAGAAGAACATCATCTCGTCATATCGCCCCATTTCTCTCCTGCCGTGCCCGACAAAACTGATGAGTGCAATGATCAAAAACAGGATCGAGTGGCACCTGGAGCATCATAGGTTACTTGATACGAGAACTATGGGCTTTCGAAAACGCTTCAGCACCTTAGACAATATCAGCACGCTGGTGACAGATATTCAGCTGTCATTCACAAGAAGAAACTATTTAGTGGCTGCTTTCCTGGATATTAAGGATGCTTATAACAATTTGCAGATAGATATACTTGTGGGCATTATGAAAAAGATGGGCATACCTAGCAAGTTATGCTCATGGTGTGGCCGATACCTCGCCCGAAGAGTGAATTCAGTGTTTACAGCGGAGGGAGACAGAATCAGTCGGCTAGTCTTCCAAGGTTTACCGCAGGGCGATCCAATGAGCCCCTTACTATTCAATATCTACATGGCAGACCTATGTAACATCCTAAAGGGCCTAGTATCCTTCCTCCAATATGCGGATGATTTTGTTGTATATATATCTCACCCGGACATAGAAACGGCCCGCAGAATACTAGAGGAGCAATTGAAGCTGATACAAAAGAGATTGCTGGACAAAGGGCTAGAAATATCAATCGAAAAAAGCAAAATTTGTGTGTTTACGCAAAGACAGCTACAAGGAAAAGACTGTGCAATTACACTAAATGGACACACCACTGGAGTTAGTTAAAGAGATCAAATTCCTGGGAATTTGGTTAGATTCAAAATTAACATGGAGAAAGCATATCATGGAACTGCAGCAATCATGTATGCAACGCCTGAACTGTTTCAAAGCCCTCGCCGCCCCGACCTGGGGTGCGGACCCTCGACTACTCCGGCATGTATTCTGCTCTCTACTGAGGAGCCGAATGGAATACGGGGGGTTCCTGTATCAAACTGCCGCCAAGTCTCTTCTAACAAAATTGGACTGCATTCAATCAGCAGCTCTGCGAGTAATCGGAGGCTTTGTGAAATCCACCCCCATCCCGTGATGGAGGCAGAATTAGCCATTCCACCGTTGAGTACAAGAAGAAGTAAATTGGGGTTGAACTTCTGGCTAAAGGTGTGGTCCATGATGTCACATCCCCTACAGAGGAAGGTGCAGCTCCTTGCCCATGAAAGTTCAGCCAAATCACGTCAACAACAGAAAAAACCCAGCCTGATACAGTATTTTCAGGACAACGGCCCTGTGGAATATACACAGACAGAAGATCAACGAGATGTTCAGCGAAGAAGATACGTGGCAAAGGGCGGAGATCTCGTCGCGAATCCACCTGTCCTTGATCAAGGGCTCGGTAGACAAAAAAACCACCCTTCAGTTAGAATTGAAGCAATGGGCATTAGAAACCTTGAACACACGATGGAAGGAATGGCGGAAAGTATTTACCGATGGATCAAGGGTAATGCAATCCACCAGCGCGGCTGCTTGGGTCGATGCAGACTGTGGCGTTTATGAAGCTTGCAGATTGCCGGCAGAATTCTCAATCTTCTCATCCGAGATGTACGCAATCCTGAGGGCCATACAATATATACAACGGTCAGTACAGACAAAAGCAGTGATATGTTCGGATTCCCAAAGTGCCTTACAGGCTATCATAGGCATTCCTAAAGGCCAGTGCAGAAACTACCTGACATATGAAGTTGGCAGAGAACTTTGGAAAGCCATACACAGAGGCATAGAAGTGTGCCTACAATGGATCCCGGGTCACGTGGGAGTGACAGGGAACGAGCTAGCGGACAAAATAGCTCGACGACATCTCCAGGTTCCCGATACTGAGAACATACCAGTGCCTTATACCGATTTCAGAACGATCGTCTCAGCAAGAGCTCTCAACGCATGGGAAAGAAAGTGGAACGAAAAGACCCAAGGGAAAGGGCTATGGTACCGCGCCATCGCCAGTAAAGTTACGATGAAACCATGGTTTCCAGGAAGTGGATCTGCATAGAAAGGCAATCACGCTGATTAGTAGATTAAGAACGGGGCACACTTGGTTAAATGATAAAAAATTTCTAATCAAGGTCTCGGATTCTCCGAACTGCGAATCCTGTGGCGAAGTGGAGGACATCTACCACTTCCTTCTAAGATGTAGGCGCCACCGAGAATTTAGAAGAACCTTATTAAAAGACGCTCTTCACATAGAAAACATCGCAGATGTGATCATAACTCTCGCCGCGCCTAACAAGAAAGCGATTAGCTTAATCTACATGTATGTGGCGAAAACTAAAGGCATAATATAAATACAAGAGCACCATTACTCCATGTAACTGGCTAAATTAGCCTAAGGCTAAAGCAAAAAAAAAAAAAAAAATACACTTCTTACAGCTGTCACAATAAACATACCGTTTACTGCATTCCTCTATCGATCTTTGTTTTCGAGATATTTAATTTTGAAATCAGGGAGTCCTTTTCTGGACACCCTGTACTTCACTGACGCAATTACATCTTAATCAGGTTTTTTTTTTTTTTTTTTTTTTTTTTTTTTTTTTTTTAAAAACTATCATGTTCATCATTCTGAAACCAAATAATCTTCGCAGCCACTTTTTTGATTTCTTAATATACTTTTTTAATTGTTTGTTTTAAATCATTACCTTTTATAAATAATAACCATTCTTGCCAATCTGTCAAGAAAAGCAAAGTAAGAAATAAGCAGACTGTAAAATGCACTGCTCTCTGTTTTTCCTGTAACTCTTTTGATAATTAAACAAACTCACATGTTTTAAAATATAGGGAACTTAATGTTGAATGTATAATAATCAGTTTGGCTGCAAGTAATCTTTTAATCAATACTTTTTGTTCTGGGATTAAGATAAGAAAGATAATTTATCTAAGAAAAACGCTGTAAAAGCACAAGCATCACACTTTGAACTACTACAAATTACTTTCAGCAACTGGCTACCAATTTTTAGAATAGTAAAAACACCGTATGAACAGTCGCAAGGCAAATATTTTTCTTACAAACTGGTATGCATGACACATAGCCCTTCCGTTGCCGATCCATCAGTGACAGCTGTTTTCTGCGAATGGAAACGAGGAAGACGTATTACACACGGATTTGTTTAAGTGATCAGAATGAGTCGAGTCGGGCGAGGGGACATCGATAACTCAGGTGCCTGTCGAGTCGGCGAGCTCACAATCCGATTGGTCGGCTAGGCAACGCTGCGGAGCGAGCATCAATTTTCATTTGGCGAGCGTCGCTGTGCGGGCAGCCGACTACCAGGCGCCGCGCTCTGTTCCTCGCTGAACAACGCGGAAGAGGGAGGGCGCATCACTCGTTGCTCCTCTACCAGAGTTCCTGATTACAACTCAGTGTCCGGTGAACCGTAATCCATTTAACTCGGTGTAACCGAATGAGACGGGTGCGCATCCGTACCTACGGGTTTTCGGCTGAAACCAGCATGGTTAAACATTGCATGAGGCTAACCTATATTTTGAATGTACGAATATATAAATTACCAGTTGATTCACTGCACACTGTCTGTTATAACACATTTTTAAAAATCAAATTCGAATATGTTTTTTAATAATTATATGAGTCACTAATATTAACATTTAAATAGTCATTGAGCTAGGTAAAAACCGATACAGACTTAAAGATACAAACTTTGTAGCTTTCTCTTCTCAGAATCTGTAGTCTACAATCACAAAACTGCGTGACGCTGGACAAAACTTTATCCCTCCTCTTTGCACTCCATTTTCTACAGACTCAAGAGAAGAATAAACGCGTATAAACAAGAATGTGTCATCTTATTTGCTTGTCGTATATATAATATCGCTGCAACCCATTTACGTTGGTGCTTCTTGCACCGTAGCAACTATCAAAATTTCTATTGTTACAAAATAAACAGTATTCGAGTCGTGATAGTAATCATCTACATTTCAGTCATTAAATGATGCGGCTTCTGAACGTTATAAGTCTAGAGAGGTAGAGAGGTTTTGAGAGATTCTCTGACAGTTAACTTCAGAGATCCTGCATAGTCTTTATCCCATCGCTGTAATAGTTTACTTTCTGCCTTCTGATGGATTCCTGGGATTTACTTTGATACTGCTTTTGACCATCTTTTATCCTTCCTCCTTCCAACATAGCTAGCTCACTGCAATTTCGATGTGATTGTCTTCTCCAAGATGTCTTTAACCTTTGCAACTGACCGTAAGTCGATTGATCACACATCTCTTTGGGTTATTGTAGGCTTTGTTTACGTAAATTCAGTGACTGTCTGGGTCCCAGGCAGCGCGGAAAGAATACACTTATCGCCAACTGTTTCCTTCAGATTAATGATTATATTTGAGTTAAGGAAGCTTCCCAGATGCTTGAAATCCCAGAATGTGTGTCGTAAAATTACTGGTCTTACATCTCCTCTGATACTTTCATGCTGAAAAATTAAAGTGTACTCACTGATACTTTCTAAAGCTATTTAATGTTTTTGCACATTGTTCGTTGTGGCTCATGTTTTAGACATAACTCTTGATTTTGAAAGATTCATGCTCAGAGGCCAACTGATTTACACCTACATACATGATAGGTAATTAAGGCTCAGAGTTCTTTAATATCGTTGGTCAAGAGCGAAATATAATCAGTGAACCTCGAGTTATTAAGTGTTCTGCCGTTGACTCTAACCCCTTTCTGTGTCCATTCTAGGTTCGACATTGTCGTCTCCAAGACAGCTGAAAATAACTATAGAGATGGGATCTCATTGCTTAGTACTTCTTTCGATGCTGACAATCGCTGAAGAGAGATGTACCGATAGTGGTGGGTAGTGATGTTCCGATACCATCAAAGTATCGATACCTACTTAAATGAGTAGTACTCAAATTGTCTTACGATACTTACTCATATGAGTACTGCAAAAGTATCGATACTTACTCGTATCGATAGTATTTTTTAAATTAATTCCAAAATATAAAAATATACGTGACATGTTGCTAAATTATTTAATTTGCCTAGTGTAATAAAATCAAGTAACACTTAGTAAACATTTTTATTTATTTATTATGGTTTTAACACTTTTAAACAATAAAAGTCGCATAAATGAATGTAATTTTTCTAGGTGTTGTTTATTTATAAACGTTTCTCGGGAAACAAACCGAGTAATATTGTTATTAACGCACAATATTTCGGCGACTTTGCTCCGTCGCCATCTTCAGGTGCAGTTGCAAGTCTTGAAGTCTGCCTTGAAGTCAGCCTTGAGCGTGTTGTTTGTAAACAAACAAACAACACGCTCAAGGCTGAAGATGGCGACGGAGAATAAAGTCGCCGAAATATTGTGCATTAATAACAATATTACTCGGTTTGTTTCCGAGAAACGTTTATAAATAAAAGTCGCCTTTGGAAGGTTTCCCAAAAAAAGCAATTTTGGGGACAGCTTGTGTCTTTGTTTGTCATTGTTTCACCCGCATTAGAAAACAAACATTCACTCAATATTGACGTTGCTACTACAATACGATACTGTTGTGCGTATTTATACAGACAAGGAAAAATAAGTTTCATTTCTGTAAATGGATTGCTTTTTAGAGACATTACAGTGTTTGACAAGTAGAGAGAGACTTTGTCACTACCATGCGTTTTTCTTTTTCTTTTTGGCGTTTCCAGTAGTGATATTCCTGCGAAACGCTAGCTGAAGCAGCTTCTTCAGATTCACATGGACTATTTAGTTGCTTATGAACCATACCTTTTAGTTTTTGTGGGGAGCTGCGCGGAAGCGATCATTGGCCAGGTATAGCGGAATTCGCGCCAAGTGCAACTTTATTACGATGAAATAGGGACCTAAAACAAACTCTGAGATTAGATTGCCTATTCTAAGACTGATTTTGTTTGATTTTAAATACTACCAACTTGACGTCAGCGGGAAATTAATTTCGCAGGCGCGACTGAGTGGCGCAGCAGGGATGATGCATTTAGAATTTAACACCGGGTGCGTTTCGATACTTTTGATTCGATACAAGTATTTTTCTTCCGATAGCGAGTAAGTATCGAATGAATTAATTCGAATACGAAAAGTACTCGGTATCGAAACAAAGTATCGAATACTTACTCGTATTTACTTGAATCGGATCATCACTAGTGGTGGGTAAGCGATAACGCTCTTGCCTCGCATTCGTGAAAGGGTGGATTCGAATCACCGTTCTGCCATCAAGATTTGGGTTCTCCATAATTTATGCAAGTCACTCCATACGAATGCTGCGATGTTTCCTTCTTCCCGTTGTTTACCCCTGTCGTTTGTCAACTCTATTGCTCTCGAAGCGCGAAGGAAAAATAAATTATCTACAGAATCCACCGTTGCCCAAAGCAGTTCCTTTTCACATGCTATTTATAGCATAACTGAATTCAGAAGCAAGTATATCTGAAACTTTGGATAAATTAGAGATGTTAGAAAGAATGAAGTTTCCTCTATACTGCCACATATTTTAGTATAGAAGCTTCCGATGAAATGGAGAATTTCCTGTTTGTCACTGTTTCTGTAAATTTCTGCTATCTGTCTCTTACAAAGCACGAGCTTTCACTTCTCTTTTTAAACCTAATTTATTTTCTTAGTTGTCTCTTACGAGTATATGAGTGATTCCTAGTAATTTCCTTTAACATAATCGAATAAACAATCAGAGGCAGAACAACTAACATTGAAGGAAGTATCTTTATAACTAACTAATATCAAAAGGAAATTCTTTAACAAGAATTGTTTCACAGCTGCACTTATCTTTCTACATTGCTTCTACTATTTAGGATACCTGTGCTTCATGTGTAATTATGCTCTATGTCCACTTCACTAGATGTCAGGTGCTGCTAGCCCAGAATCGAGTGGAAATTACGTCTGTCAACAGGCTCTTAGGAAACTGTTAATAAGACGCAGCGGTACCTACATTGCAGGTGAAATTATTATTTAACAAATATTATAAAGGAATGCCATCAAGATAATATTACGATCCGTAAATCCACGAAGAATGAAGCACATATATTGATACAATTATATATCTTAGACCTCCGCCAATGTGGGTGAGGCAGTGTTTAAAAAACGTAAAAGGAATTGTTTAATATCGTGTATAAATTTAGTCGGTTCCTTTAAACAGAAAGTACCATGTAATTGGTAAGCAAAACGTAAACGTTAAATTGGAAAATAAGTGCTATCTACGATGAAGCGTAAGTACTTCAGTACAGCTAATTGAGAATCGACGAAGCATGCAATGATTGTATTCGTCGAGGAATGTTTGGGTACAGTAGAAGCGTGTCCTAGAAGGGTGCTGCCAAGTTAGGCGTTTGGAAGAATCCCTTAGAGAAATAGTGACAAAAGAGGAGAAAGAATGTAATACGTTCTATCTATTTATTCCCAGAGTGTCCGCCACAAATTTAATACAGATCATTCCGGATGCCATTACTTGCACTTACGTATTGCCCTCATATCAGTGACAACAGTCCTTGTCTTATCGGACGTAACTGTAGGATCACTGAAGCAGATTAAGGAAGCCATTCAACCATCGACAGAAATAAACATTTGCTTTAGCTATTTGGCCAATACAGTTAGTAACTATCTCGTAGGAAGTACAACGTTTCATATTTTGCCGTTGGTTGTTAAGACATACATGTGTATGGTTTTGATCGTAACCTTTTAAGACTACACACCTGGTATTCTTTCTTCAAGTTTCACCTAAGATTTTAATTTTGTGCTCTGTCGTCAATCAAGAAAGCGTGATTGAATTAATTTCAGATTTTAATTCGGACACTAGTTTCAAACTGCAACAACTTATAAAAATATTTTAAGCAATTTTTATGTAACGTTAGATTATAGATAAAAAGTTTGAAGTCCAGAACAGGTTTTAATTTTGTGCTGCGTCTTTAGGTACTGTACCGTTAGAGACGTACCGGAATTCAGATCCTAAGTTAAACCCAAAGATTTCGTACTACGAAAACTGCCTGAGAACCTGTTCTGTGGTTTTTGCGTCATGCGGAACAAACAGACACAACTCTGTTAAAGATTCTTAATATAATATATAAATTCTAAAACTCTTGGCTGCACTGAATACACTGAACCACGGAATGTAAATTATATGTTCGATTTTATTTTTGTTTACTAACTGAACGACAGTTACACTTGAAAATGAAGTCCATTTTGACTCTGCGAGTAATCGACAAAGGATTCCATTGTGTACAGACCTAATAGAGCGGCCTGTTGAATAGCTGCAGACATGCACTTTGTCGCAGGCCCCGATACTTACCGTAGTGCTGTTAACGGATAATACTAATCCCTCGGCCATTATGTGTACTTAACGCAGTTACAGAACTTTTCAACATCGCGTTAAATGTAACACAAACATCTGGCTTAATGCAGAATTCATAACGCTGGATAAAGGCAGTGGCGCACAGCCCGCTTCTGCGAACGGAACCATTATCGCTCACTTCGTGACCGACATAACGTCACCGAAAATTCAACAGATAAAAATATATTCAGTACTTGTGAACCGAAAATAGATCCCCTGTTGCATTTCAACAGCGGACAGTTTGTAAATACTGATTTTATTTTAAAAAAAAGACACGGCTGAACTGGATCAAGTTCTTTTGTTGTTCTATGTTGTCAGAGAATTAAAAATATAATTAGCTCTTCTTATACGGAAACGCATGTGACGTAAGATCAACAGTCTTTTATTGTTGCAGAAAGAGGCAGTCAAATTAGTAAATTTTCGAGATGCCACCATGTGGTGGATGAGTGGTAATGCTCTGACCTCGCATTAGGGAGGACATGAGTTCGAATCCCCCTCCAGCCAACGAAATTTGAGTTTTTCCAATTCACTCCAGGCGACTGCCGGGATGATTCCTTTAAAAGACCATGGCCGAATTCCGTCCCATTCCTTACCTCCAGTCCTTTGCCGTCTCTGATGACGGAAAGCCAGAAACCAAAAAAAAAAAAAAAAAGGAAAGAAGATAAGAATAAAATTAGGCAAACCACAGACTTCATTTAAATTACTAGTATCTTCTCCAGTCTCCCTGTTTTTACCTTTTTTTTTAATGAAGTAAGTTATCTAACAGACTATACCATCTCCTGACTCAATGTATATGGTCCGAATGTTTATACACATCTTCTTCTGCGTTTCGATGCCCATATTATTTCCACGATCAGAATCTAGTTCTGGATTTCAGGCATAAGGGCGTAAGAGGTCGGAAATGCTAAACAACTTACCTGAAACAGAAATTAAATTTGAGATACAAATTCGCAAAACTTGAAAGTAGGAGTGTACGGAGATCATCTTCGCATTTTTGCTCCGTTGGAATTAAATATAATAATAACAATTAACAATTTTAAACTCCATTTACTACAAAAAGAGAAAATTATTATGGCTCTTAGTCTCTTTGCGTTGACACTGATGGAAAAAAAGACCAGCTCTGTTGTTCAGTGCATAGGAGCATAAACGTCACTTCAATGCACAGTGTAAGCTGAAGGGCCGACGACGGAGACTCAGTCTTATGACTAACCCTCGTATATACACATTCATGAATGGAGCACTTTGTTTAACGATTCTACTTCGAACACATTATGGAAACTTTGTTTGCGTTGACCTTTGAAGCAAATTCTCTACGCAGAAGAGCAGTGAAGCAGGCGGTATCTCGGCACTGCAAACCCAACAGCCGCGAGCAGCTCAAGTCCTTACCCACCAAACATAATTTATGAGGCCATCAGCCGGCTGGGGCAGCCTCTGAGGTTGGTAGCCCTGCGCCCGCAGCGGAACGGGTTGCTTGGCTTCTGCGCCGCCAATTCGTGTCACATGTATAAGCAACAAACAGATAAAATGTTCTGAGGTTATTATCACATATATTCTTTCTAAAATATGTTTTTTATAGCAATATTTCTTTCTTCATGTCTAACCAAAATCGATAAATGAGTTATCATTTTAAAGATTACATTAAGCTATCCGTTTTGATAACATCATTAATTAAGGAAGCAATTTTTGGAAATTCAACTCATAAATTACGAACAGTCAAGGTCATGTTAATATATTTTTCTCGGGCTTCCAGCCGTGTTAAGATGTCACATTTGTGGGACGTTTCGAAGGCGTCCTTCTCTGCCTTCATTCTCAACCAAATGTCAATAATTAACTGTTTGTTTATTCAGCCGCTGCTACGGAAACGGTGGAAGACAAAAACCAAAACAACGCGATTACGTCATCCTCTCTTCTGCTCGTTATCGACGCGAAACTGTTTCAGAATTTTAATAGCCGGGTTCCAGGCCGCACTGAGTTGATAACCAGTGTCCCTGTTGACTAATAAATCAGTTGATCTTATTTCTACAGCCTCTGTAATAACGCTGGCCCAAATATCTTTGACCCTGGCTAAAATTGTTGTTTTTTCAAATTCAAAAGTGTGACCGTCTTGCACACTATGTTCGGCCACCGCAGATTTTTCTTCTTGCCCAAGACGAACATTTCTGGCGTGCTCTACACATCGCTGCACAATGCATCGCTGCGTCTGTCCGATGTAGCCACGGCCACATTCACATGGTATATAATATACACTAGGGGTTCTTAAACCTAGGTCATCTTTAACTCTGCCGACCAAGTTACTAATTTTAGTGGGTGGTCTATAAATTGTCTTGACTCCGTGTTGTGGTAGTAGTCTACCTATTTTGAAACTTATGGCACCCACAAACGGCAGAAACGCAAGGCCCTTGGTATCAATCTGATCTCTCCGTCGATTTTCCTTCTGTTTAAACGCACGAGTAATCTGTCCCTGATTATAGCCATTATTTAAAAACGTTTTCCGGAGATAGTCCAATTCACCAGCCAGGCTATGTTTGTCACAAATCCTTTGTGCTCTGTGTACCAAGGTAGTTAATTGTGACATCTTAACACGGCTGGAAGCCCAAGAAAAATATATTAATATTCAACGCCGTGAAAAATTACGATCGTACAGTCAAGGTCATGGTTATGCTATGGTTCATAGTCAAGCTGCTACGCTTCGCTGGCGTTGATGAGCAGTGACTGCTTTACCTCTAGATAGCAACACCACGTAACACAAAGATATTGATAAACTTTGTTTATTTTCTAAAGTAATAAGCTTTTGGGATATTTTTCTCTTTCTGTTTGGGAAATATTTCATCATTACTAATTGTTTCGATAGACGTTGCAAGTGTTTTTTGCTACGTATATATTTGAGTCGACAGACAAACAAATGATAAAAATGAGCCGGTTCTTCTTTCATACTACAACAAGCCACCAACCTACTCATTGTGCATCACTCCCTAAACGATCGCACGGCCACATAGTAATTAGGAATTCGTGAAACGAGTCTTTATTTTTATAAGGTGCGACGGTACCAAGATCATCATATTTTTTTTATTAGGGTTCTGCGACTTACTTCGAGGTCATTACAGCCGGTGACAAGGTATGGTAATTGACAAAGGCTTTTGAAGGAATCATTCCAGTACTCGCCTGGAAAGATTTCTGGAATACATGGAAAATTGAAACCAGAATGGATAGATTAGAGACGAAACCGCACCATTCCATCTTCCACGCCTAAACTTTAACACTCTAGGCTCGGTGAGATCGGTACAATCGCAGAAGGGAAGGGAGTCTAATTTTAAAATAGCTTCTAAGCCAGTCAAAAATGACGTGTTTCTTAGCTTCAGGAAATTGTTATTATATAATAACCTTGATTTGTTCATATTTCGGTGATAGTTTACATAGCAATACAGTTGTAACTTCTACCGCATTATTGACCACAGCTAAGCGTGTAACCAATAAATTAAAAATAAATTAGAAATCCCAATACATTAGTCTGTACCACGTAATATCAGTTTTATTCTTGGTCTAGGCCAAATTCAGCAAGGTAAATATGGAACTACCTCCATTCGCTTCAAGTAATAAATTCTGAAACTAGGCGCTTACGAAAGAAACTTAAATTGTTTATAAAACTGAATTAAGGGTGAATTATTCCATAACAAAATGTTTTAATTGTCATTCTGGTTCTGGCTTCATTCCATCCTAGCCACAACCTCTTGTAATATTGCCGTTCGAAGATCATAACTTGTATCATCCGCGTTTGAATGCATTAAATAAGAGGTGTGTAGATTAAGTAATGAGACTTTCATTTTTAAATATTTTTATTTGAATAAACTTTCAGTTAAATATTGTATCCTCCAAACTAATTTAGGTGGGAAGCCACACAAAGTTGGAGACGTTTCTTCGATTCCCGATAGCAGTGCTGGAACTAGGATACTGAAATAGTTTTGAGCTGGTCAGTTACGGCCGTTTGAACGTTTTCAAGTGTCAAAAAACGACGGACTTGAGACGAATTTTAAATCTCTGGAAGAGAAAAAAGTCACAAAAATTCATGCCAGGTGTGTAAGGAGACTGAGGGGTCACAGGCATGTTTTTACTGGCCCAAAACCTATGTACTGAAATTGCTGTGTGACAAGGCGCATTGCCATGAATCAGATCCAATTGTTTTATTTTTTGTTTTACACGCATGAACCTCTTTCGGGACCTTTCAACAACCTCTAGTTAAAAGTGTTGATTTACTGTCTGGCTTTGAGGCACAAACTCTGTCGCCAATTCCCTGGCTATCAAAGAAGCAAATCAGTATGCTTTAGATCTTTGACTTTCACAGTCTCACTCTTTTGGGCTTTGGGGAAGTTGAAGTGGCGGTTTGATTCCGCGTAGCACTCAAATACCTAACTCTCATCACAAGTAATTAAACTTTCATGATTATTTTATCATTTTCAGTTTATTCAAAAAAATCAAGGCACCTGATAACTTTTGTTTTTGCGAAAGGTTTTTGGAACTGTTTTTGAGAAAATCTTTCTCATCCGCAATTCATTGGTTAAAATCTGATGAACGATAGTGTGACTTTAATTCAAATCTTCCCCGATATTCTTACCGTCAACCGACCATCTCGGATTCTGCCGACATTTTCATCGGTTCTTGCGGCTGAAGGTCTTCTGCTGTGTGTTTCATTTTCATCGACTCTTTTCCTTCTGAAAATACCTTAAACCACCGAAAAAGGTGATCTATTGATAAAATATTATCTCCGTAGGCCTGCAATAGTTTTTATTGCACTGTTCCCAACTCTGAAACAAAACTTGATAGCATACCGTTGCCCGAAATTAATATCACTCATTTTTAGAACTCTGCAAGAAAACTGGACTCAGAAGAAAAATAATAGCAAACAACCAAATGACTCGACCGAGCTTAAATTCTGACTGAACGCGTATCACATATGTAACAATGGCCTCCAATTTGCGTGCATCCAGTGCTGTCATATCGAGCGTTATGTTGCCAGTCTTGTTACATAATTTACACAACTCGTTTAAGGCGATCAAAATTCGAGCCATTGGTATTATTTAACGTGCGGCTGATATAATAACATCAGTAATAAGAAGAAACTAATAATTAATACATTCCTTTAACTTATATTTTTTAATTTCTTTTCTTTGAGTTTACAATTAAAGGAACATGGAATATAGCTGAATCATCCACATCTAATACAAATATCTTGTAAGCCCGTATGAATTGAAAATTGAACGCATTATTAGTTGTTCATTTGTTCTCACGTGCTTAGCTAAATAAATTATTATTAAATAACAGTTATAACTTTAAAAATGATTTAATTTCGTTTTTAATTTAGTAGCAGAGATATACCTCGATAAAGAGTACAAGAAAACATCTACATGAACCGATTATGAATAAATGCAAAAGCAATTATATCGATTGAAACGAAATCTGTACGCTCCTTTCAGCGTTTTGACAGTTCATTTCTTGGTGTATACTTAATAGAATGGTTGTCATGCAAAGCTTATAACCCCTACTATGTAGTAATATTCCTCGACGATGTTGATCCAGCAACGAAGGCTGTCGCGTAATGTCACAACGTGAAGGACATGGCTACACAGTGACCAAGCTTGCTGTTTTATTAGTATAGATTACAGATTTCCAGCTAACCATTAACGAGATCATTAGAAACTATAAATATACAAACAGCGTAATACACTGCCTTGTGTTACTTCGTCATTGAAAAGTGGTATTTTTGTTTGCTGGGATAAATGGCAGCATTGGTGTAGGTAATTTCTGAAAAATTACCTATGGCGTTATCGGGAAGGAAGACGCTCAAGCAGCGGACAGTTCTATGTTCTCCTTGATGGCAACTCAACCCACTCAGACGAAGTGATGCTTTTGTTCATTCACATATTAAATATGCCAACCTGAAACATTACATAGATGTTAGCAACCCTGGCTTATATCTACATTTATTAACAAAGAATTATATGAGTGAGAGGCTCTTAAATGTTTTAGTATACTCCAAAATTGATGGAATATCGGTGTCACCTTTTCCTGCTTCTAACAAAATAGAACAGCTGTTCGCTATACTACTACCTTTGGGGCCTTCTTAGGAAGCACATACTAATTAACAACATAGTGTGCTTTAAAAAAAAGTATTTTAAAAATTTGTGTAGAAATTTATTCAGAATACTGATAGAATCACTTAAGTTGTCATTTTACAAAAGATCATAACAAATTTTAGCCACATTATTTGGAAGTAGCAAATTTGGCACTCCCAAGCACCGCCAGCGGGCATGGTTAGAAAGCCTACTATCACGTGCTCTCTCGAATTGGGTCATAGAAATTTAGAATGATTTTCGGACCTAGTATGTTAAAGGCCTTCCTTATGCTTGACATCAGAACTAGCAGCTAGATTCGAAAAAGAACTTAGCAATTCAGCCGCGACTTGTTGAACAGATTAGAAAGTTTTGCCGCTATTCCAAAGATATCAGTACAAAGTGCTTCGTCCAACATTGGCAGCTTATAATCAATCATTTAGTGTGCGATATCTAAACGTTTACATTTCAGAATAAGCATACTGACAACAGCAAGAGAAATCACTGATGATAAAGTAGCTGATGAGGATCAGTACCAAAACGAGACAATGTTGAACAAAATAACAGTCAGTGATGAGTCAGCATTTCATTTGACTGGCAAAGTGAACACGGGCAAAAGCAGAATCTGGGGCAGAAAAACGTACATCAATCACTGTGTCACATTCGTGACAGGCCATAATTCATTTTAATGGAGGAAACCGTAAATGGTGTCTTGTATTATGATTTGTAACTGCCTTTTTCCTGTAAATATCGCCAATCTCATAAATCTACACAGAAGTGACGACCGAAATGCTGGATCGAGTTTGCCAATAAACTGATTTCCGATTAGATGTTTGCTGTAAGACAAACAGCAGTCACGTCGAATCAAAATGACACTTTGGGAAAAAAAACTTGAGGTTTTTTCTGCAAAATGAACCACTAACTGATCCTTTAATTGGCTTGTACAAATTCGTGTATGGTCTCAAAGTTGTTAAGTCTGTAGTAACCTGTGCGTAGGAATGTTTTAGGGGGAAGTAAAAAATTACTGCTTCTGCTTGGAGGATCATGTTTTGGACATTGTCAGGAATCTTCAAAAGGAAATTAGGAGAGACTGATGTTTCATTACCTAAGTCTGCTGTAAACTTACATACAAGTATTTATGATTAACGAGGTTATGATATAAATTTATGCACATCGATTCATAATGACTTTTGGCAAATTACAGATTTCAATGAGATACACACATCATTCTTCATAAAGAGAGTAAATTCGAGCAAATAGCAAGTGCGCAACCGGGCGAACGCTGGCTGGCATTAGATTCAAATAGGAACATTTCAATGCTTCTTGATTAATTTGTTAGATAATATGATGACTGATTAAGAGATAAGCTGATGATGGACCACATAATAAGCGATCATGGAAAAGACAGTGACTTATGGCTGAAACCTAACAGAACCAAATCAAATACAATTCAGAGCATCCCAACTTAACCGAATATTGCCTACGAGACTTCTTACAGCTTCTTCCTACTGACATACTACCGACGTGTGACGACTGAGACCGAATAAGCTCGAGACTGAGGTCAGAACAAAATTTTTACCCTTATCTCCGAACACTTAATCGTTCTGGAGGAGCCATCTCTGCCCAATCACTAACCTCCTCGGTTCCTCGGTATGGTTTAAACATTCGTCATCATAGTCAACGGGTTTTCTGCCGCTCAGCGACTCTGATATCGTGACAATACCACCGATTCAATTGCTTTGCCACAGACATGAAGTGCAATTGGTCTATCTGATTCTGCACATCTTTCATGCTCGCTTCCACTTACTGGGACGAATAGTTCAAGTAATTTTATCCCTAGATGAAATAGTGACGATAAAGTCCTTTTTAATTCATCTTGAATTTTACCAGTTGTATTCCTTGAATCTATTTGAGTCACGTATTGCTTTATTCATACTTATTACAACGTAAGAATAAAACAGAAACATTATAAATGTCCGCTGATCCTGAAGTAAATGACCTTCTGTCATAGTCAACTGAAGCAACTGGCTCGCAATCCCATAATGCTCTTCCATTTTATTTTATGATTTTAGCAGCTTAGTGTAAGTGTATAAGTTCAGGAAAGACTGACAGAAAGATATAGCCAGATTTTTATAAGAATCCGATCACTGTCAGATTACTAAGTCTTGTTGCCTTCGTTGTAATACGCTCCAGCTTTTGTTATCAGAAAAGAAACATCCCTGGAACATTCCTTCTTAATGGTTAACAGTTTATACTATATTTTTTTTATGGTAGGTTTTAGTTTGGTAACAAAGAGAAGTCTATAAATTCTTAATCAAGTTAATACGAGGGTTATTCCAAAACTAAGGTCCGATTCCCTGTAACTATTTGAATTGGGCGCCAAGGACAAAACATGCAAGCGCACCGACTCCCGGCATGCCTTGCGCGTCAAGCGCCGCCATTAGCGTTGTTACTGTTGCTGTGTGCTGTTTGTAGTGTCAGTTCACAATGTTTAAGACAATTTATCGGCCCGCCGATTGTGAAGTAAGGGTGGTGATACGGTTTTTGTCTGCAAGAAACGTTTCAGTGGCAGAAATTCATCGGCATATTACTGAAGTTTACGGTCCTAACATAATGAGTGACAGTAAAGTGCGCACGTGGGTGCGAGTTTTTAATGAAGGACGGGAAAATGTGCATGATGAATCACGGTCTGGCCGACCATCAGTGATTTCAGAAGATTTGGTCAATGCGGTTGACCAAAAACTTCGTGAAGATCGATGATTCACTATTTCAGATCTCGAAATACTCGTACGAGTAGATTTCCCGAATGTGAGTAGAACGACTTTGTACAGAATTGTGTCTGAACATTTGAATTTTCACAAATTGTGTGCCCGTTGGCTTCGCAGGCGGCCGATTTCTACGACTTGGGCATTCAAAAGTTTGTTGAACGATGTGACAAATGTTTGAATAAGCATGGAAATTATGTAGAAAAATAGAGAAATATGCAAGGAATGTAAATAAAATAATTGTTTTTGAAAAAAATTTGATTTTGATTTTTTTTTTTTCTTAACCGGACCTTACTTTTGGAATAACCCTCGTACATTGCAGTTTATAGTTATTTACTTATTTTACTCTAGTATCATAATAGTTTAAATTGGTATTTGTCGCGGAATTCATAAATAACAACTTGACGTGTAATTGCTTTTCGTCTTGGCATCAGCGGCCATGATAAATTGTAGCGGTTTTAGTGACTCAGTTTTTCTACAACGACGAAGGATTCTAAATGAACTAAAAACAAATTCAGTTAATTGTTTTAAAATATTATAGTAAGTTCATAAACCATCAAACTAAATAACGCTCAATTTAATCATAACAGTTACTGGGAGAGAAGAAGCTATGTTTCAGTGCGACTTAAAACAAAATTGACGTCTCTTAAACTGCTGCCGTACGAAATGGAAAAACATTCAGTGCTGCAAAACGACAAACGATAATATTGCTCTGATCGACGTTCCAGATCTTCCTATGCTGCTGACAAGGAAGGCTGACGCAAGTTAACACTGTGTTTATATAAAGGATGCCTGAATTTATACAGATGGTATTTATATTACCTCTTCGCCTACAGCACTGGTGGCTAATATATTTTTTATAATACTTTTATCTCACACGTATCTCCAACTGTTTTTTGCTAGTGTTTTCGAGAAATTACATGATTTGTAATTATATCAAAGTAAATCGTGAAAATCTTAATAAATTTTAATTCTGTTCTCAATTTAGGTGAACTTTTTGGTACAGATGTAAAGTAACATATCTATTATTTTCCTTGCTAATAAATTCAGATTATTTGAAATAAATAAATATGAGAAATTTGTACTTTTTTTTATGTCTGTATTAAATAGAATAAGTCCTGTCGATACTTCAAATACATTATTACTCTTTTGAAAATCAAACTCTGACGACTAAAAATCATCTAATTTATCTTTTAAACTTCGAAACTGTTGCACTTTGTCGAATTCTTCGCATATGTATTTCTGAATTATCTGACGATTCTACACCAGAATCGGTAATTTATTTTGGATTTATAAACTCTTTTACAACATTTAATAAATTGTTAAAGTATTCAAAACGTATAATAGTTTCTTCTCATTTCTTTGTTATTATAAAATGACTTAATTTTTGTTGCTTTATTTACAGTTTGAAAATTTGTTGCCCTGTAGAAAACGTAAACGAGATGCCACTGGGATTTATCCGATAACTTTTCAGGCCTTGTCAACGTGGTTCCAACATCATTTGTCCCGTAGTTTTCGCGTGACATTAACGTGGTGCTTCAGAATGACATAGTGCTAGTAAAACAGACTACATGTACTTCGCTATATTATGAATTAATAACGACTATGGGGAGAGTAAAACATCTTGCGACAGTTCGCAATAAAACTGAAGATTTATTAGAGGAATTTAATTTTTCTTTTTCTTGACCACCTTTTCCCAACATTATGATTACATTTCCTTTGATAAGTTTTATTCATCATTGACAAGGTCAATACGGTTGTAAAAAACCGTATGTCTCGCTGACGCCAAACATTTTATATCTTCTGCCAGGTCGTACTGCGTACTAAGGAAGGAAGTGTAATATTGCCATCTGCCTGTGAAATGTGTAACTATGTTCTGGGTGTGATAAGTGTATTTTTTGTTTGTGAAATTTGTACTTTATAAGGCAGATACTGGTGACGGTTCCGACCTTGGCCTAGATGGCTGCGTTAAACCACCTAAAATCGTAGTCAGGACTGAGGGTACGCGGATGCCCGGGCTCGAGTCCGGCTCCGTTGTACCTTCCAGATCCACTGTGCGGTGCCTCAGTGCACTGAGCCACACAGGCGGGGATGAATTTAATGACAGGGATTGATATTTATGAAGGGTCGGCCAGACTGTTATGCTGCGAGCGGAATATGCAAGGTGCGGAAGAAAAGCATGAGATTAGGGACCGTGCGCAAACTACGTAGCTCGGTCTGGGGGGGGGGGGGGAGAGGGGTTGGCTGGAAGGCTACGCTAGGCTACGTGGTGGGAGAGGGGGTCCTGAGCCAGGCCACGTAGCTTTCTTTTCATAACATTTCTCTCAATTTAAATCAGGAACAGAACTCACAACAGCATGTGAATATTTATTTCCCTCAGTTAATTATCTCCGTATGTAATTTACAATAGTCTGACAAGAGAAAACAGTACAAAATGTCTTCTGGAATCAAAAGGGAAAAAAGGTATATGCTACGGGTGGGGGGGGGGGGAGGGGGTTATAGGAAAAAGCCACGTAGGGCTACGTGGGGGGAGAGGGGGGGTTCACAGGAGGCCAAAATGGAGCTACTTGGTTTATATACACTCCCTTAACGGTGAAAAATATCACATCGCCATTTCTGATCTGAGAAAGAATATTGCACATGACCTGCGTTACCACGAACAACGGAAAAGCGACACTAGTAATGGGTAGAAAACAACAGATTGGAACACATGGTGCGGTCTGATTGCTGATAGAGCAAGCTGCATTTAGATTTTACCATAGATTGCAGAACAATTTGAAATTTTATTGTTGATACAGGATGCGTAGAGGCCTCATACATTGAGAAAATATTGCATAGGGCTTGCAACGAATCAAATAGGTGTACGTTAGCGGTTACGACTCAGCGTTATGTATGGAGATACAGATTAGTGAACGCGGTCACGTGACAGTGACGTTAGGGGCGCGGCCCATATTAACGAGCAATGTTCGGAATGCCGTGAAGGTTTATCGGCGGACGATCCGTCTGCGTGCCGGCTATTGTGCCGCCGCGGCCATTGTGCCCTGCGAGAGGCCCCTCTGTGTTTCAATTAGACTCGTAATTAGAATCGCACGTAAATTTACATAATCAGGCGACGTGTCCGGAATGGACGGGCGACTCGCATCCCTCGTGTCAACAGAGGCGGGTTCGAAATTGAAGGGAGGGGGGGGGCAAAGTTGCCGAGCGGAACACCCACCCCCTCTTCTGTACCCCCGCCAAGCTATTCATTAGTCCAGAGCTTACACATGGGAAAGCTGTCATCACGGAATACACAACAAGCTTCGGGCCGGGGGAATCAAACTGGGGAGGCTTAAAACGGCACTACCGCATACATCTGGTATTTTGATTGGTTGATTACAGCGTGTTTAGCCACACAATTAGGATAATTAACATACGAATATGACAGCGGGGATGTGTTGTGATTCTCGATTTGTCCACATGAGGGTCTTAGATATGTCGCTGGGACCGTAGTATTTGCCGTTTTAACATCTGATGATTTCGGATAGAGACTTTCTAGATCGCGAGTCTAGTTATATCTCACTGTTGCGTTGTGCACAGTACTTATATATGATTATACAAATATAATTTTTTTCTTTTCAACGGGATTGTGTAATAATAAAACAACGAAATGAATCGGACGTGCGACACAAATGTAACAGTCTTAAATCACGTTTTATTTATAAAAATCTATCAAAGATACTACGACATCCAAGTGAATGCTTCATTGGGTAAAATACTTTAAAACTTGCTTACTTACTGTGGATACTGTTGCGGAAACAGATTCCATCCTGATCATTTCCTGGTGCTCTGTTTGAATCCTGGATGGATTCACCATATAACGAATTGGCAATAAAAACGAGAGAAATAACAAATATTTGACATGAATTCCTAATAAAATCAAATATAATTGTGGTAGTCCAGTTTATACGATACAATTAAAAAAGTAAATACGCGTGGCATTGTTGGCAGGATTACGCCTAATTGTTTGGCAGTCGAGTGACAATGTTTTCGATTGCCACCCTAGCCTAATCCAATATTCCTGACGGATACATGAGACCAACAGTTAAAAGTGGGTTAAGGGTTTTGGAAAATTCCAGCCGCGGCCGTGATTCGAACCAAGACCTTTCTATCTCCAGTCATACGCCTTAACCACTAAGCCACCAGCCCCCTTACAATGAGTTCAGTCAAATCTAATTGGACACCAGACTACTCAGTATAAATTTCAAGAAGAGTTAAATGTGATTGCGAGACAGAGTAGCAGCCGGAATTATCTCTGTTCAGGTTTTGAATAAATTAGTATTAGTGAAAGATTATTGAATCGGCTTTGTTAACTATATTCTGTGGAGAAGTCATTGCATCTGAATAGTTATTCGATCACGCACAGGTATAGCAAGTTACGGTACCGTCGGTAGCGCCTAGTGTTAAAAAAAAAAAAAAAAAAAAAAAAAAAAAAAAAAAAAAAAAAAAAAAAGATTTTTTTTGGCTTGAAAAAAAAAAACATGAAAAAAACTGTACTTATCTTAATTTTTAGATCTACTATATTATTCTGGTTCAGAATAAAAGAAATTACATAAATATTGGCAACATTGACTGAAATTTTGCTTTATGAACGGGGATTTCCGGAAGAGGCTAGGTTGCACGAGAAGGAATCCCCGTTCCCCGTTGTATGGATTGATACTCGCTATTTGAACTAGTGCTGCGAACCCTACGAATCTACAGATCTTTTCAAAAAATTAAGAATTTAAAATTTATCTACAGGTTTTTTGCATTTTTTATTACTTATTGTGTTTTCCTTATATTCGTATACTTGTTAAACTCTCAGAGTATTGTGGTACTGACCCATTAAATTGACAGTAATTATGAATCATTTCCTTGCAACCATTGGTGTAAACCAACGATTGAAATGAAGTAAAGCTCCTATTTTGTATGATAATAGATTTAAATTCAAACTTAAAAGACCGTAATACCGAACTATCAGCACAGTCTTTATGCACAGTGTACTTTGCTCACAATTTAAAATTGCCATCTCAAAAACTTTTGCGTACAATACAAGAACAACCAGTAAAAGAAAATGTAACTACTTCTGAAGTTATGGATATAGAGGAGACAGAAGAAGAAACAGAAAATTCCAACACCTACCGAACGAGTGTTGGTAGTGCTGATACTAGTGAATGTGGTACTGACATAGAGGATGAATAAAATTATGTTACCTATATAGATATATTTATGAATTATTATGTAAGACATTATATGAATCAATAAGATTTAAAACACACTTTAAAATGTAAGTTCCTTTAATAAAACTATTATTTATCAAATATATTGTTTTCTGAGAAAAAAAAACAAATTTAGAAAAAAAAAACAAGGGTGCTAGGTTTTTTTTTCTCAAAGCTGAAATTTTTTTTTCAGTTTGCAACACTAGTAGTGCATATTTATATTCAACAGTAGAAGCAATTGTCCACTATTATTCTAATTATAATACCGGATTTCAAATGTTGGATGTGTAATGATTGCTCACGGAAGATGGAGTGAAGGAATATAACGTTAAATTTATATACAAACTCTGATTTATAACACGGACTGTAACCTGCATACCAACGGCTGTAAGTCGACTGCACAAGCACGATTATTTAAGCTGTTAAGAAGGTAAAACCTACTCATCTAATTCTCCATGTGATGGTAGAAAAAGAAAGATCATAAGCTTTGAAATAATTCGTAGTTCTGTTCATGAAGTATGCAGCTCCAGAAAAATTTTGAAGGATGACATTCCGAAAGGTGCCTACATTTATTTGGTTAATTATTTATCCAGAGATATTGCATGGAGATAGAGAAAAATTGAATATACCTACATTTGTAGATATATGCTGAAATGGACAGTGAATAGGCCTCAGAGATTATCTGATCATGCCTCTACGACTGAAAGGTGATACTAACACATAAAAAGTATTCCTTTGTTAACTTAATGAGCATTAGTTAAGATAAAAAGGAATGGGTGTTTACAATATTTCAAGATATTATTTCATTCTTGTATAGTTTTATAGTTCAAACAATTAGACTAGTTTAATTTATAGTATTAATATGTTTATCTAGCAATGCAAACTATTCCATGCATAGACCGCTCATGCAATAATAATCTAAGACCACATTATTTAAAACCAGTGCTGTTATACTCCGGAATCGACTGCTTATAAAGTTACAAATTTAAGAGGTGTGGGTAAAAATTAATTGCACTTGTAATTATTTGAAAAACGTCTTATTAAGATTAATCTAGTGGAACCAACACGCTAGTATTTTATATTGAATTTGAAATATTTTCTGTTATAATTTTTCGAATAACTGATGTTTTAGTTGAGAGAGGAGAGGAGAGATACTTCGAACATAGATTCTGGGCATACTGCATCGTGTTTGGAGAGAAAATTATTTCGCAGGAAAATTATCCCGTTCGTTCACGTGTGGATTTGCTTAGTTTTGAATTGGTGATATTCATGCCATCACGCTATATGTCAATGCCATAACCTTACTTCCAATTCATAATTATCTCAAAAAATTAGTGAATTTAATTATCTAGGCTCTTCAACATTATAACATTCGATGTGTGTCATTAAACGCTTTTATTAATATTCTGCGAAACGTTTGCTGTACCTCTGATTACATATTACATTCGTCAATAGTGAATAACAAATGGAACCTAATCTCTTTTAACTTCATACTTTCCAAGCTCCCACCGAGCGTGCTGGGTGACCGGTAACGCTATGGCCTCGCTTTCGGGAGGAAGTGGTTCGAATTCCCGTCCAAACCTCCAAATTTGGGTTTGCTGTGGTTCCTTCAGCAGATGAATGCCAGGATGGTTACTTCAAAAGGCCACGGCCGAATTCATTTCCATTCCTTGCCCCCAGCCCTTTTCCGTCTCTAAAGACATCTACGTTGACGAGGTGTATAGCTAAAAGAATCCTAGATCTTAAGCAAGTCGCCAGAGCCTCCTTTAATGTTCTCCAGTGCTCCCAACCTAACCTCCACTCGCCTCTCAAACATTATCTCTTGTCCGTTTAATATTATATAAAAAAAACTACAAAATAAAATACAGTTAAACAAGTGAACCGCTACAGGGTGTGCTGGTGAGGCCAGGGCACCAATGACTTGTCCGCCACTGCGGTTAACGGAAACTAGTTAACACGACCGTTAATCCGTTTGCGCCAGGGTGCCTTGTTGTAATGAACCAGCGTGTGCCCTCTGCACTCTCGCGTTGTGTGTGGTGTGGCGCTGTTACTCTGTTGAATGGCGTGTTCGTAAAACGGAGGGATGACCGCCACTCCCGGCTGAAGCAGGTCGTTATCTCGGAGACATCTTCAGCTAAGTGGAGTGGGGTCGGCTTTATGAACTTGCGGCCGGCGACCAGAGTTATTAAGTGCATTAGTTAGCAACTCTCTCCCCTTCTGACGCCTAATGGAGCCATTCGTCAGGCAGGTGGTACACCTGCTTCCGTGTTAAGTGGCTACACACCGGTCGTGTCTGTCATACAGGGCTAGTCAAAATGATTGCAGTGATTTCAGAAAATTACTACAGATTATTATTTGACATATACTTACAAGATTACACAGATATATAAACAAACTGTGAAAGTTTTTTGAGTGCCTCAATATGTGCACCTTTAGTGACTCTGCATACATCAAGACTATAATCGAGTTCTTCCCATACCCGATGCAGCATGTCTCTGTCAATGAGAGCAAATGTATTGGTGATGCGAACCCGCAGGTCTGGCAGATCAACTGGTACTGGTGGCACGAACACTGTGTCTTTTACGAAACCCAAACAAAGAAGTCGCAGGGGGTTAGGTCAGGGGAACGAGGAGACATCAGACCAATCCATCTGTTTGGAATCCTGGTGTTTAGGAAATTACGGACAACTAGAGAAAAAGGGTGGAGCACCGTCCTGCTGGAAAATGAAATCTTCACTGTCAGCTTCCAGAAGTGGCATGAGCCAATTCTGCAACATTTGCAGATAGATTTTCCCTGTGATCGTCACCTCATTAAAGAAAAAGGCCCATAAAGTTTCTTTCGTGAGATCGCACAAACACGTTCACTTTGGAGAGTCACGAACGTGCTGCACATAAGCATGGGGTTTTCGGTCCCCAAATGCGCACATTGTGCCTGTTCACTGACATGAAAAGTGGCTCATCACACAAGTTTTTCTGCGAATGTTTCGTCTTGTTCTAGACATTGGGCACAGAATTGAAAACGACGCACTTCATCGTTGTGCGACAGTGCTTGTAGCAACTGTAACCTGTAAGGCTTCATACACAGTCGCTTCTCCAAACGGTCTTCTGTGGAATACCTAATTCCCTGCTCGCTCGAGGAGTAGACTTCTGTGGGCTACGAACGTAACTGGCGCGCACACGTTCAACGGTTTCTTCAGACACAGGCCTTTACAAAGGCATCCCGTGGTTTAAACTGTTGATACCAACGCCGAATGGTGTTAGCATGCGAGATCCTTGCCGAACTTGTTTAAAGTGTCGCTGAACAGTTACCACAGACTGAGTCGAATGAAATTCGAGAACAACGTTCGCTTTCTCACTTTCAGCCATCTTGCTCTCTAGCGCTCTAGCGGCCACCGCGGAAGCTTGCATTTAGTGCAATCGAAACTTGGAGAGCCACTTGTCTTATAACAGCAAATCCCTCCTCATCGTACCAATAATAGGACAGCCAAAAGAAAAATCGTGAAATCGCTGCAATCATTTTGACTAGCCCTGTATTATCGGGAGCAACCCCTTTCATACACAGGGAAATATACTCTTTGTTTCTTAGCTCTTAATTTAGCGTCTTTCCTAGGGCAGAATTAATTTTCTACTCAGCAGAGTTCTGAATATTTATGGAAAATATAAATCAGAAATTCGAGATAACCATTCTTGTTGAGTGGCGAAATAAATTCTTTTTGACATCTGATGGTCTTACTATGAAAGATTCTCTTCTCCCATAGTTTTCCACCTTCCTTAACACATTTTCTACAGTGTAGTATTTTGTTTATTAAGTTGTTTCATTTAATTAATTATAATTACTTCTTTTTAAATCCTTCCTAAGTACATAATCAGTCAGTTTTTGTAGATTACGTTGCAGTTTACACAGATTACCTACTAAGTATACCCGTATATACGGGAACGCCGTCACTGGAGTGTTAAGTGGCAAAACGTAATTTTTCGGACAAGTTCCAATTTAACTTTTCCTACAATGACGGCCGCCATCATGTTAGACTCTATCTCGATGAGCGCAATCGGAAAGAATGCATTGTTGAGCGGCATAGAAGACAAACGACTAGGGTGATGTCTTGGGGCACTGTTAGCAATAACATGCGATCTCGCTTCGTAGGTATTGAGGGCAATAGGAACAGCAACTGCCACATGAGAGAGGTTTTAGATCCCGAGCATTGCCCCTCCAGCAGACAGCTCCACACGCCATATTTCAGCAGGAAATATCCAGTCACGTGTGGCGAAGAATGTGCAAGTTTTCTTCGAAGAACGACGGGTACTACTGCTTCCCTGGCCTGCACGTTTGCCTGACATGCCCCACATCGAACATGTCTCGGATGTGGTCGGTCGTCAACTTCTACGTTTTATCCTCCTAAAACCACTGTCGATGGTTTGTGGACGTGCCTACAAACCGCGTGACAGTGTGCTGCCTTGCAGCAAGACTAGGCTCTCTTTGATTCCAAGTCACAACGTCTAGTGGCCATGGTTACAGCACGTGGTGGCTTCACACTGCACTGATTTCTGCATATATAATTCTGAAAATTTAATCGTTTGTATATTTTCATGTCTCTAATTGCATTGTGATCATATGTCTCCTCCCTGGTGTTGCAATTTTCACACGTAGCATTATATTCGAAGGGCCATTTTCCGAAAATGGTTAGAATGAAACTGAAAATTACAATACAGTATTAAGTAATAAGATTATTTAAAATGAATTTATTATTATCTAGAGCTAATAGATAAGTATAGAAGGATTTTTTTTTATTGACAGCACAGCTAGTGCAAAACAGCTATGGGTGATCTTTACAGACTGAAATAAATGTGATGTCTGTTAGCGTGTAGCATCTGTTACTGTGGTATGATGATGTCCCCAAATCATCCTCTCTGCGGGCAATAAACTTCCGCCGCGGTGCCATAAAACACTGAGGCGAAACACTGCCACTCAACGCTTTTCTAAGGGCTCAGGAAATAGTAAAACGCTACTTTCCGCCTTTTACGCTACTGTGGTCGCTTACAATAAGACTGCTCTTTTTGCTGTGATATTTCTTCACCAGCCCTTCCAGAATGTTTTATTGTCTTTATTTCAACTCATTTCTATGTTGTTTTTTTTACCGACAGTATTATCTCAGAATTAGATCACCAATTCTGTTCACGAAGTTCAATAAATTCACTTCTAGTAACACAAGGACTTTTTCAGATTATACGAACCGATGTCACCACGATTACTACGCAGTCTGAAGACCTATCTTTACGTCCATTACAACATTGAATAATTCTTTTATTTTTTTTTTATTCAAAAAATTAACTTTATTAGGTACTTTTTTTTAAAAAATTTCATTGCTTTTGCACTATTACGCCACTGTAAACCTAGAAAAATAATTTATGGGTTTCATAATAATCTTAATTT
>JARYHS010013631.1:9937111-10106772 GCA_031002005.1 Vandiemenella viatica | reverse complement strand
ATTCAGTTATTACATCTGTGACCGTATGTGGTTGTGGTCAGCAATCGATTTGTAATAAGTTTCAAACTTACCTGTTGCAAATTAATCTGGGAGCGTTTTCAACTGAATAGGAACCAGCCCTTTTTCCCCTTCTTTTCTGGCATATACTTCAATAGATCTTATCAAGGATTGAAAATTTGAACTTACCATATTGTTAGGGAGTATTAAAGAAATTAAATATCAAGTTGACAATTATTTTGTGGGTTCTTCTTCATGAATTCGGAGTTTTGTGGTTTGCTTTGTAGTGACAAAATAGATTTGAGAAACAAAATCCAATTTGCGTTTAATAAATGTGATACTTTCAATATTAAAAAAATTATTTTTTTGGGACTTTTTAAATATCATTTTATTTAATTTTTTACCATATTTTATTGTCTTACGTGTGCTGCAGCGTTACAAAAAATTACATTAACCAAAAGAAACAATTCTATTTCTCAAAAAGTTAGTTACAGTTGTGGGTTGATACATAATACAGCTATTGTAAGAAGTAGTGCGGTCAGTTTGTTGAAATAGTTCACTGAAGTTACTATCAGTGTTTCAAGTTGATGAAAATTCTAATCTGACGGCCTATGATTAAATTTTTCCATCTGTAAAAACTTGTTACGCATACCGATGTGGAAATAATGACAGCAATCGCCAGCTAGACAGGTTGCACAATTTCCAAGCAGTGTCCTCAAAGTAGAGTGGAGTTGATTAGGCGTTAAAGCGGCTAAAGATGACTTCAATTTCGAGTCCCAATCTGCATGGGCATTTTGACAGGAGCCCTGCAGATATCGGGAGATTGTCAGAGCACGATAAACAATTTACGGATTGTCTCTGCAGACTGGGAGCAAATTGAGACATATGTACCGCGATTGTAATAATCTCAGCTCTGTCGGCTTGGAGCAGGGAGCGAGTGTGTTTTATGCCGTAAGTGGTGTGTGTCATTAAAATATCTAGTGAGAAAGAGGTGTGGACTGATATTTTTTAAATATGTAAAGATATGCCCCAATTGTGGGACAAACAACGCAAAAACTACATGAGTCGCAACATGTGGGAGGAAAGATTACGAATTTTTGTGCTAATTGACAAGGAATTAAATCAAGAAGCCACAGTTGTATTTTTTCTTCTTATCTTAATATAGTATTTTAGATATTTGTACACAGCCCAGCATGTTTCAGGAGTTATGTCTGAAAGCGTTTGTGGAGAAATCAGCAAACTAAATTTCATATCTTCAAAGCTTTTTCCCGCTCGCCACAAAACTCAAGTAAAGACTATTCGTTCTCTGGTGCTTCTACATTCACGCATTAGGGATATATGTAATGGGTGACCAAGGGGAATATTTCTGTAAAATTTTAGGAATCGATTCTCAGAAAATTTCTAAAATCATCGGGCTCTAGGCTTTCTCAAAATATTCATATCAGATAACTTCTTTCTTAATAAAAGCCAATTCGTCACCCAATATCTTCTCCTTTTTTCCTTAGCATAAACTGTAGTACAGGATATTGATAAAACCATTGTTAAGTGCTTGCGACTAGGAATCACGAGATCAAAATTTAAACTAAAATTAGGACAAATTTGTGATGCGATGAGGGAAGCCCCATTATGATAGCCCTCCTGATTTCCCCATAGATTGGGATTGAAATTTTGTCGTCTGTAGCCGCTTTTAGGGCAATGACCGTTTGAAAGAAGTCCACCATACGACCTGGTAAGAGGTTAGGATTGACCGAAAGTGGTGCCCATTTGAGGAAAGGGCTGAGGGTGGGGGTAATGGTAGGACCCTAGGTTCCGGGACGGAGCTGGAGAGGGAGGACTGCCCGACGCCGACTCGACCCGACAAGTTGTCTCCAGAGGGGTGCTACCGCTGGAGGCGTCGTCTTTCGTGGGGTACAGGAAGACATCACCCCGGGACCGACGCCACTGCGGGACGCAGCCAACTCGTCACCCCAGACCAGCCATGATCGCCGGACACGCTGCCAGATCGACGACGGTACGCCAGTAAAATCAGGTGGGGGCCGACTGCCTATTCTCAGGGATGTTCATTGGTATATCGGTAGACGCAGTAGACTTATCTCGCTGTTGCTGGGTGGGACTATGTGGGGAAGCAGTGACATATCTTCCATTCAAAGTGTCAGCACCCTTATAGCTAGCAGAAAAAGATATTAAATATTTTGATATGTGCTATATTGAGACTACTTGTTTCTGGAACTCTCCTCTGAGGGCGTAAAAGTTGCGAACCAGAGTGGCGGATTAAAAGAGGGTCCACGGGAGTTATCTCTGCAACCCTTGCTTATATTCTCTCTCTATTTTAATGGTGACTCGTAGGTTGGTTCACTGCAATAATATATATAAATAGGTAAGTTACGCCGTATGTTGAACAATAGTTCAGAAACAACGAATATGAAATAGTGAAATAAAAATATTAAGAACAATAATAGGTAATGTATTGAAAGGTGTGATACGAAATAAACATATAAGTCATTTATGTCAAATGCAAGAAATATTCAGATTGGCAAAAAAGAAAAATTACAAGAAAATATTGATATGAACGCTTACAGAATGAATGAAGAAAAAAATGCTTTTAAAAAAATCTATCTGTAATTTTAAGGTCGTTAAACCATAGGATTGTTTGGCAATAACTTCAGAAGGCGAATTAGAGACAAAATAGGAATGGAATGAAGGCTAGGAATTTTTTGAGTAAAGCGATTCAGCAGTATTACTTCATTCAATATGAATAGAGGGCGGAAGAGTGCGGAGTGGTCTTGTGCACCCTCTTGCCCTTTGGGTTGGAAACGGCCCCTAAAGGGTGACGAATCAGAATTGATCAACTACATGGGGATGCAGAAGGCAATGGGAAACCACTGCATTAAAGACCCAATTGGTATCCCGAAGACATGTAATCCTCTCAAATTACATACGCTGAAGAGTCAAAGAAACTGGTACAGCTGCCTAATATCGTGTAGGGCCCCGCGAGCACGCATAAGTGCCACAACTCTAATTGGCATGAACTTAACATCTGAAGTAGTGCTGGTGGGAATTGACACCACGCATCCTGCAGGGCTGTCCATAAATCCCTAAGAGTACGAGGGGGGAGATCTCTTCTGAACGGCACGTGACAAGGCATCCCAGATATGTTCAATAATGTTCGTGTCTGGGGAGTTTGGTGGCCAGCGGGGATTTTAAACTCAGAAGAGTGTTCCAGGAGCCACTCTGTAGCAATTCTGGACGTGTGTGGTGTCGCATTGTACTGCTGGAATTGCTTAAGTCCGTCGGAATACAAAATAGACATTAATGTATGCAGGTGATCAGCCAGGATGCTTAAGTACATGTAACATATCAGAATCGTATCTAGACGTATCAGGGGTCCCATGTCACTCCAACTGCACACGCCCCCCACCATTACAGAGCCTCCACCAGCTCGAACAGTCCCCTGCTAACATGCAAGGTCCATGAATTCATTAGGTTGCCTCCATACTCGTACAGGTCTATCCGCTCGATACAATTGGAAACGAGACTCGTCACGCCGGGTAAAATGCTTTTTTTTTTTTTTTTTATGGAATTCTGCTACTGAGGCCATACAGCCAGCTCAATGTGATTTGTTGCTATCAAGTATGGACACATGGACACTACAACACGGACACGACATCAACACACAAAACACTTAAACACCCATGCCCTCGGCCGGACTCGAACCGGCGACCTTCGGCACGCGGAGCTAGCACTCTAGCCCCTACGCTACCGAGGCCAGCTGGAAAAATGTTTCAAATCATCAACAGTCTAATATCGGTGTTGACGGGCCCAGGCGAGGCAAAAAGCTTTGTGTCGTGTACTCAGTTAGTGTATACGAGTGGGCCTTCGGCTCCGAAACCCCATATCGATGATGTTTCGTTGAACGGTTCGCACGCTGACACTTGTTGATGGCGTAACACTGAAATCCGAATCAGTTTGCGGAAGGGTTGCATTAGTGTCACGTTGAACGATTCTCTTCAGTCGTCGTTGGTCCCGTTCTTTCAGGATCTTTTTCCGGCCTCAGCGATGTCGGAGATTTGATGTATTACCGGATTCCCGATATTCACGGTGCCCTCGTGAAATGGTCGTACGGGAAAACCCCCAGTTCATCGCTACCTCGGTGATGCTGTGTCCCATCTATCGTGCGCCGACTATAACACCACGTTCAAATCGTGATAATCTGCCATTTTAGCAGTACTAACCGATCTAACGCCTGCGCCAGACACCTGTTGTCTTGTACAGGCTTTGCCGACCGCAGCGCCGTACTCTGAGTGTTAACATATCTTTGTGTTTCCATAAGCATGCCTATAACGGTTTCTTTGGCTCTTCAGTGTATATTTTGATCGCGTCTCCCTGGATAAAAGTTTCCGGTGACAAAATAATCCCCTAATCGGATCATCGGATGGGGACTACTCAGGGAGGAGTCACCAGAATGGATAGAAACATTCTACCAATCGGAGCGTGGAATGCTAAAAGTCTGAATAGGGCAGGTAGGTTAGAAAAAGGGGAGATGGAAGGACTTAAGTTAGATGTTGTTGGGATTAATGAATTAAATTGAAGGACGTATAGACTTTCTGGTCTGGGTAACACAGGATAATTAGCATTCAAGCTGTCAATGGAGTCACTAGTGTAGGATTTGTAATGAATAAGAGAGTAGGAGATCGTGTGAGTTATTTTGAAAAGTTTACTGACAGGATTATTTGACGAGTTATCGACACTAATCCCACCCACAGGAGAAATTCCAACTGATTTTAATTAAAATATCATCTTCACATTTCCGACAAAAGCACAAATCGGCAGATGTGGGAATTATAGCACCATTAGTCTAAAATCAAATGCTTCAAAATTACTGACCAGAATAATATACAGAAGAATGGAAAGGATAGTAGGTGACGAATTGTTTGAGTTTAGGAAAAAATGCCGAAGAAGGGAAGCAATTATGGTTTTAAGATAAATACTTGAATGGCGGATCAAGAAAAACAAAGATACTTTTATGGCATTTGTTGATTTAGAAAAAACTTTTGATAATGTTAGGTGGGACAAGATGTTCAAATATTTAGGAAGTCAGGTCTAAAATATCGAGATAGAAGAATACTTAATAAACTATGTAAGATTCAAATGGCTATAATAAAAGTAGAGAACCATGAGAGACATGCATCAGTTAAAAAGGGTGTTAGACCAAGTAGTATTCTATCCCTGATAATATTAAACTTCTGTGTAGAAGAAGCACTAAAGGAAGTAACAGAAAAATGTTCATGTGGCATAAGTGTTCAGGGAGAAAAAAATCAGTATGCTACGATATGCTGATGACATTGTATTCTTAGCAGAACAGGCTGAGGATATTGAGAAGTTACTGAATGGCATGAACAAAATACTGAAGGAACGTTTTGGACTGAATATAAATTAAAGCAAGACAAAAGTGATGAAATCTATCAGCAATGATACCAGTCACAGGATATTAAATATAAAAATAGGATCCGAAGCAATAAGAGAAGTAAGTGAATTCTGCTACTTGGGAAGCAAAATTACAATCGATGGCCGAAGGAAGAATGATGTTTAAAGCAGATTAGCACTAGCAAAAAGGGCCTTCATGAATGATAGAAATCTTTTAGTTTCAAACATTGATCTAAGAATTGGAAAGAATTTTTAAAACTGTATGTGTGGAGCACACCACTTTATGGTAGTGAAACATGGACTTCAAGAATTCCATAAAGAAAGAAAGTGGACAGACAAAGCACAAAATGAACGAATTTTAGAAATGATGGATAAGGAAAGAAGTTTGTGGAAGATTCTTAAAGAAAGAAGAGACAGGCTGGTAAAACATATCTTGAGATATGCTTGATTGGTTAATTTGTCAGTTGAGGGAACAGTCGAAGATAAGTAGTGTAGAGGAAGACAGAGATTGGAATAAATGAAGCATATAATTGAGGACGTGGGTTGTAAGGGATATGTAGAGATGAAGAGGTTAGCACAGGATAGGAAGGGTTGGAGGTCTGCATCAAACCAGTCAAAAGGCTGATGATAGGTGTCAACGTTAAAGTATCTATTGGAAATAATGAAAGCATAAATATAGCAATTTACAATTTATTCGAAGAGCTCGGCAAAATTATGATTTAATTAATTAAACTAGTATTTTATGTTATGACAGTATCATCTTGAAAACTTGCCAAAGGATTATTATAGTCATATTTTCTCGTTACTTGTGGGTGTTTAGGTGCGTGCTCTGCTTTACAATATTAAAACGTTAAGGCACTGATGTTTACAAATAACGTCTATTCTATGATTTAATTTTCTTATACTTTAGAAGTTACAGTTATTTCTTTCTGGCACATTTTAGAAAAGCAAACATACAAACAAAATTTGAGTTCTGTGGTGTGAGCATGCATATCATCATCCAGGTACCACTAGAGACATCAACGAATTCATCACATTTCCAAACAGCTCATAATACCCTTAGACTATTAAACATTCGAGTGAAGAATATGATGAAGAAAGTATTAGAGGATATTGAGCCAGAAACATACTGAAGGGTCTTCTATTCTGAGAGCTGTGATATTTCCAGTGTATAATGATTCTAATTTCAGCAGATGAACTCCCTCCTAATGGTTTTGGCCTATTTGGTTGAAGTCTATGTTCATGAAGTGCTAAAAAGGCATAAATGTGAATTATGTATATTAATTGAGTTAGTTGAAAAGAAGCTATGCCTGTTTAGAATTATAAGCACTAATATTTCATTATTGATTTAATAAATCTATTTTTTAATGACAATAAGTTTAAAAAATATTTGAGTGTGATAAAAATGAGTATTTTTTTAAAGTTTACAGTTTTTGATTAATGGCAACAGTGTAGTGGTGGAGATCGTATTTCTCAAGTTAGTATTAAGCGCAGGCGAGTATGAAATAGTTAGGCAATGGTAGAGAGCTATGACCTGAAGGAGTAGCACGCCGATCAGCAAGTCACCAGTTACCATGCGCCTGTAATTACTGCAAACTGGTAAAATGACTTCACACAGCAGATTAGCGAGGAGTATTTCCCTCTCCACACAGAGGTAATAGGAAGGGGAGATTCTATTTAAACTCTGGGAGCAGCAACAGCGGTGTTTGTATGTCTGCCTGCCTGGCTGATTCAACGTACCTCATCGACGGGGACGCCGAGGGTGTCGCCTCCGGCGCGGTGGTCGCACACCAGAAGATGATACCAGACGTATAACAAGGTGGTTCTACTATGATAGCGGGATGTGGGCCGTCAGAGGGTCAATCATTTAGTCATCGTCATGTGGGCATAGTCTTGCACAGATGTTACCGATACTTCAGTTACTTTTGGCTGCGAGGCGCCCATCAGTTACACGCTCAGCTTGTGCTTGGCCCTATTTCTAATGATCCAGTAAAACACATGGCGATTTTTTCATAAAGCCAAGTAAACATTGTACATGTTAAGAATTCTATCAGTCAATTCTCATGTAAATATATGTTTAAATATCTAATTGTCGCTTACCGTTATTTATCCTAGCCTTCTTAGCCATTCCTATATTAATATCTGATTGTGCTGAGCCATAAAACATGTCAGGTGTTGCAGTATGGACCTATGACGAATATTCACGTCAGAACGATGGCCGACTTCTAGACTCGGCCCTTAACCACGGACACAGTGGAAGCTTATCCTGTCCGCACTTATGGATCGGCTGGCAGGGTTACTACAACGGGCTGGGTAAGTCTCTCAATCATTCTGGTTATGAAAGAAGCTAATCAAAGAACAGTGTTGTTTTTGTCAGCATCAAAAACTCTACTCAATGAAGTAAAATAATGGTTTTATTGTTGAATAAAAAATAAAATTCCAGACAGTGAAAAATATCACTAGACCAACTTTATATATAAACAAATTATTTTAGGACTGAAATGGTTTTACTTTTTATCAGTATTTTTACATTGCAGTGTGATGATTGTGTTTTATTGTGAAGCTATTGTTAACTGATACTGTACTTCCAATAAATATTGAACCAAACTCACTTGTTTTCTCTTACTGTGCGTATGTAAGTGTATAATTTGGATACTCTCAGGCGAATAATTCCATTTATTAAATATTATTTTAAAAACTGACCGTAGCCATTGTATTTGATAAAATATTTGTGCTCTCATCAAATTAAACGGGTATAACCTAAATGTCTATTGAAGTTCTGGATGTTATTAAGTAAACGCTGATGGAAAAGCAAGATTCTGAAAACGAACTTTACATTTTTCTGATGGAATAGAAATATAATGAACTTGTCTTTATTGGAACTATTAATTTATTACGACAAGATAGCTGGAATTTGTTGACTTGTTTATTTTCATATGAATAGGAACTGAATATAATGTTGAAACATTTAAGAAATTAGTGATACTTTTCAAACAATATTTTTCCCTCTGTTTATAAAATTGCTAAATTGAATATACTAATGTACTAACGCGTGGTTATTTGGTAAAAAGCTTAAACGTAGGTATAGCACAACAAAAAAGCATCACTGCAATATTTTGCTCGTATTCTCCTGTCATGTCTTAAGAGAGCTTATGCCTGCTATGCTTTACATCATTAATCTAGCGTCCTAGCTATCAATATAGTTAGTGTTGCTAGATCCCATATTTATTTTAGGGATTAATAAATTGAATACTTGTGAGCAATTTCTCTACCACACTTGATTATAGTAAATTTTCACTCTGCCATTACCGTGGAACGAGTATCGTTGGATTCAGACCTTTTTGTATTTATTTACAGTTTTCCAACAGTTGTCAGTTATCCATAATGCGAAAAGTAGTTTCAAGGTGTCACCGAATTTGAGTTCAAATACTCATCATTTTTTAGGGAAATCTTAACAACCTGATCTTGCTACAGTGTGTCTCAAATTATTCGCAATTCCGAACTTTATACGTCCCACGAAACTGGAATTCTTCGAGCAGATATAGTCTACTCACCATTACTGAGGTAGTTTTGATACAGATCAAGCTTTTTCCATTATTTCCAAAAGCCATTTTATTAACTGAATTTGACTTCCCTCCGGCAGAAAACAAAACGCATAGGCTAAACCATTTAAATACAGTATATTCTTAACATTTTGTTGTGTTTTGTAATATAGAGTTCTTAACGAAACAGAACAGTGCATCAGATACAGCGGTGACATACGAGTATAACGTAACTGTGTCCCCCGCTGATAGCGATGCCAATTATCCAGTGATCAATTAATTACAAATGGTAATTTTTGTTTGAAGAAATAAATCTTAGTCCGTGTTTCAGAACCCGTAATTTGGCGATGGAATTATCATTTCTGATCATATCTGGGTGCTTGCAGAATATAAAATTTGTAGTAAAAATGGATACGAATATTTCTTATTTAATCTATAGTACGGAAGTGATTTAATTTTAAAAAAAATGAAACGTCTGAAATTTTTAGTACTCAGACGATCCTATAGAATAAGTATACTTATCGGTATTTGATATTGACACTGCATCTTCATTAATGAAAGAAATAACAATCTACGAAATTAATAAAAAACGATTTTTTTTCGATCCTTACCTGAAATACAAAAATACTCTGTTTATATAAAATCCATGGCGTGCGTAAAACGCATCATCACGGAAAAACCAGTGGACCAATTTAGGCCATATTCACACGAAATATTATTGAGGTGATGCGACAGGATTTTTATTTCAATAGATGGGACCAAAGTATAATTCCTATATTTACAATTAGGTTACGCTGGCCGCAATTGACAAACAAAGAAAAAGAAGCAAAGATAATGGCGTTGAATACGTTTCCTTCGAATTTATGTACTCAATTTAAACTAATATCTAAAATTATTTTCTACCTGACATTAGAAAATATGTATTTTTTAATTACCACAGAACTTATATTCGCAGATAAGAATCTAAATGAAATGTTTTCGAAAGCTCTAGTTATACGATATCAGTTATGGTTTCTGGACCAGAGATTACTCTAGCGCGTAGTTAACGGTATGCCCTGCCTTGAATATGTGCTTTTCTGGCAGGGTTTTCTGTATCGTGAATACTAAATAAAAAATTAATTCTGTTCCTGTCTATTATATGGAAATTGTAATTTATTAATTAAGAGGATTAAAAATAGTTAAACAAAAAAGGTGTGTGACACTTCACGTTTGTTGTGGTGTTCGATCACAGTGTGCTTTGCTTTCGGTCAGTAGTGATAAAGTCTTACTGTAAGTGTTAATAGAATATAAAATTAGTAAAATTCGTTTTGCTCGAAAAGTTGTCTTTCCAGAATGCACCGCCTGAACTATTAGCATCATTCATGTTGGATGTGAGCCAAGAGTCGAATATTACAAAAAAAATTAACTTAAATAAATTGTAGTGGGGCGCAAGCTCCGGTGGCAATTGCCCTATACACCCATCTTCCCCCTTTCCTGCATCTACCGATATTTGCCCTCTACGAATTTCAACTTTAAATTCTTTCAATGTATTTGGTAAATTATTCATCATTTCTCTTGGTAACTTATTCGAACCCTGACACCCTTACTCAAAGAATGAGATGGTTTATTCACCCTTGTGCTTGAAATAGAGTGACATCTTGTGGTGATGGTCATATTTTCCCTTCCATGCATTACTTTTAATTCTTACACCAATATCTTTCCATGCCTGCTCACCAATATATGCACTGTACACTCCCATAACCCTCTTCACCTTCCTCCCGTCTTCCAATGAATCCCATTCCAGATCTTTTTTCATATCTGGTACTGATTACGTTCTGTGTTAATTTCCAGAAACAAATCTAGCTGCCCTTTTTTGCATCCTCTTCAACTCCTGTATTTGATACTCAAACGTGGGTCCCATACTACACTACCATATTCAAGCAATGGTCTGACCACAGTTTCATAGCTCGGTTCCTTTACTTCTTTCGTTCATCCCCTCATCACTCTCTCCAACAAGTGCAGAATTTTGAAATCTAAAGCCATGTTGCCTACGACAAAACCACTTACGCTCCTCAAATATATTTCTGATGTGGTTGCATATCAATCTCTCCATTAATATACAGACCACTGATGTCAAACTAATTGGCCTATAATTTTCCACTCTGTTTCTCACCCCTCCTTTATGTATCGCACTACTACCACACGTTTCCAGTCCTCTGGTAACTGTATCCAGATTCAGTTAAAATAATAATTCAAGATAGGGTACAACGTCACATTCTGCTATATTTAAGACATCTACAGTAATATTATTTACACAAGCCCCTTTATGTTTTTTACATATGAGTCTTGTCATTTGAAATTGTCACAAATTAAAGCATCATAACCAGAAGCAAAATCATTTACTAAGCGGTTTTGATAGATGCTTAGTGTGAGGGATAGTTAGAATTATGAATTTGGATTGTTGGGTTTAGCAAGCAGTGAAAATACCGAAGGTGGGTGGAGCGATTATAAGTAACAATTTAAATTCTATCTTCTTCGTATATGCATGAGTAAACAGTGTTATCAATGAAAAAATTGACATATTCAGAGAATGTAGGATCGTAATTTTTCACGGCGTTGAATATTAATATATTTTTCTCGGGCTTCCAGCCGTGTAAGGATATCACATTTGCGGGACGTTTCGAAGGCGTCCATCTCTGCCTTCATTGTCAACCAATTAACTGGGGCAATACGCTCAACCCCAATTAACGCCCTATTAGTGGAGGCAGGAGAACCTCCCCTTCATATACGACGATCATATCTTGAGGAAAAATTCATAATGGAAAAATTGGTACTTAATACCCACCCGCTCCACCATCGATTTGAAAGGATGCAAGCATTAGCGAACAAAGGAAAAAGCCAACTCAAGCTCCCGCTTCTAAATGCTTACAAACTTTGGTCTAAATATAAAGATAAAGTAGCTTCTTACGACATACACCCCATCTTTCAAGAACCATACGAACTCCGACTAGAAGAAATCCACATACACTTTCTGGAAGGAGACATAAATCCCACCTTAAACCAGAAACTAAATAGACTCCTCGCAGAGATAGGGAAAAACACAGTTAAAATATACACAGACGGCTCAAAGAATTCCGAGGAAAACAGAGTAGGAGCAGCTTTCTTCTGTCCCAACACTAATCATTCAGCTCAATTCTCGCTACATGAAGAAACATTTATTTTCACAGCTGAAGCGAAAGCCATACTGGAGGCGGTTAAGTATAGCCAAATGATCCAAGCGGACAAAAGCATCATATTAACGGACTCCATGAGTGTCTTAAAACGACTACATAACAACACGTGGAATTATCGCCTCCCGATGACGATCTTAGAAATTAGGAAACAAATAAAAAGCAGTAAAGAACGGGGAATCACTACCTACCTGCTATGGGTTCCAGCTCACAAAGGTATAAAACACAATGAACAAGTGGATACTTTAGCAAAACAGGCCATCCTCAACGGATTTAAAGATGGTATGAACCTCCCGACGTCAGATATAATTCACACAATCAAAAAACGAGCCAAAGAAAAATGGCAAGAAGAATGGAGAACATCTCTAACCACCAAAGCATCGCACTATGGAAGCATCCAACCAACTATTCCACCTCAACCTTGGTTTTATAAATGGATCACAAGCAGACGACTAACAACAATGATTTCCAGGCTGCGGTTCAACCACGGAAGATTCCCCAGCCACCTCTATCGACTAGGTCTGAGAGAATCTCCTCTCTGTGATTGTTCAGATCAGACTATAGGAGACACCAACCACATTATATTTTCCTGTAGAAAATTTAAACGGGCCCAGGATACCATGATCAAGGATTTAGTTAACATAGGAATCCCTCTTCCTACCAACCTAATCCTACTCCTAGTTAGCGATGACAAAGCAGTGTACAACAGCCTTATTAGATTCCTAAAAAATGGAAATATAGAAATCTAAGACCTCATCATCAAAAAATAAAAATGTCAATAAGCATAAAATGAATTGTATAAACGACTACAACGATTCTGTTTTATTCCTTAAAGATTACGAGTAGAAAAGTATGACTTAAAATTGTCATCAGTATAATAAAAATTGTAAGTAGCCTAAGTACAACTATAATTAGCATAAGCAAGATTGTAAATAGTATAATCAAACCTGTCAATAATTAAGCATAATGAATTATCTTACAATTCACGGATGTATGGTCATATAACCGAACGTGAACAAAAGAAAATAATAATTTAGACGCATGAATACCAATGTCGGTATTGCCTCACGTATACCTGCAATATGACTTGAAAACGAATTGTATCAACTGCTACTGCGATTCGGCTTTATACCTGAAAAGACTTTAATTACGTTTAGATAAATTCTATTTAAAATTGTAACCAATATAATCAAAATTGTAAGTAGCATAAGTATAACGATAATTAACAGATGCAATATAATAATGAGTATAATCAAACATGTTATTAGTTAACGATAATGAATCATGTTACAAGTGATGGCTGTATGGTTACAAAACCGAATGTCAATAAATAAATAAATAAATAAATAAATAAATAAATAAATAAACTGTTTGTTTATTCAGCCGCTGCTACGGAAACGGTGGAAGACAAAAACCAACACAACGCGATTACGTCATCCGCTCTTCTGCTTGTTACCGACGCGAAACTGTTTCAGCGGATGACGTAATCGCGTTGTGTTGGTTTTTGTCTTTCACCGTTTCCGTAGCAGTGGGTGATTAAACAAACAGTTAATTGGTTGACAATGAAGGCAGAGATGGACGCCTTCGAAACGTCTCGCAAATGTGATATCCTTACACGGCTGGAAGCCCGAGAAAAATATATTAATATTCAGAGAATATTCACAATTTATATTATTGAGATTGATTGTAAGGTTTTTAGTTACGTGTCATTCCGATATGTGGCGCTATAGCCTAACTTTTACAGTGCACTGCGAGATGTAATTACGTTTTTATGACCGTGATTATTTCTGGCCGATTTTGCTCATACTTGCAGTAAATATTTGTTGGTAGACAAGAAATTTTTTTAGCCTCAACATTCGGTAGAGAAATTAAGATAAGTTTTATTTTCATGTGAAGTTGGAAATTTAAGAAAATAAAGATAAACGTTTCCACAAATTAGGTTCCTATCTCCACTGGCGTTGTTTTAATTGTTATATGATCGGTTTAAGTGGCGGTTCCGAACTTGACTCCTTGCGTGAACGAATTTCTGGAAATATCCAATATTTCTTTGATACAACAACAAAATCTTCTCGGGTGTCCAGCCGGATGGTGGTGTAAAAAAACGACGTTTCGACAGCTGACTCTGCTGTCTTCATCGTGATGAAGACAGCAGAGTCAGCTATCGAAACGTCGTGTTTTTACACCACCATCCGGCTGGACACCCGAGAAGATTTTGTTGCATCGATACGCCGGGAAAGTCTCACACATTTCTTTGATAGTTTACCTGTGAATTATCAGCAAAAATCTCAAATTCTGCTTTGACGAATTCGCGGGTACAGCTGGTAGGTTATAAAATTTTCACAAGCAATGACTGAATTACTTACGAAGCGAATTAGCTGAAATTGTTTCATCTATATAGAACCACAGAACTTTAAGTAAACTGTCTACCGAATTATTGTGAATAATTAATGAAAATGATGACCACACACATTTTTCCTGTATCACGGGAGCAATGTATTTTAGGCGGTGCTGACAAATCCTCACCCGGGGTTCCAAATCGCCCCAAAGATGTTCAGTAATGTTGAGTTCGGGGCTCTGGGCGGGCCAGCACAGTCAGCAATCGTTGTGTCTTCGTACCAGTACACTTGAAACTTGCACCCGGCACTGTCATGCTAGAAGTAACACGGGTCAATTTCGTAAAAATGCCATAATTATGGGAACATGTCACTATCCAGAATGTGACAATAGGCCTCTATGCTCATGCTAGTATGGACAAACTCCAGCTCCCCTGTGCCGAAGGCCGTGAAACGGCGCCATACTACCACTCCACCACCACAGAATTTCTTACGTGCCACTGTACACTCCAACAGACGCCCCACCCGTACACAACCCTCGGACCGGAATGACGTAAACCTCAACTAAGCACTCCACAGAACCGATTTTCACTGCTCCAGTGAACAGTTACGACGGTCGAAACACCACCCGTGTCGTCGAGCTTTATTGTTTGTCGTGATGCCCTTCCGAAATATCCATGTCGTTAGACATCTGTACTCAACGTTCCAGTGAATACCAATATTCCTGTTGCTGCGTTAAGCTCCTGTTGTATGGTAGCCTGGGTTGCGCCATATTTTTGGCAGTTTTACATTTCTCTCGGAAAAAATTAGAGATCACCTGGATTGACGCAACCCACCTAAATCTTTCATTTACGGATCATTTAACATATAAATGCTATCATTTCTGAGTCCGCCAACGTTTGTCTAAGCGAGGAGAAATATTTTTTCGTAAGAGATATGTGACTTTTAACTGTTTTCATAAACAGATTATTTACTTTATCGCCAATCTCAGCACGCAGATGAGACGTAAAGTACTCCAACTGTAATTTATCTTCTGAATTGGACACATTTTTTTGAAGGGAAGTGTTACCTAGCTCAGTGATCAAGCGTCACCGTCTCTTGTTACCTTCACGCAGGTCACCTAGGCGTAACTGCAAAGGATCTGTCTCGTACAAAGTCTTAAAGTATTGTTTAGTAGAAAGAATCCATAAAAAAAGCAACAGGTATTAACCTCCAGATACTCCCTAATATCTTTCATTTAATTCTCAACAAATATAACAACAATATCTGTAATAATTTTCAAATAACTTCTCCTTTGATAGATTTTTGATGATTTACTTAAGTTTTTAATTTTTTCTTAATCATTACGAATCCAGATTTGTTACTCATTGTATATTCCTTTCACATAAATAAAACAAAAAAAGCGAATTAACTGGAATGGAATGAAATAAATATATTCACTTTATCGCTATTTTCTACAAAAGTGCAATTTCCTGAATAATACATTTTTTTCCAATGCTTGAAGCTATTGATATTAAGTACCTGGGTGACCGATCTTCGCTCGGTATCTTTCGATTTCTGTTCAGTATCCAAGATTTCGAGTAAAGTTTGATTAAAGTATAAGGTTTGAAGGCTTCCTAGGCGTTTTGAGGTGCACAGTTTACCAAAGAGAAGGTAACTAACATCAGTAGGCTTACTGGTACCTGAACCTTCTACGTAATGAGGATGGAGCCGTTTTCGAGAAACCAAATACAAAAGTTGCTCCTTTTTTTTTTTTTTTTTTTTTTTTAAAATCGTGTTAAAAACTTGAAAATCAAAACGTTATCTACATGTGAAATTTCATCCAAATCGCTAGATCCATTTGCGAGACGGCCTCACAAATTGCTTAAAAAAAAAAAAAAAATTCTATTAATATGTTAAACAGAAATTTTAATGCCAGTTTGGTATTAATTAATGGTGCGAGATTTGTGGTAATTCAAATGATTCTACGATAACCCTTGATGATGGATTCTTATTTAACTCGACGAGAAAAATTGGAGGTAAAAAATATATTTTTTAAAAAATATTTAGCTTAGTTCTCGAGATATCGTATCTCAAAATTGACGTGGTTGGTTGAAATGCGACCTGAACCAGAAGACAAATTTCGCCATAGCCAAGTTTGATGAATTCGTATGAAACTCGTCGAGACAAACCGAAAATAAGGAATTTATTTTTCTGATATCTCACTTAGTTCTGGGGATATTATATCTCAAAAGTGAAGAGGTTTGGATTAGATCTGTCCTGGACCAGAAAAAAATCCACCAAAAGCACTATGTCTATATGGTGGAAATGTACTTTCAATGTTTTATTTTGTACCTAGTGGTTTTTGTTAGGTTGAAATACGGCCTGGACCAAAAGAAACGTCGCCAAAAGCACAAGGAACTATACCTATAACTGATTTTTGACATGCTATATCTCGAAAACCAAGAAAATTTATTATTTATTTTCGATATGTTTCATCGAGTACTATGAGAATTCATCATCAGGTTGTGACGTCAATAGAACATCATCTGTGCTATATTTATTCACTCCGATAAAACTATGCTCATACCTCGCAGTAATCTCACATCTTCTGATCAGCATTTCAAAATGATAATAAAACAATTCCCATAAGAAGTAACCTTCGTTATAAACAATAAAGCACAAGGTCAGACGATTCAAAAGGCAAGATTCTATTTATCAGAACCCGTTTTTTTCGTATGTGCACTCGCACGTGGCTTTTCAGGAATTTGTAGATGTATTAATATTTAATTATGCACTTTATTATCAAACTCTACTCGAAATCTTGTATATTGAACAGAAATCGAAAGATGTTTTATAATAAAGGTGGTAGTATTTAATGGCTAACTAACAACCACTATTTATAGTCAAAAAGTAAACGATGATTACTTTATAACTGGTTCCGGTAATATTAATTTCAAAGAAGTTTCTGTAAAGTTATCACCTCTGATAAAACCATTGATAAATTTTTAATTATCTTTCTTTTTAAATGTTTTACAATTGAACTTGCGGTGCTAATATTTCCACGGGTCAGCCAGTATACAAGAACTGTTCGTTTACTTATTCTTTGGAATCAAAGAAAATCTATTTGTAGGCTTTCTGGTACCTGAATTGTCTACGAGATGGCGCTAGTGCCGTTTTCGATATACGGAGTGACAAAATTGTTCATATTTTGTAAACTCGCTTTTTAGTAGGGAAGACAACTATTCAGGTAATCTTAAAAGTCAAAACATTATCTAAATACCAAATTTCATCCAAATCGTCACAGCCGTTTCCGAAATCCGAAATATATATATATATATACAAGAATTGCTCGTTTAAAGATATAAGATAATAACCAATTAAATTTTGTTATTTAGCCAAATACATATTTAATCCTTACGGCCAAAACTACTAATATAATTATTAAATCTGGAATGTATTTTTTCAAGTAACCACTTTAATTTGATTGTAACTGATTATATAAATTTTTTATTTTCTCCAATTTCTTTAGGTGATAGTTTTAAAGAAAAATAAAGTGATTAACAAACCAAAACACTCACTTAACTATTAAAAAATGTTATGATTTTGCAAACTATTTACTTCTTCATCAAGAGTCGAGGCAGAAAGACTCTTTGTTTAAAACCTTGTGTTTTTTGTTACTAACTGTGAGTTTATTTTAGCGTTTGATAGCACAGTGTTACCAATTATATTGGTGTTTCCCTTTTTACAAAAACAATTTAATTTCTGGAAAATACTGGTTTTTAACCACCAAACTTTAATATAACAATTAATGCAATCCCATCTAAATGTCCACTTTAAAGAAACAGTAAAAAAAAGTTGAAGAAAGCAATAAGATCTTAGAATTAATACATTTTGATTAATAGAAGCGATGTGCACTATCTTAGAAACAAGTGATATATATAATACAAAAAAGTATACCTTACAATGAAAAACAAATCGCATGAGCTTTCATCACAGCACTGTTACAAAGCAGCTGCTGATGTGGGGAGTGTTGCGGGCATATATCACGCCAACGTGAATGAAGAGGTGATTATTAATGTATTTTAATCACGAGGGGGGATCAGAAAGTTTTTGCCCCCATTCTTTTTAAGCCAAACTACCGCTGTAAAGGTGGATCTTTCTTGGAACGGACCGGCCTTATCAGCCGGTAGCTCCGCACCACAGCGCTGTTGGCAGTTGTTAAAGATGGCTGTTGTGCTTAATGCACCTACGGCTTACGAGCAACGAAGTGTGATTCGTTTTCTACGGAGCGAGGGACAAACGCCCATTGAAATCAACAGGGAAATGCAACTGACGTATGGGGAAAAGTGTCTTGCTTTGAGAAGTGTGAGGTGGTGGTATTGTGGGTTTGAAAAAGGCTGAAAGACTTGCAGGAGAATGATCATGGTTCCACAATCAGCCAGACGAATCCTCTAATTTAGTGTTGCGAAGGGACAAATGTCTGAACCGGTTTGGGAATTATATGGAAAGATAGGGTATGGAACGTAGAATAGTATATATATTTATAATTATCTGTATGTATGTACTATGTTTTTTGTACGAACTCAGTTCGCCGAGGCATCGAATGGGACAGGTATCCGTCCGTTCGTTTGTTCTGACAAGTTGGCAGTGCTGTGTAGTTAGAGCGTGGATATGGAACGGTGGCTACAGCTTCAATTGCACTTACAGTTGATGTTTATCGATGTTCATCATCTAAGAATTTTAGAATTTTTTAATCGAATCATTCAAACCTGAAAATAAATTGCGATCTGAGACGTGACGTAACGCGATCCGGTTAGTGTTTCATGTCATATGACTTTTTTGCGTTTTTAGTATGCTACGATTTGCTGATGACATTGTCTTGTTAGCAGAGAGGGTTGAGAAGTTATTAAATGGCATGAACAAAATACTGAAGGAAGATTTTGGACTGAATATAAATCAAAGTAAGACAAAAGTGATGAAATGTAGCAGAAATGATACCAATACTAGCAGATTAAATATAAAAATAGGATCGGATGCTATAGGAGAAGTGAGTGAGTTCTGTTACTTGGGAAGCAAAATTACAACCGATGGCCGAAGCAGGAATGATGTTAAAAGCAGAATAGCGCTAGCAAAAAGAGCCTTCATGAAAAAGAGAAACCTTTTAGTTTCAAATATTGATCTAGGAATTAGAAAGAACTTTTTAAAACTCTATGTGTGAAGCACAGCACTTTACGGTAGTGAAACATGGACTTTAGGAATACCGGAAAGAAAGAAACTTGAAGCATTTGAAATGTGGTGCTACAGAAGAATGTTAAAAATTAGGTGGACAGACAAAGTAAGAAATGAAAGAGTTTTGGAAATGATGGGTGAGAAAAGAAGTTTATGGAAGAAGCTTACAGGAAGAAGAGATAGGCTTTTAGGTCATATTTTGAGACATGCTGGATTGGTTAATTTGTTAGTGGAGGGAACAGTCGAAGAACTGTAGAGGTAGACAGAGATTAGAATATATGAAGCAGATAATATTGAGGACGTGGGTTGTAAGGGGTATGTAGAAACGAAAAGGTAAGCACAAGATAGGAAGGGATGGAGGATTGCATCAAACCAGTCTAAAGACTGACGACAGCAAAAAAAAATTCACTAAAAATAATATCAAACAAATAAAATTGATTTTCCCTAACCTTCCAACGTACTCTATCAATTTTGATTAATGTTTTATAATTTTATTTTTAATGTACTCTATTGTTAGTTATATATTACAGAAGTTAAGAAACTCTTTCTTCTAATCCTGACACATAGGTTAACTACAGTTCCTTTAAACTCTAATATAGTTCAAGTTTATTTTAATTGGTGAGAACATACGAACACACTATTTCATTTCTCTCTCTTCTTTCCCTTCTCTTTCTTTCACTGTGTTGTTACGATTGTGTGTTCGTACGTGACTGTATCGAATCATTCGCATGAAGGCAGACGTTTAAACGGGATTGGTGGTATTACATCTCATTTTAAAAACCAAACACAAATGCGGATAGCATTCTCTAATGAGAATCTGTGTTTATTTGAAGTTCTGTGTCAACATGATTGCAAAATAGATATTATTTACGATTCAAAATATTGCTTCCAGCCTGCGTATGGTATCGACGCAATGAATGATAACGATTTCTGATATTAAACGAATGCGTGAATTAATATCTGCTGCCCAGGAGTCGGTGTGTCAGTGGGATTGTTTTCATTTTCCCTAATTCGAAAATCACAAACTCATCTGCATTCAGTTGTTCGACAGCGCTCAATCACTTTCTCAGTTGATTGACTACTGATTCACCTGCTGCGTTGTCAAATCACATACTAGCGCCTTATATACACGATAAAGATGAAAAGCCTTTTTGTTTGTTTGTGATTCCACGGCTTTAGTAGTCTAAATATACATTTTAAGTGTTGTTATTAAAGGACATGATCCAAAAATTTATATTCATTGTACTGATTGATCCAAAATTTTTTTTTTTTTTTTTTTTTTTTTTTTTTTTTTTCTTTTTAAAACAGTTTAACGTCCCTTTTTAACAACGTGGTCTTTAGAGACGGGAAAGGATGGGGGCAAGGAATGGGAAGGAATTCGGCCATGGCCTTTTGAAGGAAGCATCCGGGCATTCACCTGGAGTGATTTGGGGAAACCATGGAAAACCCAAATCTGGATGCCCGGACGGGGATTCGAACCGCCGTCCTCCCGAATGCGAGGCCAGAACGCTATCCGTTACACCACCACGCTCGGTGATCCAAAAAAAAAAAAAAAAAAAAAAAAAAAAAAAAAAAAAAAAAGGGAATACATAAAATGGGGAAATACTTCGAGCCGAATATGCGTAAAGGATTAATTTTAATTACTTCATTGAATAATTGAGTCCATTATGCGATCTTATATAATTAAAAATAACGAAAGATAGCGCTCCTTGTATGTCGATTATTATTTGAAACTTTAATGAAGCGTTCATTGCATAAAATAAAAAAAAAATGTTGGTCGTATTCCTCTTTCACTCCCACTAAATGAAAACGTATGTTGCTTCTCGACAGTAATTTACTGCCACTCAAAGAGAAAATTGCTAATCATAATACAACTGGGCTGGCCTGCAGAAACTTTATTTATATTCATAATCACAGTTTCATTTAGCTGATTTTCTTGTACATCTTCACAGTCCGTCATCACTGTTAATGTCTAAATATTATATTGTACAGTATGCCATGCAACATCCCGTACAGCCAAATGTGCCCACCTGATAAAATCTACGTCATTGTCGTCATCTTGGCGGCAACACGAAAACAGTCACACTTTCAGACTGCACCCATCCAGTCTTACATTTTACACTTGTTCCAGCCATACCATGGAATACATACTAAGCTGTAGATCCTCTGATTCTTAACACATTAATTAATAGACTTTAACTAATGTTAGTCATATAAACAAATGAATAGCAATTATATACACTTCAGGTGTTCGCCTTAAACTATGCTTAAATTAAACGTGATTGGAAACCTTCTAATATCGTTTGGGGTCCCTTTTTGCACTGCGAAGAGCAGCAACGCGACGTGGAATGGATTCAAAACGTCGTTGTAAGTCCCCTTAAAAATGTTCAGCCAAGATCCCCATACAGCTGTCAATAATTGTGAAACTGTTACTGATACAGGACGTCGTGCACGAAGTGACACCTAGGGTGGTGGTGTAACGGTTAGCGTTCTGGCCTCGCATTCGGGAGGACGTCGGTTCGCATCCCCGTCCGGGCATCCAGATTTGGGTTTTCCATGGTTTCCCATATCACTCCAGGCAAATTCCGGGAAGCTTCCTTCAAAAGGCCATGGCCGAATTCCTTCCCATTCCCTGTCCCCCATCCTTTCCCGTCTCCAAAGACCTCGCTGTTGAGAGATATCCCAGATATGTTCGATTCGATTCACTTGCGGCGATCTGGGTGACCAAATCATTCACTGGAATTGTCCGGAATGTTCCTCAAACAATTGTGAATATGCTCAAGTTATACTGTCTAGCCTTAAAAATATGTGAAATTCAATTTGTAATAATGTAGGTTGAGAATTCGTGATTTTTAAATGAAATACTTTGGTATGTTTTACTGTCATCATTATAGTTACTTTACATAAATATTGTTACAAGTGTCTATACCATCACTTCTTTGTTTGCAGTATATTCATATCAGTACTATTCCATCCACAAATGTGTTTATGAGTTAATATGCCAACATCTTGCGTGGCGTAGATGACTGTGAATGGGCATTAATTTGGGTCGGTCAAGATAATTGTGGGAGATAAAATTCTTTCAGGTAATTAGCCGTATGAATCTGTTGATTGATGGTGGCAGAGACTATGACTTCCGAAAAGTCGTGTTTCATCAACGACCTCATTCTGGTAGGTGAGAAAATTTTATCCGCATACAACTTCGAGAAAACCTCCAGCCTTACACAGATAATTGTGGGTAGTTAAAAGACAGCTAGTTGCAGTTCTGACCTCTAATGAGAGAGAAGAAAAACTTGACAATGATGACCTCTGAGCCATCCTTACAGTATATCTAAGTCTACAGAACACTTGAACATGATAAACGATTGTGTCCTTTATTATAGCAGGTCAAAGGTAATTAAGTAGAACGTTTTATCAAAAAATCTATCCTTTCTAAACTGTTTCCAGTACGTTTTGTTGAATGATTTGTGCTTTTGGCTGAGCCCTAGACCCATTACATTACCCCCAGAATTAAGCAACAGCCAGTGCAGTGTAATAACACGTAACTCCCTTCCCTCCTAAAACTGACAAAGTCTGTTCCTTTCACAAGGAAACTATTCTTGAATAAGATAGAAAACATCACAGATGCATATTATTCCAGACTTGTGAAGCAACTCCTAGAAGGTATTAAGGACAAGAAAGATGCATGTTGTAAAAAGTGATGCTGTTTTTTCAGCATTTTATCCCAGTCAGGAGTCTGTTATTCGAAATGTTTCATTTCATGAATGTATGTTTTAGTAGTTTCCTTCAACTCGGCTAATCACCTGATCTTCCCCATCAGACTTCAACCTATTTCCAAACATTAAAAGTTTTTTCCTTCATGTCACCCATTTAGACTAAGCTGATGTCGTCATTTGTGCTGTCACGTCACTTGTCACAGCCTATTTTTTTTTTTTTAAACCTTTAAAGCGGGTGGCATAAAGAAAATTAAACGTGTGTGGAGCTCGTAGGGGATTGTGTGGAAACATAGATAACAACTAATTTTTAAACTTCGTCCACGAACATACTCGAATTAAAAATTTCACAAATTCACGATTATGAAATTTAGTTTGCGCATAGCGTTTCCTGATGAAATCAGAATATAGTTTTGTTTTCCTGGGTAACTACTTCTTAGGAAGATGTTTGAAAAATAATTCAATGAAACCTCTTCGAATTTTTCGAATGGCTTTTATAGAAGAGCATATTTATAATTTTAGGCAGAAAACTCTTAAATATGAAATGAAATGACAGATAAAAAAGTTTTAAAAAAGAAAAAAACTTTTTCATTCCCACTACTAACTAGGTGAAACAAGTCTTAATTGAAACTGAGCTTCTCTGTAAATAGTGAAAATTTGATTAAGAATAAAACTAAACTACTGAAGTTGTACAAAAAAAAAAAAAGAACCCTGAATATCTCGTAAATGTGTACGTGGTAATTTGCACCGTATGTTGACTTCAACCGTCAGATTTCAATAAATTATGAGTAATAACAAAACAATGTCACTGTGTTTCATCGTAATTATTTTCTTCATTTTTTTACATACGCCAGAACATATTTCCTCTTAAGATATCCAATACTTTCCGCTATAGCAACGACTATATACTGCTATAACCGCTTTAGTAAGACAATTATGCTGATTGGAACTCAAAGTATCGCCACTTCCTTCTGAGATAAGAGCAAACGATTCTTTTTTGTGCTCTATTTTGTGTCGCATTTTGTCTTATTTTGCCGATATACGCCTGTAATACCAATACCTTATTACTGGAATTTTTGGTCAGTTATACCTATATCATAATGATATTTTAAAGTAAATACAATTTCTTTCCTCCTCAAAATATACACGGAACAAAGAGTTAAACAGTAAGCCTACTAATAAAGTCGCAATACCACCAGAGAACATGTCGAGAGTTTAGTGGTTAAGCTTACTTTGACAGCAGGAGGTTGCATAAAACAAACATGAGCAATTAAATAAAAAAAAAAGCCGTAACAATGTCTGACGGAACAATTCGAATTCAACGACCGTTTCGTTCTGCTGCTGATTCAACAAGCACCGACTGGGAGACCAATGCTCGAATTTTCAGCCGTGTGTGCTGTTGCAATAATCGGTTCAGTGGACACGCTCGCCATAATTTTGCTACGCTCACCGAACATGGAAGAAAAATTTACCCCTGCTGCGGCTGCATCCAAACTCTCTCTTTGCATACGCGTGAATGGCAGAGCCAGTACGAACTGAATGGATACACGTTTCGACCCATGCTTAGGTCAAGCAAGTAAACTGCAAGTGTACGTTGATTATCAGACCTAATCTGTGCTATCAATAGTCAAAAGTAAAACCGAGTAATCAGTGCATTATAACCTTCCCATAAAAGAAAGAAGCCATTTTCTCTAACACAAAACCGTAGAGAAACGATTCACTATAACTACTTGTTAAAATAGGATGAGACGAGGAAGTATGTAGAAAGGCATTACTAAATGTGACACTTGTAGAGATGGTCGTCCATCTGAAAGCAGTGGCAGTAATTCATATATTGTTTAAAGTTCATTGTGGCTGATGTCAGTAAAGCAAAACTACAATTCGGACGATATCGTAGGTATACAAAGAACTGGAATTATGTAAACGTTTCAGACAGAGATTCTCTGTTAAATCGAAAAGATCGCAAGGTACCCCCAAAACTGTTGAGTCGTTTCTTATATTCCAATTTAATGTAGTTATGATTTTTCCTGCACTTCCCATTCCATGGGATTGTACAAGTCGTATATTGGTGATGAGGCATGGAAAGATATTGGTGTAGGTACGAAAAGAAGTGCATGGAAGGGAAAAGATGACTATCACCACAAGCTGGCACTCGATTTCAGGCACAAGAGTGTGGGAAGATTCTCTTTTTTTAGGTAAGGGTGTCAGGGAATGGAATAGGTTACCAAGGGGAATGATGAATAATTTATCAAAAACTTTGAGAGAATTTAAAGTTAAAATTTGTAAAGAACAAATATAGGTGGATGCAAGAAAGGAGGATGATGGGTGTGTAGGAAAATTGCCACCAAAGCATGGGACCATTGAAATTTAATTAAATATTATTATTAGAAGTAAAAAATTTGTACAGCAGGTAGATAGTGTTTCGATGTTAGAAAGTAATGATTAGAAGGGAAAGAGGATCATGACCTTAAATTAGCACTTGATTTTAGTTGTAATACAATGAGAAAGTTTTCATTTGTAGGTAAGTTATTTATAACATATTACATCAAACAGTTAAAGAATTGAAGATAAGAACACTCACAATGCAGAAGTGGGTGTATAGATAAATTATCACAATGGAATAACCGCAATATGAATTAACAATAATAATTTTGAATACTGAAAACAAAGACAGTTGATTTAATCTTAATGTTTTAATCGTATATTTTACCAGTGTGACAAAGTTGACGAATGCAAAACAAACGCGATGTTTATTCATGGCATTAGTGTTAAAAGTATACTTAACCTTAAAAGAAATTTAGGAACGATGTATTTGGTTTTACTTCCTCTACTTTTTTTTTTGTCATCAGTATCTCGTTTGAAGCAGTCCTCCATCCATTCCTATCTTGTGCTAACCTCTTCATCTCAACCCAGGTCCTCAGTAAAATTATCTGCTTCATATATTCTAATCTCTGTCTTCCTTTACAATTCTTACCATTGAATGTTCCCTCCGCTTATAACTTAAACAATCTTGCATGTCTCAAAATATGACTTATCATTCTGTCTCTTCTTTCTGTAAGCCTCTTCCAAAAATTTCTTTCCTCGCCAATCATTTCCAATACTCGTTCATTCCATCATTATCTGTCCACTTAATTTTCAGCATCTTTCTACAGCACCACATTTCAAGTGCTTAAATTTTCCTTCTTTCTGGTATTCCTAAAGTTCATGCTTCACTACCATAAAATGCTGTGCTCCACACACAGAGTTTTGAAAAGTTCTCTCTGGATCTAAAATCAATATTTGATACAACAAGATTTCCCTTTTTCACGAAGGCTCTTTTTGCTAGTGTTATTCTGTTTTTAACATCATTCCTGCTTCGACCTTCAGATGTAATTTTACTTCTCAAGTAGTAGCATTCACTTAATTCTTCTATCGCATTCGATCCTATTTTTATATTTAATCTACTGTTATGGCTACCACACTTCATCACTTTGGTTTTACTTCTGTTTGTGTTTAGTCCAAAATCTTCCTTCAGTATTTTGTTCATGTTATTCAGTAACTTTTCAATATCATCAGCCTGTTCTGCTCACAAGACAATGTCATCAGCAAATCGTAAAATACTGATTTTTTCTCCTTGAACACTTACGCCCCAGTAGTAGTTGCTGTTGAATTTGGTATGACTTCGACCATATCGTGTCTGTAATGCACATCACCGCCGCTCTGATTAATCACTCAGTGTCCTGTCAACAGCTGTTACAACGGTAATACCTTCCAGCACGACTCGTGCTCCTGCGTGTGTTAACTTGCGTGCGTGCGTTATTAATAACTCGCCACCTTCCGTGCCATTTTCCGCGCCCATATATCAATCAGCCGTGACGTGGTTCCTTGGGATTACATTAGGGGTGCGGCCGTTTTCTTTCTGCCTTAATTTCAGGGCACGCCCGAGAGCTCCCTCGTCTGTAGCGCCAGGATAAATCTTTTTCCGTCGCTCTGCATTAAGGGATCCTGCGCCTTCTCATTAAGTCAGCGTGAAACTCGGGGCATCTCCTGAACTCTCAACACTCCAGCCGAGAGAAAAAAATGATAAACGCCAACAGCCTCTGGTCGCTGCTCACCGTGATATTTGGCAATACATGTAATTGAAATGGAAGCTAAAAATGATGTTGAGTGACTTGAATGAGGATTCAGATAAAAAGAAATGAAACAAAGTAATGTAAAGCATGTGTCCTGGGTAGGAAAAATACGCGATGCATGTAGTCTGACAAGTAGATACGACTCGGTCTCAATACTTGCGTTATTATTAACTGGCTTCTTTTGTGAGTCACTATTGATTAGTCCACATTTCAGCATTTATTTGGATGTATTTAAGTTTTTCTGTCCTTGAATGTTCTTGGTTAAAGTAGAAATTGCACAATTTACCCAAAAATTTGGATTCAGCTCTCCATCTATATTACATTTGTGAATTTTTTCTTCCGTTTCAAATCTCTTTTCTCTTACTTTAAAGGGGCTTAACATACTACACTGTCACATATATATCCTTCATTTTATCAGTCTGGGTTGTGCGTTCCGCCATCGCATAAAACTGTGGAGTAAATTTTGATTGGTTTTCAACAGTTTCAATTTTCAGTTTTAAATTTAACGAATGTTTCACGGTGCTACGTCTGGTGAAACAGGAACAGAAAACTGAAATTTTTGAGCACGAAACTAGCTTACTTATAAGCTGACATATCTTGAAAACCTCTAATAAATTTAGCTGGGGTTAGTCAGTTTGAAAATTTAGTATCCGGTCTAAAAATTGAGATATGTTTGATCACGTTAACCCAAATTCGGACGTACCAGCAAGTTAATGTGTGGTGGAAACAGTGTCAAAGTAATTTGATGCTAACTTAAAGCTATCTATCTGGATTTTTTTAAAGAAAATTTTTATTTATTAATTTTGCCAAAGATTAATACAGCCATTAGCAACGTACACTCCTGGAAATTGAAATGAGAACACCGTGAATTCATTGTCCCAGGAATGGGAAACTTTATATACACATTCCTGGGGTCAGATACAACACATGATCACACAGACAGAACCATAGGCACATAGACACAGGCAACAGAGCATGCACAATGTCGGCACTAGTACCGTGTATATACTCCTTTCGCAGCAATGCAGGCTGCAATTCTCCCATGGAGACGATCGTAGAGGTGCTGGATGTAGTCCTGTGGAACGGCATGCCAAGTCATTTCCACCTGGCGCCTCAGCTGGACCAGCATTCGTGCTGGACGTGCAGACCGCGCGAGACGACGTTTCATCCAGTCCCAAACATGCTCAATGGGGGACAGATCCGGAGGTCTCGCTGGCCAGGGTGGTTGACTTACACTTTCTAGAGCACGTTGGGTGGCACGGGATACATGTGGACGTGCATTGTCCTGTTGGAACAGCATGTTCCCTTGCCGGTCTAGGAATGGTAGAACGATGGGTTCGATGACGGTTTGAATGTACCGTGCACTGTTCAGTGTCCCCTCGACGATCACCAGAGGTGTACGGCAGGTGTAGGAGATCGCTCCCCACACCATGATGCCGGGTGTTGGCCCTGTGTGCCTCGGTCGTATGCAGTCCTGATTGTGGCGCTCACCTGCACGGCGCCAAACACGCATACGACCATCATTGGCACCAAGGCAGAAGCGACTCTCATCACTGAAGACGACACGTCTCCATTCGTCCCTCCATACACGCCTGTCGCGACACCACTGGAGGCGGGCTGCACGATGTTGGGGTGTGAGCGGAAGACGACCTAACGGTGCGCGGGACCGTAGTAGCCCAGCTTCATGGAGACGGTTGCGAATGGTCCTCTCTGATACCCCAGGAGCAACAGTGTCCCTAATTTGCCGGGAAGTGGCGGTGCGGTCCCCTACGGCACTGCGTAGGATGCGACGGTCTTGGCGTGCATCCGTGCGTCGCTGCTGTCCGGACCCAGGTCGACGGGCACGTGCACCTTCCACCGACCACTGGCGACAACATCGATGTACTGTGGAGACCTTGCGCCCCACATGTTGAGCAATTCGGCGGTACGTCCACCCGGCCTCCCGCATGCCCACTATACGCCCTCGCTCAAAGTCCGTCAACTGCACATACGGTTCACTTACACGCTGTCGCGGCATGCTACCAGTGTTAAAGACTGAGATGGAGCTCCGTATGCCACGGCAAACTGGCTGACACTGACTGCGGCGGTGCCCAACCGCTGCGCCGATAGCGCCCTTCGACGGCCAACACTGCTGTTCCTGGTGTGTCCGCTGTGCTGTGCCGTGCGTTAGATCATTGCTTGTACAGCCCTCTCGCAGTGTCCGGAGCAAGTATGGTGGATCTTACACAACGGCGTCAATGTGTTCTTATTTCAATTTCCAGGAGTGTAGTACATCCAATCAATGTAGGAGCTTCTTAGGTATACGAGGTCGGATTCATGGGCAAAAGATAGTGTACACAATTGTTTTTCTCCAATTCAGCTACCAAGGACCACTTGGACACTACTCGACACAAGTGGCCAGTGTGAATGATGAGAAAGAGAAATTGTGTGAGAGATAGAGAGAGATAGAAAGAGGGGGGCGGGAGAGAAAGGGAGAGGCGGGGATGAAGCCGCACCTAAGATCCCCCCTAAAGGCTAACCCGGGCAGTTAGGCCCGAGGTACCTAATCTGCTAGATATTGGTTTTGTTACGTTGACATCCGTCTGCGAAGCGTTTAACTTTGAGTGTTCTGTAGCCTACAATAAATGCATTTTTTGTCTGCGAAATGTGCGGTTTTGAGGCGGAGATTGGGAACAGTTCAAGCATTCGCCTATATAATTGCGTAAAACCGCAACCGAGGCGGCAGATACGCAGGTTCCTGGGCTCGTGCCCGGTCCTTTTGTACTTCCCAGATCCAGCCAGCGTGCGGCGCACTGAGCCATGCTGGGGGTTAGTGTACACAGTCGTAATAAGAGAATGTATCAAACCACTACTAATCAAATTAGGTAATTGTACAACAAATATCTCGGTACTGAACTGTACTCGGTGGAAAGTAACATCTTCTCTTTCAAAGTTTTAAGTAAATAAATGGACTTCAATTATTAAGAACAAAGCAATGGAATTACAAGTGTTGGTTTAATGAACTACTATTTCGTGGTTCGTATTTGGTACTACAGTATTCTATTTAATGACAATAAGCATAACAGGGGCTTTGCGTTTGAATAATTTGATCGGCAGCTGCTAGTCAGATTTGATTAATAATTCGGTGATTGCAGAATTTGGTTATCAGGTGGTTTCAACTTCACCAAAAACTTGTAATTTAAAATTTACTTAGCGGCTTTCTAATTATCATCATTTCAGTTTTATTAAAATACGACTGCAACTAATCCAGAAGGCATATGATAATAACTGCAAATATATCAAATGCTATTAGCATCCCAAGTAAATATATTTGAACTAAACATACTGTATTACAATCAATATTAACAACTGTTATTATCGTTCATGTATGTTCGCGATCATTCCGTATTACATCCAATGGAAAAAATAATACATTTCGTGAAATAAAATGGTAAATATGACATTCATGGCTCAGGTGTTGCGGCAGCGTTGTGAGTCAGACATCGAAACGGATTATCCCAATCGATGCCTGATGATGAAAGAAATTTTCATCATCAGGATTTGGTCGGAATGATAGCAGAGGTGGTGGCCCACAGTTTCTAATAAACAGATTGTGCACCATAGTCCTGGGTGAAATCTCAAATATCTCCATAGAACGAATGCATATATGTATACACTATCATTTGCTCGCTGCTTCACGCGCTTATGCTTTGTTATGTGTAGAAATTATTTACCGATTTTATTCTTACCATACATAAACGTTGAGAGGAGGTAACTCTAAATTCTTTGTTTAGTTTTTGCCTTAGGTTTGGTTTTCATACTGATGACTGAGAGTTTTGTTTCATTCATAATTTAATGTTATACAATTTATGAATTAGTAGAAAAGCTATCTGAAAAATTAACTGTACTAATTTGTGGATATAATTATTGTGAGAAGAAAAAAATGTTTAGAAAGGGTTTTATGTAAGTAGATGTAACAATGTTTAAGAGAAATAAAATGTTACCTTAACCCTACTTAGTAGGTTGGTTACTGTAACACCTCTGATTGCAATTTTTAAATTCTGCACGATTTATTATTATTATTAATTTAATTGTAATGGAGTTAACATTCCGGTTTCAATTCTAGCAGCCATCTAAATACTCCTTTTTTTTTTTGTTTAGCGATTTCTTATATAACTGGTGTGTTAAATCCCTCCCCCATTTATTTTTCTGATTTACAAATTTTTATTTTAAAGTCCTTAAGGGTTTTTGGTACAGTACATTACTTACTCATTACTACACTTGGTAATTTGTTCCAATCCCTGACACCCTTACCAACAAAAGAAAATTTTCCTGCTCCATACATGAAATCGAGCGCCAACTTGTGGTCATGGTCGTGATTTCCCTTATATGCACTATTCCTTATTCTTTGACGAATGTCCCACTATGCCCCATCACCAACATATGCCCTGTATATTCCCAGCACTCTCTTCATCCTCCTACCTTCATCTAGTGATTCGCAATCCCATTTAATTTTCTGAAATATTTTTTTTTTTTCGTTTGCTGTTAGGATATTGGTTTTATTTTGACGATATGTTAGTACGATCAGTTATTTTTGCTATAAAATATAAATCTACGTAGATTAAAACAAATAGTGCGTGGTATCACACGTTAAGAATTATTTTTAATTTCTTTCGCTTTCACATCACCGTATTACTAATGCCATTATTTCAGCCACATATAAATAATAATTCCAAATTGTTATGATTTGTTTACAGTACAGTGTATGTATTAATGCACGTTTGACTGAAGCTATGATTTTCGAACGTCATTATTATTTGAGGTTGTGGTTTGGTTGAAATACAGCCTGGATCATTTTGACAGTTGATAAGCTTTGTTGAAACATAAGAGACAATTTGGATTTGGCTTTATAATTAATGCTATTTAGCATCAGGATATGAATTATTTTAATTTATCTTTGCTTTCAATAAAGCCGTATTATTTATGTTATTATTTTAGTCGCATATAAGTACCTCCAGCAGGCCAAGATTCGATAGCGAAACAATGAATGTATTAATGCGCATGTGACAGAAGCCAAGTTTGTCGTTAGGTTGAAACGCAGCCCGGACCAGAATGGCAATTGACACGCTACGTTACAGCATAAGGCATAATGGATCTAGTTCTATAATTTACGTGGTGTAACATAAGCTGTTAAGATGCATAATTAATTTTTAATTTAATTGGTTGCATGTTGCTATCGCCATTAACTCAATTGCACGTATGGAGATAAACATTAGAAAATAAGGGTTATGAAGTTATTTTATAGGAAGAATTTTGCACATGAGAGCCACCAAATATATATTAATCGAATAAAGTCCATCCAAATAATAGGCAGTTCTGTAGAAGTTATTAAGGAAAAACTACGTATTTACCTGTTAACGTTTTTCTAAGATATCTTTCTTTCTATTTATTTTTTTTTTAAAACTTGAATTTCTTATACATAATGATATGTAACGAAAAAAATATTGGTGTAATAATGTTTTTTGTACTTCGTTTAGTGATCACGTAAGACATATTGTACCAGAGACAAACTTTAACTGTCTACCAAAGACAATATATGTCTACCACGTTAATAATCTAATGCATTTTACATGATAACTGACCAGTTACGATGTAAATTAATGGTGATTACGTTTGATTCACGTATTCCATTTACTTTAGTATACTGCGGTCCAGAAAACTGAGTAACAAAAGTAAAAAATAAAACTGAATCCAAAGTTTTCTGAGATAATTTTGAAAGGAGTGCGCGTCTGAAGTGCATAATGATCGGCAGCCCACAATTTTGGAAATATAAAGATTTTTAAATGTTTGCTCCTTCCCATGGTAAATATAAGTCATTAGCTATTTTCTCAGATGTTGACTGGCACCATTAGATCTAAAAACTTGAAAACCACATCAAAATTGCTGCGCTACTTATTGCGCGATACCCGTTCCAGTAAGAAGACACACGCAGCTTGCTTACAGATATATAATAGTATAGATACTATACGAATGAGGCTGATTCATCTACCGTATTGGAACATTAAACTGAGTGATCTCCCTGGGAAACCTTTGAGGGAGCAAGTTTGATAAGCCGGCACCAGGTGTCACAGTCTGTCTTCATTAAATTTCATTCGCTCGCAACGCAGACACAATACAGTCATCCACACAAAGTTTTTTTCCTTATGGATTTACACCTCGTCGACGTTGACGTCATTAGTGATGGAGGCAAGGAACAGGAAGGAATTCAAATACTGACTTTCGCCTAGAGTGAATTCGGGAAACTATGGAAAAACGAAAATGGAATGGCCGTATGTGATGCCAAATTTTTATCACTCACCCACCACGTTCGGTCCCACACAACATTAATACTTACATAAACGTCCATCTTGGAGAAAGTCAAGGGAAAAATACTATTTTGGAAAAATAACTACCTCTATGGTGTAGCCGACGCCTAGTTCACCTGGTATAGACATTGGAGAAAGTGTATAATCGCTGAACACAATGCGAAGCCTTTCATTGAGTTCAGCGATGAATCTCTGTTTGCATTACTTTGGATGACTATCGTCGGAGAGAATGATAGCAATCAGGGCAGAGGTCCAATTCGTATATCGATTTGAAGAGGCACAGTGCTGTTACTCCAGGCGTCGTGGTGTGCCATCAGAATGTATTAATGTTGTTCGTGTTTAGTGTTAATGGTAGGTGTTTAAGGGACTTTAACAGCGTCATATGTTGAGTGATTGCTGAAAAAGTTTGAAAGAGGCTTCATCGGGGGTCTCCATCTGGCCAAATGATTGAATCTCGCAGTATCCAGATTTGTGGGACATTCAGATGTGACGTTGGTCTGATGTGGGACAGGATGGGAACGCGAAGGCAGGCATACTCGTCGTCAATGTTTTGGTCGATCACCTGTGAACACTGCCGTATTGTGCATAAAGCACATTATAACCTCTTCAAATCTGCGCGTGCCATCCGAGAACTAGTAACGTTCTTCCCCCAACATTCCGTTAAATTCCGCACCATGGGTCGGAGACTAGCAGCATCCAGACTAGGGAATTAGCGTCCCATGCATGGGCTCCCGTTAAAACCGCAACACAGACGGCTACATTTGGAGTGGTGCCGTGACCAAGAGGCATAGGCTATTGATGAACGGTGTTCCGCTGTGATCAGTGATGCAATACATCGGATGACCATCTTCGGTGATTACAGCGGCGACCAGGTACGCAGGCCTATTCTTTTTTAATTAATTTAATTTAATTGCAATGGAGCACAGGCTCCGGTGGCAATTTCCCTACACACCCATCTTCCCCCTATCCTGCACCTACCTACATTTGCCCTCTACAAATTTTATCTTTAAATTCTTTCAAAGTTTTCGGTAAATTATTCATCATTTCTCTTGGTAACTCATTCCAATCCCTGACACCCTCACCTAAAAAAGAGAATCTTCCCACACTCTTGTGCCTGAAATCGAGTGCCAGCTTGTGGTCATGGTCATCTTTTCCCTTCCATGCACTACTTTTCATGCAATGTTATGTAGGGGCACAGTTGTGTTACTACTGTGATCATGGTGTGAGGAGCCATCACGTATGACTTCAGGTTACGGCTGGTAGTAATTGAGGGAACTCAGGGCACAACGGCTCGTTACGGACATCCTGCATCATCAGGCAGTGTGTATGTTTAAAATAGCATTTTGACATGATTTGTGAGTCTATTTCTTGAAAGACTATACCAATTATCTATTTCTGTTACCTCTCTTTAATGTAAATGTATATATACTATGAGATCGAGAACAGTTTTCTGCTTACATATTTAAATCATTTTTTCCGTTCTTCTTTGCGTGGACTTATTATTACCCATTACTTTTAACTAGGTGTCGAACCGCGAGGACGTTCTGTATAGTGAGTTTGCTCTGCACTAACGTATTTCGTGATATTCTGTTCCTCAAAAGTTTATTGTTTATACTATAGAACCCTTATGTAGATCACGTATCAGCATAACGGCAAGAACAATCTAGTCTGTTGTCGAATACTCAGTCAAATAGGACGTTTCATCCACGAACTCACAAAAATTCTAAAAATCGTGGTGTTACTATAATGGCAGTATGTCTACATGAATCAATTTTACATTTATATCAGTTGCTATACAAGAAAGAAATATTTCATTTGCAGTACACGGAGAATCTCTGAAAACAAAACGACAGTATTGTTTTAGTGATTTCACACTTCAGTTAACATCGCTGTGCAAATAGAAGCCAGAAACGGGTTACGTTTTCTGGCTGTGAACACGCAGCCCGCACACGCGCATTGCGTGTTTATTCGATGTGGCCCAGTTTGTCAATCCACTTTTACGAATTGCTTTTATATTGGATCGATTCGCGACGACTGACGCGATTTCCTAGTGATTCCGGAAAAATTCTCATCACTCCATCCCATTTCCCGAGGAGGCAACGAATTTCATTTGGCGCGGAAGATCGCTTTTGGAAACCGGAGGCTCTGCAAACGCCTCGAAGGCTCGTGCTAACGGCCTATCGTCGGCACTATCCTGAGTCTGCTTGGATATGGTTCCGAGGGACGTTATGTGATCAACTCCATCTCATTACTTGAAAGGTAGGTTTGCAATTGGAACCTCGCGATGAGGAATCAGTTGTATTTTATGTAGAATATGTACTAATTTTATCCTTAGTGTTGTTGTAAACATATGAATTTCCAGTCAAATATATGCCTCTGCTGTTGTCTATAAATGCTAGCTTTTGCGTATTTGAACAAATTAAAGGCACACGTGCATTTCTGAAATTAGAGGAGAAACGCCGCTTGAAAGAATACAGTTTCTGCACTAACTTTCACTTTTAATGAAACAATTTTTCTCCCGATACGGTCAGAAATTTCCACAAACTCCGCTTCATTCCTATGAGATTCGTTAGGATGCTCCGTGTTGCAGATTCCACCTTGAATTGTAGGTTAAGCCACGATAGAGCCGCAATGGGTGGAAAATCTAAACTCTATCACTTGGCGGTTCCACTTTTCTTTAGATTCTCCCTGCCAGCAATGTCATACGTACTTATCTGTTTCACAAACATTAATTCCATGCAGGCAAATCAAAAATGTTTCTTATGGCCTCGGAAAACTAACGAAAAAATACTTGAATGGGACAAAAGCTTAGTTTAATTATCATTTAGTTTTAAGATCCCATTCACAAAATGTAGTTTGTCTATTTCTAAAAATGACAGTTGTTCGACAGTAATTTGGTCAACTGGTCATCAAACTGCCTTTAATGCCACTGCCACATTTTTTTATTTTTTTTTAAGTTGGAAAACAGTTAACATTTGAAAGGGGTCGAATCTGGGGATTGGGGTGGGGCAGGAGATTCTGGATGCTGAAGAAGTTCGAAACTGTAGTTGCATTGTCGAGGTAATAAGAATTTCCTTATTCAAACAGCGAAATGGTAAATTCTTATTACAAAGCAGTTGTGGCACACTGTAGGTATTAGAGGCCTTGGAGAACCGAGGACCTTGGCAAGGGACTGCGTTTCTGAAAATGCTGCTGGTCCGTGCAGTATACACTTACGTGTTCGTTGCAGTCTTTCTTGTTTTCCCTGCAACTTATAACCTATAATATCCACTGGCTAACATTATTCTGCCAGAATTTACTCTGCCTCTATTGGTTCAGAAGACACGCCATATATTTCTTTTTGACTGTGAAGGTGAGTGACTTTCTGGCAGCTGGCACACACAAAGGCGGCCCATCTACTAGACCATCAACCTGACGAAAACGCGAGAGAACGAGGCCAGTCACATCTTTTTTAGTGCGTATTTCCCACACTCGATCCATTGTTTAGATAGTTTTCTCATATCACGGTGGTAGTAAAGAAGGTATGATTATTTCTCTCTTACAAAACAAAGAAAAAATTCTTATGATTCCGATAAAATTCCGCACTGTTCTTGTAGCGGTTCTCAGGATTGTCGTTTTAATACAGTGTCAAAAATAATGCAGCTATTTTTCTCATTAGAAGATGTTTATACAAAGTGTAATGTCATTTAAAATGTCTACTGTCTGAGCAATTTTACTTTTCTATCATCCTTCACCATATCATAGATTTTCAATAATTTCTGAACCACTGATCTCAACAAGGTATCTTAAAAGTTAAGCGCCTCTCATATCAGTACAGCCACTTTCTAAGTTAGCAAAGAACACTGTGATTGAAGGTGTAGACTCTTCACAATGTTTTTTAAGGAAAAATTTCGTCTTATTATTCGTTTTGCTTTTCCAAAAGTAGTATTTAATTTCAAATCAAAAATTTTTCTTATCTATTTTCAACAAATTTATGATTTAAATCAACACCAAACAGATTAGATTCTCCAGGTTTTGGAGATAGCTAAAACTAAAGTTGACAGGCACAAATGGCTACATAACTTTGCACCAACTTAATGACCCGCCGTCGGATTGCGGTTTTAAATTTCGTGATAGTTCGTAAACTGTATTCCTCATTTATTTAAGAACAATAAACAACAAAGTTTTCAACTTTGACAAATTTTTAAACAGGTACCTTTGTATAAAAAATGTTTTTTTTTTTTATGAATTGGATTTGTTCTTGAATGATGACGTAATTTTTAACCTTAAGAAATACACGATAGCGGGAAAATGTGTAAGGCTATTATAATATAAAAAAAGGCCAAGATCTGTTTTTATTTCATTTTTTGACGGTTGTTAGTGAATTATAGCTTTTGACATTAGGCCTACTATTGATGAATATTATTACGCACGAAAAAAGTGACGTATGAAATGAAATTATAATTCATGATTATTAAATAGTTCTTGCAATACAAAAATCATTTATTGAGGCAAATCAAATTGTTTAATTTAATTTAATTGCAATGGAGCACAAGCTCTGGTGACAATTTTCCTACACCCCCATCTTCCCCCTATCCTGCACCCACCTACATTTACCCTCTACAAATTTTATCTTTAAATTCTTTCAACGTTTTCGGTAAATTATTCATCAATACTCTTGGTAACTCATTCCCTGACACCCTTACCTAAAAAAGAGAATCTTCCCACACCCTTGTGCCTGAAATCGAGTGCCAGCTTGTGGTCATGGTCATCTTTTCCCTTCCATGCACTACTTTTCATACCTACTCCAATATCTTTACATGCCTTCCCGCATGTTTGATTAACAATAAAGAGACGTTTATTAACTGTGAGAATTTCTCAAGTGCCATGTTTCCGTGGCGATATTCCCAAACCATTGAAAGTTTCTCATCCGCCTACAAAGGTCATTCCAACGAAAAGAACATATGGTTACCCTCTACACGATCTTCCACTTTCTAGATAAGAGAACGATGACAAACAGGATGTGACTTCAACCGTGAATCGTTAAGCTGCCTGTGGAACCCGTAAAACTCACGTGTGGAAGATACTTACATCTGGTGAAAGGAAACCGTGCACCTCCTAAACTTGGTTGAATCATTATGAAAACAGCCATCCTTTGTTAACCGCAGTGGTAGCAGTTTCTTTCAGTTTTTACATATCCAAAAATAGTTAATGGAGTATACTTTTACTCATAGATATCTTAAACTCTTCCTTCATACTCTCATTGGCTGAAATTAATCTTCTACTGTTATTTGACGAACCATTTCCATTATTTACATTTTTGAATTCTCGTTGCCTGCACAGCTGGTTTCAGTCAGCAGCCGAGGGTGTGCGGCCAGACGCGGCCTCTCTCTCACACACGCGATTTATGTTGACAATTTGCTGATGGCGTGCAGGCTGACAGTGTCCATGCACGGTGACCCACTTGGCGCGGTTCGAGCAGTTAGAAGTACACTGCGCAGCTGCGCCGCTGGTTTAATGACAAGTGATTCACTCGGAGTGCTTCACTCCGAGTGCAACGCACTCCAGCTCTGCACGCTTTACACTACAGCTCTGGCGTTGACCACTCTACATCATAAACAGAAGTGAGCTGTCGCCATATATTAATGCTATAACTGTTAACTACAGATTTTGTACAGAGATATTATATAAAAAAAGACATTACTTCAGTTTTACAGAAAAAGAGATGTACTGAGTCATGACCCTGATATATTTACGGAATACAGAAACTTGCTGTGAAACCGGTTTCTTAGTTTCTAACCATAAGCACTGAATCATGGGTGCAGACGTCATTGTTCGTTACTTGCTGGAATAGAAACCTTTGATTCGTAGTGGATGTTTATCAACATTAGAAATTAATGTTATAATGGCGGTTTATGGTTGAAATGTTGGTATAAGTTCAGAAAATTTGAAGCATGTACTTCATATGATTCGCTTACGAAAATTAGCGTTCATACTAATTCCTCCCACACCCTAGAAATCACAGGAAAATATTATATTCTAACTGAGGAACAGAATCCTCCGAGTAGATGTTTCATCCACCGTTTCTGTCTTAATTTAAAGGGAAATAACGCGAATTGTTTTAGTTTATCTTTACCACTCATCGCTTGTTCTGCCACAGCAAATTCATCCTATTTCCCCACACCTCCAGCCCTATTATGACCGAGAAATAACGTGTTCTGCATCGTAAGGAAGGCTTATACTACCCAACCGTCATATCGCTACTATGAATAAGTGTGAGAAATCAGTTATGAAATTCACGAATGTTAAAAGTTTACAGTAATAGTTCCCATAGTATTCTGCTGGAGAGACTGATTTCAATCGACACTTCCTATTCAAGAATTTTCTGTCGTATTTATTTAACAGTTTTCAAGCAGATTTTTTTTTGGATTAAGGAGGGTAATGGTTCAGAAACAACATTTGGTTCTAATGTAACTAGCAATATTTGAAACTGCATCAATAACATTAACAAAATTGCACTGCTGATGACGAGGTATTATGTAAAGTTAGTCGATGAGATATTCAGCTTCAATGTGTTTCTGACGACAATTTTGAAAGGTTTTTAGTGTGAAATTTTACAGAAACTGATACAAAAAAAGGAAGAACTGGTAGATAAGGTACTCAGGAACGGAACTTATTCTTCTAAACCACTGAAACACCCATGTTCAGATAAGTCATTTCACTTAAACAATGTGTATAATAATTGCACTCTGAGATGGCGATAGCTCTCTATGTATTTTTCGTTTTGAATGCAGTATAATTAAACAGGTAGTAGAAATATTAAACCTTCTGGCGGGCTATAAATTCTTTAGGATTTTAAAAGACATTTTTCGTTAATGTTCAACACAGTTGTTTTTCATCAGCTCAATAACCTTTAAGGAAGAATTATTTATGCATCGTAAGCATTTCTAAATAGCTTAACAAAAAGATTAAAAAATAGCAGTTAACGTTATATCCATTCAGCCAGCAACAGCTGAATAGTATTTTCATTCTTTACTAGTTTTCATATTGATTTTCCATAGTATTGTGGATATAAATATCAAATATAGCTTTACGGACGAGATTTAAACTAGTATCCTTTAGTTTAACGACTGTAATTAGTCCTTAGTTGTTATATATATCATGATGTGTTATATAACACACTGACATCAACTTCTAAATATACGTGATTAACTCCTAGTTTACGTTCACGTAAATGAACTCTGATTTACATTACAGGTAATTTACTATACACTGAATTGCCAAAAGTAATGGGATACCTCCTAATACCTTTTGCCGGGTGAAGTGGAGCAATTCGATGTGCCATAGATTCATCAAGTCGTCGGAAGAGCCCTGAATAAATATTCAGCCATGCTTCCTCTTCAGTCGTCCATAATTGCGAAAGTGCAGCTGGTGCAGGACGTTATGGACGAACTGATGTTTCGATCATATCTCATATATGTTTTATTGGATTCATGTGGCCCAATAAATCTCTGGATTTGTCTCAAATGATCCTCAAACCAAACATGAACGATTTTGTTCAGGTGACAGGACGCATTGTCGCCCGGAAAAGTCCACAGTTTATTGGGACCACGAATGACCAGGTAGCTAAACATAGCCATTTCCCATCAATGGTCGGTTCAGCTTGTCAGAGGACTGATTCCATGCCATGTAAACACAGCTCACACTACCAGCATGCACAGTGCCTTCCTAACAATCTGGGACCATAGACAACGCCACACCCGAACCCTATCATCAGCTCTTATCAACTGGAATCGTAACTCATCTGACCATGCATCTTTTTCCAGTCATCTATGGTCCAACCTACATGTTCACTAGACCAGGAAAGGTGCGCCAAGCGAAGACGTTTTGTGAACGAGGCACTCGCGTCGGTCTTCTGCCTACATGCATCATCAGCGCCAATTTTCTTTGCACTCCGCACCCACAATTCTGTCTCACGTCTCACATTAAGTGTTGCTGCTGTATGACGCATTGTTGCACGTCTGTCAATGCCGACTCTTGGACGGAGATGTCGCTGACCTCTTTAATTAAGTAGACGTGGTCGGCCAATGCGTTGTCAATGGAAGGAGTTAATGATGGAAATTACATTGTCTCGACACACTGTGAATTGAGGAATGTGGAATTCACGAACAATCTCTGAAGCTGAATGCCCAATGGCCCATGCTCCAACTGCTATTCTGCATTCAACGTCTGTTATTTCATGTCGTGCGTTCCTAATCACATCATAAAAACTTTAATATGATTAACTAAAGTAGAAGTAAAAGCCCCAATGCTGCAAGGCACATTTATAAGTTACTTCCGCGGCGCTATCGCTATCTGCATCCCATCACTTATGCTTCAGTATATCAGAGATGCTGTTACAATATTATGACAGTATTGATTTCGAAATGAAATTAAAATGCTGAAATGTAAATAGTTTGCTCTGAAGAATTGATACGCCTATTGATTTTTGTACTAACGCCTTTTCGCCGGTTGTTCAGTGTCATAAAACTTAGATTCAAAGTACGGATAGAGAGGGTTGAGTGCGAGAGCAGAACTTGGCAATATTACCCCGTATTACAACGCACACAGTGTGCGTAATCGACTTAGCTCTCCGTCTTTGGTGTGGAAATTCTATTTGGATTGCTCAAAGCGAGTAGCCTTAATGAAATGAAGTATGCAAACCAGATACCGTATTACAACTTTAGTTGGCAAGACATGGATTCAAAGTCTCAGAGGTTGCGTTGTGAAGACAAAGTTTGATTCCGAAAGAAGAAACATGGCACTCGTATTTCTGATTACAGTTAAATTTTGGAGTAATATTGTTTAGGACTATAGGCAAAACAAGAGGAAATTTCATTAAAATTCATTTCTGTCAATAAGAGCTCTTTTATTGTGTAGGTTGCAAAATGTGCAGGGTACAATCAAGCGTATAAGTGTACGAGGAGCATTGGTGGACACAGAGTTCAAGATTGCCAGGGCTGACTTTCGACAGTAGGAAGAAAGTGGAACGGGACATGAGAGAAGTCCCAAGTACATTCTTACTAATTTTTCAGCAGATTGTGTAGTCCAAGTCCTAGACATCGAGTGAGAGCAGAGTTAAATACGAATTCCGACCTCCATTAGGTGGATACACTAAGTAATATTGGATATAAGGAGCGATACTATACGAATTTCATAACTACTTTTATAATTATCTGAAATACATCTGACTAAAAAAAATTTCCAGCAACAATGACGAAACAAATCGGTGATATATATTATATAACTGAAGAGCACTGCTTACCTTTGTTTGTGGACGTAGAGACAGCGATGATTGTAGTGTTGGAAACTTTAAAAACAGGTTGGAATGTATTTCAGAACGCACTTATATACCTAATTGCAGGACATTGGTTCCATTACGCCAGTATTTAGATAAAATGTTATATACTTATTCTGAATATCACTGTAATTTTGTTTGGTAGAAGCACAGGAACAATATCACTGTCATAATACAGTATTAGGTTAGAAGAAAACTATAGTTTACGAAATAATATTCTACGGAAAGTCAATAAGAGTAGAATCACGTTCGACGCCGGATATCCATAAATATTTTTAGAGCTAAAATCACGAGGAAAATGCTATGTATATAAACTTCCCTTTTGGTTTGCGATTTACAAACTTGACCTTTTTAGCGGAAAAAATATTGGTGGAAATTACGTGTCTTCAGTGACATTTGGCTTTTTAGGTTGAGGAACTTATATAAAAATCTAGATTTTGTTTCCACTGAATTTAATGTTCTACCACATTAGAGAAGAAATCCCATAAGACGGATACACTACGCGGGTAACGTGAGTTCGTTGACGTTACCACACTATCTATAGCTACTAGTCACCATATAAACCAGGAGGAATCACTGTAGAGTTTGAAAATTATTTCTCAGGGTTGTGATTACATGCATATGTAGGGACATACCAATTCTCTATTCTTCTCTGAAGTTTGATGATTATCAGAACCATCAACCCACAACAGTTCTGATCCCGTATAGCTGAAAATAACATCATTAGGTTTACATTTCAGACGAGTGAACTAGGTGTGGAAGACAGACAAACTAATTTAAAAAAAAAAAAGAAACAAGAAGTTGCACCAGAGAACTCGTACATAAATTCCCCTGCAAGAACTAACAATAGTCAATGCAGCCAACGTGATTACGGTATTAAATTGTTACTGCTAATTGAAAGTCTGACAAACAAGGTTTTACTGATAGTTTAAAAGAACTTGACCTAAGTTATTTTACAAGGGGGCACTTTAGCTGTAGTAAATATGCTCACATTGAATAACCCACCATTTCTGGACAAACACTCCGGCACGGGACTGTTTCTGTACTACTGATTTCAGCCTTAAAGGTGTATAGAAACGATAACATTGTTCAAAGTTTCGATATGATTAAGTCGAAACAAATTCTAGTTCTGTGTCTACTTAAACCATCTTCAGTCTTTGTGGCGTACGGACTGTGTCCATGTGATAAATTTTGGAGAATCTGTTCATTCCCTTGTGGAGACTAACATTTACGGTACTATGTAGCCGTGAAATTACACTCTCAATAGCTATGCATGTGTGCCTCCATATAATAACGAGACATCCGACAGTACTATGATCAACTAGCAAGCGAAATCCTAAATTTGAAATGTTGTTGCTAGTTTTTTGTGATATCCTGTTTCCGTAAAACGGAGTTGGTGCTTCTTGCAAACTGCGATTTTTTAATTTTTGATCTAAAACACAAATCATTTTAGGAAAAAACCCCTGTGTAGCTAATTCAGCAAACATAGATTTTTAATAGCTTGTTTTTTCGTTACGTTGTGAATTTGTCATAATCGTGGTTTTATTAGAGCTTCTTTCGTGATACTTACTTGATATGAGTAATACAACAACAAATCGTTCTATACAAGTTTCAGCACTATTCATGGTACCGTACTATCATTTATGAATCAGATTGTAGTTATCAACATTTGGACGAAATACTTGTGCCATATTTCATTACAGCGAGTCACACAGTAGATTGATTGCTCAAATGATACTGTTTTGAATGACGTTTAATTATCACCTTCCAGATTGAAATATGCAGTTTCTATGGGAACACTGTTTTATCTCCTTACACTCAAGTTAAAACCTACCGAAAGTCTACAAATTTTGTTAATAGTAACATGATGAAATCCTGTTGAAGTATTTAGTTGGTACTAACAGGGATTTAGAGCATTGAGGGAACATAATCTGTAATGACTGATGCAAAGAGTTCTCACTAATACAACTCGAAATACCTTCTTTGTTTCTCTCTGTGTGGTGAGATACAACTTTCTTGTAAACAGAATTTGATTGCAATGAATTGTATGACCTATCACTCTTGTAACATTAGGAAAATATACAATGTAAAAGCTTTCTAATGATACATCAACTTCTCCAACTAACTTCCAGCTTCTCTAATAACAGCCTGGGGTGGTAGGTAGTTGTAACACACTTCACTAGCCAACAAATGACAGAAACTTCCTGCACAGAGTTTCTTCAACAAAAACATCATTCTGGTTCCACATTCCCTTCTTCCTACTTTACCGTATCGTTTCCTCTTGAATTTTGGTTATTCTTGAATGTAAAATTGTCTTCGATTTTATTCTGTGTTGAAAACAACAATGCATTTTTACTGAGTTAACGCTCTGAACTCCTGCAATCCCATAACCACTGTTCTATAAAGAAATCTATTTCTTACGATGTTAGGCTTTCAAACGCAGTTGCATTTCCGCCAATCTGAAATCCGTTGCAGTGGATGAGCGGTAACTTTCGCCTCGCATTCGGGAAGACGCGGGTTCGGATTTCCATCCGACCATTCAGATTTCGGTTTACATGTTTTCCCAAAATAACAACAGTTCCTTTTCATCAGTCCTTTCTCGCTTCTAATGACCGCGAAGTCGATTAGGCATAAAGCCACAACCTGTTGTAAGGTAAAACTGTTTCCTTATTTAGGGAATGATATTAAATAATTAATCACATTGCGATAGACACAACGAAATTTATACTGCGATCTGCGTGTGTCTGAGAATTTGAAAAGGCCTCACGCAATAACTACCGCAACAATTACTATGGGGTTTTTAAATTTTTAGAGCTTATGCCACGAATTAAAAATGCCGAAGATAACTAAGTACCGGGGAACGGAGTAAGAAATTAAAATAATTCCGATATGGAACAAATATGGGCCACAGGTCACTCTGTATTTGAGACGAGTACTCTTTTAAAGAAATACAGACAAAAGATCAGACTACTTCTATTAGTATATGTTAATTTTGACTTTGGCTATTTAGTTCCACAGTTTTATGGAATGCATTACATTAATGTAAGCGGAATACGTGAATCAAACTTAATAAGCATAAGTAACATTTGAACTGCGCTTGAAGAGATACTAAGATGACTACTAGTCATTGGATTGTTTTGGACGTTCTTTATTTATTTAATAGGTTTTCTGAAAATTAAATTAAAACTACTACATAACAGATTCACACTGCAAATAAACGTAATTGAACTGAGATTTTTTCTTTACGGTAAGTAATTTGGGGCTTAATATCAATATTAAAGAGTTTTATATCATATGAGGCCAAATTTATGGTTATCGTGGCGCCGTAATTTGATGATGGGTTTTTATGTACAGTACCTCAACGATACAATTCGAAATGGAAGAATTAGTTCTTGAGATATCGAATTTTAAAAATTAGTTGTAGGCGTCGTTCCCTAGGTGCCTTTGGTGCCGTTGTTCTTCCTGTCGAGACTGTATTTCAACCTAACCACAATCACTACGAAGAAAATAAAACACCCATGTGCATGACCAGCGTGAAGTTCCTTGTGGCTTTTATATTTTATCCAGGCTATATTTCGACGTAAACAACTCACTTTTTAGATACGATACCTCCAGAATAAATTATAAATTTTATTCCTCATTCGTCGGGTCCAAAGAAAATCTATCATCCAATTATCGTAGAACCCTCCATTAATCAAACCACTACATCATAGACACTTCAGAAAGTGTGTATAAATTTTTGATTTAATAGGGTAAATAAAAATATCCCTGTGCACTCTATTTCTGTAGAAATGGAGAATAGACATTACTCCGAGAAAATTTTGTTTTTTTATTTTATATGAACGATTCATAAACTGGATTAGTAGTAATAATTTAACTAGGAATTACTTAGCGCGGCGTAGTCAAATAATGACCGCTCACTATTGGTACCATTAAGCGTTGAATTTGTTTGCATGTTAACTTGAAATGCAGCATGGCCACTGTAAAATTTAACCATTGGCCATAATATTTCCGATGCACTACTTTAATGCACTTTTTGTTACTATTTTTGCCGACCAAACAGTATTACAAACTACCAGCAATTAGAGCAAAATTAACCAACCGTTGTGTTGGGAGCGATGCCAGCCCAGGACTAAATGCACAAAAAATAACCACAGGGTCCTAGCCACAGAATAAAATTATATTTTATACGTAACGGTTCAGCGTGCATTATAACTTAAGTACAGACCCTTTTAGAATAAAATTATGTTCCATGTCGAATTCTTCTTGCAACACGAAGGAATACAGGAAAACGGCGTCAAATGTAATTCAATGTATAGAGGAACAACAAACTATTAGGAAAATAATTTCTGTGAGTTTCCTCATTAAATCATCTGGCTTTTCCAGTCAATTTTACTAACCAATCAACAACTAGTAAATAAACAACGCTCTTTAAAAAAATAAACGCAAAGTGCAACCAGTGGCGTAGCTAGGTCAACAAGGGCCCCGGTGCAAAAAAATTATTTTGGGCCCTCAGGCAGGATGGGCGACCTTTTTCTGTTTTGTGTTACTGGTAGGGGCCCCCTGAGCTGAGTCTGGGGCCCCTGAGTTGTGCTTGAGAGCCTTCTGAGCAGTGGTTGGGGCCCTCCTGAGCAGCGAGGGCCCTTAGTGAGAGGCTCCCTGTGTCTCAGGGGCCCCCTTAGACGACGGTAAAGCATTGCTGTGAAGGCCCGTGGGCCTTCTGAACTGCACTCGGGGGCCCCCTAAGCGTAGGGGCACCCGTCTAGCCCTATGGTAGCTACGCCCCTGAGTGCAACCAATATGCGACGGCCACTGATACGTCTCAACGGTTGGCAACCAACAAACAAGACTACACCCGGCTAAATAGTGTCAACGAAAATTACTACTGCTAATACAGATTACTGACACACATATATAATGTATGCTCTCCTTCCTACCAATATATATTCATGGATGTTTAATGTTGTATCTACCCTTATTTCTTCGCCGTAAAGGTCACGTAATCTGAATGGATTGGCGAGATAGATTGTGTTTTATTCTTTTTTTGCGTTTTTGTAATCATAAGAAAAGTTTCTATTCTCCATCTTTAAATAGATCTTATATTAAGGCTTCATCTACACGGAATTATGTTATTTTCGTGGGTAAAGCCGTTATACACGCATAAGGCATGACACGCATAAAGCAAGTACAAATGATAATAATTTATATTCATACAATTAACAAAGTTATAGAAAAGTTGTACTGTACATGCAATTTATTGCAAAGGTAGTAGTTTTAATGTTCACTACTGTTGATAAAGAGGGCGAAACTGGATTTTTTGTCTATCTGTATATTCATATTTCCGACTGCCTGTACGCAAATCACAAAAAAGACTAATTTGTGGATTTTAACGAAACTGGCTTGAATGTTGACTATCTGCTTGGTTAAAAGTAGTATCCCGCTAGATTAAGAAGATTACGATGATTTACAGGCCAAAATCTTAAACTTTGAAGTTCATGATTTATAGCTTTAGGGGCTATGCCGCGTAGTTTATTAGAGTATCTAAGCTTTCGGCTGTTATACTCCAGCCTTCTTCAGAGATACTGTTTATATTTATGTTCACATAGCAACAGTCGCCAAGCATCGCAGAGGAAAAGGCCGCTATCTACGTTGATGTTGTTGGATTCCTTAAGATTTCTGCTGCCTCTTTCACACGTCGAGGCCACCACTGGTCTTCTCTCCACAGTAGCCTCGTGTCTTGAAATTTTATTTCATGCCCGGTGTTAATAGCATGGCGAACGACGGCAGATTTGTCGCTGTTCTTATATTTCAAGTGGCGGATAAGTTCTTTAAGTGTCTCCGCCACTGTGCGACCTGTCTCGCCGATGTATACACTGCCACAGCTGCAGGGCGTTTTAATCAGATTCGAAGGCATGACTTGGCAGTGCGCGGCATGTTAGAGAGTAATTATCGAAGCTACTTGGTCACTTGTTTCTAATGGCATATCATAATGTCCAAATATGATACTCTGGCGAATCAACCAGCTACTTTTACAGGCGCACACCTCCAGCAACTTTTCTGATCAGGAAGGTCTCTGCGACGGTGACCTAGAGTTTCTTTAAAAGGCTGCTCTATTTTTGGCTTATGGTTTTAAGCCTAGTGAAGGTCATTAGAGGCGGGAAAGGACTGGGAACAAGGAACGGGAAGGAATTCGGCAATGGCATTTTTAAATGAAACATTCCGGCATTAACGTAGAGTGTTTTGGGATAACCATGGAAAACTCAAATCTGGATGCCCGGACGCGAATTAGAACTGGGGTCCTCTCGAATGCGAGGCCAGAACGCTATCCGTTACACCACCACTCTAAGTAGGATGCACCTTGTATAGCGTTTATTTTATGCGCAAGATCGTATTGTATGATAGTAGTGTCCACATAGTAGGTTTTTTTTTTTTTTTTTTTTTTACAAACTTTGTTTAAAATATATTTATTTCATTCGAAAACTGCTTATATTATAACCCTAGCAGTCACACACCGCACCTTCTGCACCGCCATATGTGCCGCATCTAAATCTATCTGTAGCTATAAAAAGAGAAAACCGGGTAATTTGTGCCAGAAAAAATCGAAATCTACTACGAATATTTCGATGGGGTTTCCATCGTTTGAAAGCTTAGAATATCAACTCAGTTGTTTGGCATGTCCTATGCTTCTACGTTACATAACGCCGGAACATTAAATGAAATTCTGAACGTATGGTGAGGAATAGCACAGACGGAACCACTAGATGCAGCATGCTTGACATTGAACACACAATTACAATGTCTCTGACCATAGCCTTTAATGAAAGGAATAAGATAACTTTACAATAAAAATTATTTTGCACATTAAGCAAACCTTGAAGTATTCTTTTCTTTAATTCGGGATATTCAATTTTTTAAACACTATAGATAGTCGTAAAAAGAACAGAGATTTTCTTTAACCACGATCTCCTGGCCATCAGCATATAATATCTGTTTGAATAAAATCATTTATTTAGCTACGATATTATTCTTGATTCACTTTTGATATTCGTATTAAAGGCTGAATCTGCGGAGTTAAAAGTATCTGGCGTTTCGAGAAAAAATTATATCCATTAACCTCACAATTGAATCAAACATAATCTGGCGTTGTTTAGTAATGTAGTAATGCAATTTCTTAATCAAATTAATGAACTTGATACACAAGAATCTTTTCGGACGAATGAAAATAGTGTATGTGCAAATAAACTTCAACCCACCCGTTTCTTGGTAGGGGGCGTGTGAATCTAGTTTTGCTTCAATTCCGAAGAAAGATGGCGCGAATTTTATGAATATTTGTACAAATGTTTCTCATTGCGGGAATAAAAATAGCGTAAGGGGAATTCTACGCCAACTATACCGGGCAACGCCGGGAACTCCGCTAGTAAATGATATTTCTAGGAGCTTTGAGTCAGACTCAGATAATGGATTAACTCATTTGTTAGATGCGTGTATTGCGCTGTTTGAAAATTCACTGATTCGGACAGATTCTTCAGAAGCCTTAAGGTCAGGAGGTTTAATCTTCAAAATATGGCAACTGGTCGTAGCGAAACCAATATGTTGGGTTGGGACAAGGGAAGGCTCTTTTGGGATTGTCGAAGTAATCCCCCAAGGGGACACTATGTGCTGTGAGGAGAGTTGCACTAACGGTGGCTTGCTCAACTTTTAACGGCCTTCGCCAAACAGTCCAACTCGTTGAGTTCTACGAGGCTTGTTACGTCCTCCAGTTTCGGATAACTCGTTGCTACTGTGGTTCTGAAATCCTGAAAAAACTGGGGGTGTCAGCAAATGGAATTGCTATTGGAAATGTGATACCTACGATTGACCACAAATTTCAACTAACTGTGAGTGAATTATTAACACTCACAGGGAATCTAAATTTTTATATACGAACACAAAATGCAGTCGCTATTGCAGTCTATAGTATTCAATTTTCGCTACAATGTTGTAATATTGTCATTATTTTGGTCACATAATAGCATGATAAAAATGAAAAACATGAAATAGCTTCTAGAATTCTGACGTTAGAGAATAAGCCATTTCCAATTCGGCCTGAGTCGCATACGGATTGAAATTGATGATGCTATCGTTTTATGATATTCATGGGTATGTTACGTGTTACTTCATGAAACATGAATTTAGGGTCACCTGATCTTTGTACTATATGAATCATCCCTCCCGTGGTTTTCCGGTGACCGAACAGCATGTGTAATAGGTAACGCTGGGACCTGTCATTCGGGAAGACGAAGTTTCGAATCCCTGTCCGGTCATCTAGATTTTGGTTTTCGATAGTTTCCTAAAATAACTCCATGCAAATGGAAGGAGGACCTCTTCAATAGACAATGAGTCAAATTCCTTTTCGTTCCTTGCCGCCATACTTTACGGGCCATAAAGACCGAAAAAAAAAAGTTTTCTTGTGAAGTAACTTGAAGTGAATCCACTTTCACTTGCACTCTCTGTGTGGCCTTCTCAACAGTTGTAAACTGGGTAATGGAATAACTGAGACTCAGAATCAAGTTTATACATAGAATATAATTACTTAACCATGACATGAAGTTCTGAAATAAATGAGTGTTATAATTCGTTGATCCTCTATGAGCGTAAAAAACTACACCATATACAACAAGCTATGTTCAATCATCAAGCCTCAAATCTGATTGGAATCACATTTCGTAGAATAAAGGTTTTACTACGTCCATAGAAATTGCAGTATTTGATTTTTTCCCTTAAAGTAATGTAACGCAGATTTCATCAACATTCTTCCAATTAATGTTGTTGTTATATTTCCACATAGTTAGCTAACGATGACATCAATCATGTACTAGTAGGCTAATTATGAAACTCGCTAGACTAAGGATGCTAAAATGTGACGCGTTCTCGCCTGATCAACTATGAAATTCTGCGAATATTTTGAAGAAAGATGATAATAAGATTACAAATATCAAACATGTCTTAGGCATTCAAAGCCTAATTAGAAAATTGAGAAATACATTTTTTTTTTTCTGGAAATCAAATAATTATTAATTGGATCAGCTTGTTCTGAAATGTTTATCGCCAAAGAAACTAGTCATTCAGTTGTCAAATCTGACATTGTTTATTAATCGAGATGGGCAAAAGAGAATAAAAATTCGTTACAACATCCGTTCATATAATTTTCATTAACTGCATCAACTCTCGGTTACATTAGTATCATTTAGGAATTTAAAGCGAATAACTTTTAACCAGGGTTTTTTGCTTTTCTCCAGATAAATAAAGACGACATAGCAACCAACTTGTCAAGAAACTTCTGGCCAAGCCTAGGGTCGTGTGTCGATGTGTTCTGTGTGCTGATGAATTGATCTGATGGAATTCCGGGTCTGCTGGAAGCTTCCTTTTCTGTTGTTCAGGCAGCCCCGTTAGAAACTTACCATAGTGCTCTTTGTGACTAAATCCCAACACCATTGTGGATTGACGGCCACTGACCGAAGGTTACAAATGGATGTAAGTTCTAACTATATAAAAGGAGGTGATACATGAGATGGATCCAATTAATTGGCCTCGAAGACTGAGTAATACAGTTGATAACTTTCCGTAAAAAGGATCCCACCTGTTGCCGATTTAGCTAGGCCTCAATAACGGTAGTGATTGGTTATATTAGTGCAGACAGGAATAGTTAGGCTAAGTTTTAGGTAGATGGTCACCCCAGATGAGAGATTAATGGAAGGGCGACTGGTTTTAACAGGTGGCTATCGAAAGGTGGTCAACTGATCTCCGTTACTGATCTACGGTCTCAGGTTTCGTGCTTTTTTCGGTGATTTCATGTAATATGTAAAGCTTTGATTGACTTGATAGATAGTATACAAGTTTACTAACGAGGATGCTCGTATTTTTGTTTTCTACTGTGTGACAAAAAATTGTCTAATCTGACTGAATTTTGGTACTTGTTTTATTTTCTACTAAAGATTTTTTTTTCGTATTTTTTATGCCTATCTAGTTAGTCTTTTTTGCATAAGACTTTTCGGGTTATCGCTTCTGAAGATGTTCACTGTATTTAGTATTAATGCATTTACCTCATGCAGGTGAAAGGAGTAATTTTGTTGAATTACCATGTTTACCATGTTGCGTCTGATCTAATATGTTGCTAAATACATTTAGCAGGTTTTTTCATGAATTACAACTTTTCGAACATAGTAGTTATCCTACATTAGTATAAGAATTATGTATTACAGATGGATAATTATTTTATCTACCTTATCCACATCCAAAAAAAGAAAAGAAAAAACAGAAATATATAATTGTAATTTTCGCTCAAATCCATATAAGAAACTTTCAATAGATTTTAGTACTCGATAAAAAAATCAACTTTACGTTGCAATAGAAACATTGTGATTAACAGGTGTAATTAATAAATTGTAACTAGCAGATTTAGAACAAAGTTCACAGTTTGAAATAAATGTTACATTCGGTAAATATTCCAGAATGATTGTTGTTACTGTTGCCAGGGATCTTACCCCTGCAAATTATAGCCTGTAATAACTTTATTATTAGCAAGTTTAATTGTTTACCAGTGTTCGATGAAATATCGGGACTTACCTCTGCAGTATGTCAAGCTTTCCACGGTACCCACAGCTGAGATTCATATTTTATACCTCTCCGTGTATACCAACGTGAGGTTTGCAGCAAGTCTTGTTTTCTCTTCCAAATGATTAAGGCATCACTTGGAATATTGTGTACTGCTGTTCTTCTTTGTAGTTGTTGTCTGGGGCTCCTTCTACATGCAGCTTCGGTAAGTAACGAACTATCTTTCTCTAGCCTTATTTAAGTTCACGCTGCCTTAAATCAGTATTTCAACTTTCTGTATTATATTAATTGTTTTATTGCTTATAGCTATAGAAATACATTACCAACAAATGTGGGAATTATTTACCTCGGACGTTTTCCCTTTATTTTGTCGGGCATCATTACTGATTATAAATAATTTTTTCTATAACAATAAGTCCCTAATAAACTTACATTATTTAAATATTATGTTTACTGTCAAAACTAGTGATTCCGTTATAAAGTCCCGCCGCACAGTAGTTCAGGATTAAAGGATGGTGGATATTCGAACTAAAGTCATAATATCGATCCAAAAAAAATTCCTTTAGATAGCATTTGTGGTGCTGATAAAAAAATTAATGCTTTTTTCTTTAAATTTTATTTTAAAAATCGATATTACGACTTTCATTCAAATGTTCACTATACAGAAATTCACTTGCGCCCTGTAATAAAGGCGGGAAGGATATGTAAGAAATTTTGATGTTGTAATATTAAGTAGAATAGGTACTTACGGTTTCATAAGGTTTTACTTTGACACTTTGATATAGGGCCATAAAAAATACATTTCCATCCATAATTTTCTTTCTATATCAAAATCATTTTTAATATCGATATTATGACTTATGTTCGAATGTCCACTATATTCTAATCCTTAACCACTCTGCGGTGCTCCAATAATTTTTACATGGCCTTAGCTTTCTGAAAAAAGTAAATGATATATTTTGTGTGTGAATTATGCCATGTAACATAACTGACTATTTTATCATTACGGAACAGTTTGTTTATCTTTTTTCCGGTTTGCCAGTAGCACTAATTTCAGTAGAAAGTTGAATGGAAAAACATAAATAAAATCGTAGTTAGCAAATTCACTTAAAACACCAAATAGTGAAAGTATTCCGTACATTATTTGGCACTTCACACTCTAATAAAACAAAACAAAACAAAAAAAGACACATAGAGGTACTGCCATATTTCTTTCTTGATTCAAAATCATACTACTAGCATTTCTTATAAAATTCTTAAGCCAATCAGCCAACAAGGGGCAAGGTGCCGGGGAATAAATCAACTAATAACCAACACAACTCGAACTGCATGTAGTAACATATCAGTTCGACACCTAATTGTATTTTTCATCCGCAAATTAAATAATCTGGATTCCACCAGATGCTCTAGCCAATTAGTTTAGTCGTCAGAAAAGTGACTGGGCAACCATCACTTAAACTGCTGAATTTCCTTGTGACACGAAAAATCACAACGTCAGACAGGCGAGTCACCAACAATGCATCGTTGTTATGCGCTTCATTTACTAATGGATGATGATAGAAAGTAAATAGTATTCACATCAATAACAGACGTAATAAACACTTCATACGTATGACTGTGCCATATAATATTACTGTAAGGTCATGGTATGAACGTGTTATTACCATGATTGTTAAATATGTAGAGAAAAATGGAATGCCATGTTACAATCTTCATCTATGAATACACCCATAGAGGCTCCTCCAGATTCCATTCAATACTTGTCTTTACAGGCAGTTATTAGAACGGTAAGAGCCTCAGTTGCAAGGACAGATATGGCAGAAGTCATTGTTTTGTAGATGTCAGCTGAATATCACTTTTATTTATGAACTACTGAAATGGAAAAAGAACCAGTGAGAGATTAAGTTGTTTAATCTATTTCTACGTATCACGCGAGAGGGATAAAGAAAATTAAAACTAAAAATTTTCTGTTCTACATACAAGTTGACACGAATCGTGAAAACAGACTAGCTCATTGATACAATTGCTCCTGAATCATAGTCACAATTTGAAATGAATTAATTATATCAAGGAATTATCTAAATCGATAATTAGTTTGTCTTTAATCATCAATTCTTGTATCCCAGTGAGTAGTTTAAACTGTAGAATATATAGAAGTAGTGATTTTATTATCTATAAAGTAATACTGCTGAAATTTCTAAGAAGATACTAGAAAAACAAGGCGACAATATTCAAAGAGCAATTCTGTAAAATAGTATTAAGGGATCATTTGTATATTTAAGTTCAGACACTTTTCTATTGCATGGAATAAATGGTTTGGATAACATTTAAAAATTATATTATCAACTGATGTAATTGTGTATATACATGTCTTTATTCACAAAAATGAACAGTTACATAAATTTAGTGATACAAATATCTTTATATTTCACTTAGATTTACCACCAACAAATCTAAAACTCTGTATTAAATTATATCTATGTGTATTAATATTAATGTTGGTACTGGGGGCATATTGTGTTCCACTGTCTACTAATACAAGTCCTCAATGCTGCTGCTGTTATCTGACAAATGTCTGTTAAGGATTGGAACACTCTGCTCGTAGTATACTCACTGACAATCATTTTTTACAGTAAATACGAATAGCCATGCCTCCTCAGCTCGAAATTAATGTTTCCTGTCCGTTCAAGCAAATACATTTACCACACGAACGCAACCACTCTTTGTGATAGGGTAAACAAAGGACAAGTGGCCCTTGTATCGTAGGCAACGTAAATGTCCGTCGGCAGCTTACGTCTGATTTAGGACGTTTTCACTGCTAGCTGACATTAGATGTTTTTGAACATCTTGAGCATCACAGCCAACGCCTCAAATAGTGTTTGTTTTTCATGCTTTCATTACGCCGATTTAAAAGCAGTCTTTTTTTGAGCGGCGTAATGTTCCATTTACACACTTAATGACGTTATTTTATTGCATTCGTTATAGTTTTAAGGCAATAAATATGTCCAAATAAAGAAATTAAATTTTAATTATAACAGCGCATTGTAATGCCATCTGGAACTTTAGTTTCTTTCGGACGTGAATAGTCGTATGGGAGCGTGCATAAACCACGTAGCTCCATTTTGGCCTCCTGTGAACCCCCCTCCCCCCCACACCACACGTAGCCCTAAGTGGCTTTTGCCACTACCCGCCCCCCCCCCTTTTCCACGTAGCACGTAGCTTTTTTCCTTTTTGATTCCGGAAGATATTTTGTATTGTTTTCTTCTGTCAGACTATTGTAAATTACATACAGAGATAATTAACTAAGGAAAATTAATATTCACATGCTGTTGTGTGTTTTGTTCCTCATTTTAACTGTGAAAATGTTATGAAAGGAAAGCTACGTGGGCCTGGCTCCCTCCCCCCACGTAGCCCAACGTAGCCTTCAGCCTACCCTCCTCCCCTAGTCCGAGCAACGTAGTTTGTGCACGCTCCCTATGTAATAAATATAATAATTTGAGAAGGTAGTGCGAGTATCAAAAGTAAAATGAAACCCTCTTTTAAATAGTGACAACGTGCAATACAAGGCTGAAACGTTACTAGCATTACAGCTTGAAACTGGTAATTGTCAGAGCTAACGTGCAACATAATGCATTGCAGTATATTTTCTAAATGATCACAGAAAAAAATGTTAGAATCTGTCTCAGACGAGAAATACATTTGTCAGTTTTCTGTGACTGGCAGATTTTTTTTTTCCACCAGGAATGAAATAAAACCCAATATAATTCAGAATGCTCGTAAATTTACAAATCACAATTTGTATTTGATATCTAATAGAATCGTATGCTTTACAGATGTAGGAGGAGCATTAGTAATGGGATATTTGACAATCATCTTACATCTGAAGTAACAGAAAACATCTTCGATTATAAGAAAGAAAGATCAAACGAAAGGAGAGAAAGAAGGGAAGTAGATAATGCTTCAGGGTTGCTCCTCAAAGACTTTACAAAGCAATGCTAAATGAATTATGTGGGATATAAATAAAAATTTAAATTAGAAATTGTGCACCAAAGTCGTCTGAGAGCTGAATGATGCTCAAGGTGAATAAAACAAAGTGCAGCCTAAGAATGACCGTACGTGGATTAAAATAAAAAAATAAAATGAAAAGAAAATTGATAGTTCTTAATTCTGCATACCGTTCAGCGTGGTAGACCATGAGTGTTGAGTGAAGTATCCATTTTTCATTATTTGTAATGCAATAAAACATCACTTAGACCATATTACAAGTACGTTTGAACGTCTTTGAATGCTGATTTCTTAGTTATTTTGCCGTGGTAATGTGTCTGTCGTGACGTCACCACGCACAGTGGCAGGTGTCCTCAGCGGATCCTCCGTGGTGGCAGCCACTCCCGCCGTCCTCTACGACGTCTCCGCAGCCGGAGGCGTCCATGCAAGGCGTCTCCACTGTCCACCGACCACCGACGTCCAGACAGCGGCGGACCTGCAACAATTAGGTAACACACTCACATGATCGTGCTGGAGAAATATTTAGAAACAAGGGGCAATGTCCCAAGAAAGAATGAGAAAAGTTCAAATAATGCAGTACACAGAAACAATTGTAATTTTCGGTAATTTCTATTTAGAATTCTCAACAATTCATTACGTTTTTATTACCTTTCGGCAAAATGTCTCTGAGCATTTCTGTGGACCGCTTTTGTTTCCTGAATTCCTAATGAGATTTTTATAATTGCGTTTCATGTTCCTTCGTCTGCTTTTATCCGTTTCCTTCACTTCTCATTAAAGTGTAATGAAAATGCTATATTTGCATAATGTTTGGGAATAAAGAGATGGTTATAAATCATAGGCATTGCACAATACACTATACCAAATAATACTTTCACAGTATTTATTGTTGAATCGGATCTCCAGTAAAAACAATAATATACCTTTAGTAAATTTATTATTTGTAAGTATCACCACACCCTTTATCGGATGCGTCAAAAATGGTTTACTTTTAGAAATATGGTTTGTTTCATACTATTGTTTGGTATTATAATTTATTAAGGAAGAATAAGAAACAAACAGCCCTAGCACATCCTTTAGATACATGAAAAGTGGTGACCTTCGGTGGCTGCCGTTGCACCCAATACGAGAAACCATGACGTTCAACTTACAATAATGAATGGCACATCTCCGATTTAAGTTACCTAGAGTAAAGATTTAAATATTATTGAAGGAATGGTTCGCCTTTACGGTACTTGTACAGGAGACTGTAGTGCATCTACTTAAGGGGTAGTTATAGCCTGGAGAATTTGATAGTTCAGTTCTCAGAAAGTACAGCAAGTTTAAGAGATATCGAGAGAAATATGAAGAAGGAATTGTGGTTTAATTGATAAGAATATATCTTACCAGCATCTTAAATATTAGATAAATGAAGAGCTGTAGAGGAAACGTTGTTTCTTGTTGTTTTCATTTTTTTTTTAAGAAAACGAAAGGAAAAATAAAGTTAGATGATTAATACCCCAGTGAGGGTCAGTCGTTTGACTGTCAATCTTCTGAATTTTTTAGAAGCCATCGCTTCAGTGATTTAATCTAACGCATATTCTGTAGATTGTAGGGAGCCTGCAGCTTAACACGGAATTACAACGACATACGAACATGATTCACACTCCAAAAACAGACTTTTAAAAAGATGAGATTTTAGTTATGTACAAATTGGAAAATGGCTACAATGTTGCAGTTCGTATCGTCACCTTTTTATCTGCAGTAGTTGCAACTTAAAAACTGGAACGCTGTTAGTAATTACTTTTTTTTTAATACGTAACATACAGCTTCTGACGAAATATACTATCTGATACAATATTTTTTAGTTATCTTATTTAGGTACAAGGATGGCCGTGTAGCTTACGTACTAAAGCAGGTGACTGCCATCAAGGTGACCAAATCGAATGCTCGACGAAACCGAGAAATTTGTTTGAAACTGAATATCTGGAATGGCCGACCTTTCTCACATAACCTGCTGACTAGAGAGTACCGGTGTAGGACGTTCCTGGGCGAACAACGCCAGTTTCTACTGCCCAGGTCTAGAAAGAGGGCTTTACCACGCCCTCGGAATGCATAAATGCAATTTTTTAATCTTCTGGCATTACGCCTTGTCAACATAGAGATAATTAGAGGCGGGAAAGGACTGGGGAAAGGAACAGGAAGGAATTCGGCCACGGCTGGCATTCGCCTGGAGTGTTTGTTTGAAACCATAGAAAAATTGAAATCTAGATCGCCGGAAGGGGATTCAAACCCGCGTTCTTCCGAATCCAAGGCCAATAATTAAACATTTGTGCATACTCAAAAACAAAAAGAATTTTAATGCTAAGATGGATCTATAATCAGCGGCATATTAAAAAAGAGCACAACGAAAAAGAAGTTCACTTTAAAAGCTAATAAAAAACAATTTTAAAAAACAGTATTTATGTGTTCACAACAAGTAGCTAAACATTTATAAAGTGTGGAATGCTTGGTACAACAATCAATTCTCGTTTTCGTTATCTTTTCAAGTATTTTTTTTTTTTATATGATGTTGCATGTTATTTTAGAGAGGTACATACTACTATATGATGGAATTTAATGTAAAATATAATCCAATCAAAAAGGTTTAGACCAAAATTTTGATTGACTGTAAGAAGAACCATTTAAGAACTTAAAGTAGCGGCGTCTTTGAGAACGAAAGGGAAAGAAGAAAGGGAAAGAAGGAGCCAGAAACACACTTCTCGGAGCTCTACGACTGCTCTGGGCATACGACAAGGATGAAAGATGCTCGTTACGTAGAGAAACAACATCGCTAGTGGAAGCAACGTGGCGTGAAACTAGGGGCACAATACAAAGAGGGGAAGCGAACGGAAAATACGCTCAAGGTGACACCAATCAGGAGCTGAGAGGCTCCTTCCAGTGTCACGTGTTTCTTTGCTCATTCTTTTTTTTTTTAAAAATCAAACAATCTTATTTACTATTTTCATGCTCTGAAGTATCTTCTCTATTTGTATAAACCTGGAGCGGAAAGTCTCGGCCTGTTTTTTTATGTGGGATGGCATTACTCAAAAATCACTAACCGATTTGAATGGGGTTTTCACTTTTTGAAACTTATAATATGGTTTATAATCTATGGTATGTATTATGACACTACGGATCATCTGTTTCTAACGTGGACAGATGCGCACATAATATTCTAAATACAATCACGACCAGGGGACAGTATTCTAGATAAAGAATAAAAGTTCGTAGCAGAATAACGCAAATTATTTTTTATGCCGCTATTAAATTGTTTTAGACATGATGGAAAACGTGTGCGACTTCACGAAACTGTGATTTTTCTTTTCGTCTAATTGTGAATATGCCTTCACAAAATTGTGGTACGTGAGACGGAATAATTTACAGTAGTAGTTCATTATTTTATTATTTATTTACAGCAGTTATTATTAGAGGACTGAGTGGCTTCAATACAATTTTAACTGTTTTATCAGTTTCTGATTTAACATGCTCCGATAATTTCTAATATTAAAATTTTTCCGCCTATTGTGATGGAAAAATATCTGCTCAAATATTTTGCGAAAAACGCGGAAAGTATTTGGGTAAGATTTAATTATTATATTACAAACTGGGGAAAAAATTATAACCTGAGTTTCTTTTCTACTGAGGGTTGATGTCGTGGTTTGCGATTGTTGTTTTAGCTTTACGTGTTAATGGAATTAAGAAAGAGATCTGACCAGACATATTCAGCTTTACGAATATATCTTCTTTACGTTAAATGTTTAACAGATGCTATTATTATAAATCGAAGAAGGTATCCTAACCAAAGCTATTTCACATCGACACTGAGAGCAGAAAGGATGTTTGTTTTTTGTTCACCTGGAGTTGCGCGGGCAATGCAGAGGGCAAATGTTAGTATAAAATAAAGTTTTAATATTTAACATTATTTCCACTATAGTAGAAAAAGAAGAAAACGTTGTGCTAATGAATGTAAAATTCAAACCAAAACGAGAACAAACTCCGTTCTACAGCCACCTCTTAGGAATTATTCAGCAGCAAATAACTTTCAAAGGATGATTGATGTATTGTACCGTAAAATTTAGCCATATACACAGCAGCGAAATTCAGTAACAAATTTTGATAAACAGGAAAAAATTAAATTATTTCATGGCTTCGGTATCATCTGTGTACTGAAATGAATGAACTGTCCAAAATTTTGCCATATTGTTCAATGAGACATGTCATGGCAGAAATCACAACAGTTATGTGAAAACCGCTCAGTAATAGTCTAAATATTATTAACAAGTTAGTTCACGGTGTGAAAGCAATTTTCAACACCCAAAACGGAAACGAGCAAGTTCACTTCAGTTTCTAATATGAGAAGTGCTCGTCTTAATCTCATCATTGTCTATGGTTAAAACAATCATCTAAAACAATTACCTAACTCTTAAAGAAGGCTGACAAGTTGATATAGATGCAAAGTATCCATAACTGCATTCGGCAGCAACGAATTTGAGGTAATAAATGTGCTTGAGTTAAAAGATGTAGAAAGTCATATGTTTTTGCATATTTTTACTCTCGCCTTTTCATTTAGGATTTAATTTTGTATCAAAGGCGCAAGGACGTACAGATTGTGCACCAATCAGCTCAAATCTTTGCTGGAGTTTCTTAAACTTGTATTGAACATAAGGAGTCCTGAAACGTTTTACTAATTACCATATCAATGTAGAAACGTAGTGTTGTAATAAAATTCTTGGGGAAAGTATTAACTAGGTTTATTGATTACTTTGTGGAAACTAATACACAGGAAAATATGGGAGCAACACAGCACAAAACTTAGAAAATGCTATGTTTTCTCTCGAGAGAGCTACAATAATATACCCAGTTTTCGAATACCTTGTCACACTTAGCAAGCCAAAGAAAAGTTATAAATAGTGCCGCAGATTTGCTAAGAGTTTAGTCTTCTGTGCGGATGAACTGTGCTGGCTTACGCGTTTTTTAATCGGAGGTAACGTTAGTAAAGTAGGGGACAGACTGCTTACAAAACAATATCCTTGTATGAGATATTTAGTCGAAGCTAGCTGGTCAGAATATACTTTCAGTGAGGCTTGAAAGACAGCGAAGATGACAAATGTCCCCAACAAACCAGTGTAATTGAACTCAAAGTGAAATTAATAACAATATTTCCCATAGTTCGTGAGAAGGTGGATCATACCGGCTCAACTTATTTTACTTATTACAATTCAACTCATGATAAACACGAGGTTTTGCGAGAAAAGAATCTGTTTGGTTGTGCTAAAAAAGGAAATAACTCTAAACTGCTTCTTAATGTGTAATTCCATCATAAAAATAAAAATACATGACAGAATACATTAAAGGAATCACACCCGCATTTACCTGTAGTGATCTCTGGAAATCACTAAAACTATAACCTGGTTAGCGAGACTGAGCCCAGTCCCTTTAAATCCTAAACTCGCTACCTCTTTTCTCATTGGTTCAGTTTAGTATTTTACTAAATGTTTGAAGATAACAACTGACTCAATTATTCCTTAAAAAGCAAATAATAAAAGAAAGGTAACAGAGTCATAAAACATTAGATACAGAGATAATACAAGTACTTCTACAATATACTTTGCAACAGGATCAGGTGACGCGCGGTCGATGGAACCTTCATACAGTTACAGATATAACATATTTTAGAAGTAACGGCAACGGAAAACTGACATACTACAAAATTCAGGTGTATATTACGGCTTTCGTTTCATTATATATAATAATTTTGGAACAGTGAAGTTTGTGAGGTTCTGTGCAGTGTAGATATCTCTCCTGTGCAGACATTTTCTAGAAAGTTGTAACACTATTATTTATTCAATAGTTAGTCAGATGACTCTAATGGACAGGAAACAATCATAAAACCGAATAAATGATTGCTATAACAGTAACTCCTCTTATTCAATTGCCATAAGTCCTCGATAATTTAAAATTCTCTGCAAATTTGTCTCATTTCAGTAGACATGGCAAATCAAAGTAGGGAGAAGACCCACCAGTCTTTTTAGGTAACAATAGAAGTGGATTATAAATAAAAATAATCAAGCATTTCATCGTATTAAAAAAGATATATAATAGTATCGTAAAATCTGACAAAGACGATAATGAGAAGTAGAGATTACTGTAATTGAAGAGAAAGGAAAGTGCCGACTTCGTTCTTTGTGTATTTCATGAAGAGTACTAGGGAAGCAACAACCTACAAAGTCACAATTAGGGATTGCAATCCAGCAAAGCGGGATCCCGCAATCCCGCGGGATCCCGCATCATTAGACAGTCTGGCGGATCCCGCACAAACTTAAGCGGATCCGCAATCCGCAAAATCCGGCGGAAACGCGTGTCAGTCTGCATGACTCGCTGCCCCAGTCGGTCTCTGTCGGATATTTTGCACTGTTTGCCTGTGCCCTTGTAGTTGGCATTTGACTCGTGTGAACAAGCGTTTGTTTTTGTCACCCTTCGTCATTCGTAAGTAAATAAATACACTTTTACGTATTCATCAAAACTTACGTTAGTTTCGAGTACACATTTCTGTAATTTGAGTTATGGTGTGTATTTATTACGATTTTCTAACTATATAATTATTTTTTAAGTGTCGCACACGTTATCTGAACTACAAAGTTACAGCTTTTTATTCACGGTATCATTATTCCCATTTTCTGTATTTGCAGATAAAGTAATTGTGACAATTTCCTAATTTGCGACTGAAAATTTGATTATTCGTTGATATGAAACTAAGGTTATCGTAATTCTAACTATCGCGTACCTACTTATTTAACAGCTATCAAATAGAAATTGTGTATCCTTTGACTTATTGTTATTTTGGCCACTGCCTCAATGCGTTTCTTTGACGAAAGCCACCTGCTTACATGTGCCGCTCAGGCTTTCGATTAATCCCTCTTGTCCTTGTTATTATTTCAACTAAAGGTAAAAAAAATTATAATGAAATTTTCACGGGTGTATCGACGAATTGAGTTGTAGGAACACCATACTTCGACGGCTGCCTCCGCCTTCTTACTCACGTGTGTAATTTCGTATGTTTGCAATGAAATCCGTAGATACAACCTATGAGGACTTCACTGTAATAATTCGCCGAGAAAGTCTCCTTTCTTACTAAAAAATAATAATTTCCACTCTAAAAACGTCGTTACGCCACATAAATAAATCGGAAATACTTGACAGTTTACGTGTTGGTGAGTAGTTTCTTTTAATAATATTGAATCAACTGTAATATCAATCAAGGAATCATGGAAGAAAAGGCCAAGTCTCGTGCTTGTGCAGTGACAAAAAGTTATGAGATCTTGTTCTGAGCCAAGTCTACACTTTACAGAGTATATTCACTTCACTTTGTGAAATGGAATGCTTTTCTCGGTGTTATGGAACGTTTATTTAGATTTTTTTTTTTTTTAAAAGAAAACTCTGGTAACTTGGCCACAAAGCAAACCATATTTTTAAACTTATGTGATGTATTGTAAGGCACATAATATGACTTAAGACTCAATATTTTCTATTTAAAACCTCGAAATACACTTATGACACGCTAAAACGTTTGATGTCATTTTTCCAATCAAAATATTGTTAACTGTTAATTTTTATCATTTAACATTAAAAATTATTTATTAATTTAATTATTATTTAATTTATTAACGTTTTAAGTAACTATGTTTTAAATATATGCGTTAAAAACTGTTTGTACCAATCCCGCACGGATCCCGCGGGATCCCGCGGGATTGGCGCAAATCCCGCGCGGATCCCGCGGGATTGAAAACACTCCGGGATTGCAATTCTTAGTCACAATGTGCCAGTTGTTGCAATCGATGGTTGTGAACGAGTTGTAAGATGAGACGGATACCTTGTGACCTGAAGAACGTGCTCAAATTCTGGTGATCAGTCTCAAGTTATATAAAAGACAATGTTAAAAAAGTAAAAAAAAATTAAGATTAATATATTACCTTTGATCTAGTGAATTATACTGAATGCGTGTGTAAAATATTTCTGAGTCTCCAATCACGATCTAAGGGAATCTAATGTAATTAAATATCAGCCGCAGAGTTTTAAACATGGATGTAGATAAATAAACCTTGTCACGTTAACTCACGACCCAGGGTGATACGAGTTGCCGCTAAGAATGGAAATGCTTTAAAAGTTTCAGTTTTTCCGGTCAACAAGTGGTTTATGCTTGCAGTAAAGTGCCTTATTTAATCCTTTAATGTCAGCAGTGATAAAGTTGTTTAATAAGTGGTGAAGTAGATGATCAATTTTTAATTTACGTTTTTTAAGAACCGTGGAGAAACATTACAGTCGACTACTTTCATAAGTTACTAATGCACATAAAAAAACTCAACGACTCTGCGACATCCTTCATAACAGTAAAGTGCTATTGTATTTACATACAGCTAAATTTAGAGAAGTCTAAAGGATGTCGACAGCTGAGCGGCGTCAACAGTCATCTATTATTTATAAAATAATCTGTTTTTTCTTAATTCTATTCAATATTTTAAAGGGTAGTATGAATAACTTAAAGATTTTGAATAGCATTTTGAACATAGTGATCAGCGAAAACAAGCAAAAATGTGATTGTCACAGCAGTCGCACGTGATGAAACGTTCCAGTTTCAATCTTCAGCATACTCTGACATATTAACAAGATAATCTTCCACAAACCTCAATAAATGAATCGACTTCCCTATTTATATAAAGTTAATTAATGAAGAGAGAGATAATAAGAAGGAATACCAACACAGTTGTTTTACCTACTACCTTGTTTAATGGTCTCAATATGGGAACAGAAATCTAAAATTTTATCACTACCATAAAATTCTGAAGACACAAGTCTGCGCGGTTATTATATTCTTTTTGTATTACTGTACAAGGTAAGATCAAGTGGTCCATAAGCCTAATCTGCGCGCCATGTAACTGTGCGCCTTCCGTAGAGCTGTGCCGACGCGGTCTCCAGTGTGTCAATACCGTCCCGCCACACAACTCTTCGCAGACCCCTAATCGATAGGCAGTCAGGCAGGCGCTGTCACATACACTGTGTGCTACAGGGCCCCCGCCGTCCGTCTTGGCCCACTTCACGGCCGTGCGGAACGCCGTACATCTTCAATCCACCCTCTGAGTCGGCAGCATCTACGACAAACACCGTTCTCGGCCTCGAGGCTTCAAATAACAGTTAGTGTTTGATAGGAAGCCGTATATCCATTTTTGTCATGTAATTCTGTATATTATGAAATTTGTAAGATAGTTAACTTTTTTAGACTAAAAATATCACATGGAATTATTCATCATACTGATATAACTACAAGAAATATCACAAGTGACATTGATCAACGCATAAAGCTAGGTGGAAATACTACTTACCGTGAACGGAATTCACTATACCGTACGCAATAAATTTTAACAGTTCAGTGAATACAGAAAAAAGTTTCGAAATCTCATTTCTAACCCAGACATCTGTTATAACAAGCGTGATCAATATTTAATACGTGCTGCAAATATTAATATCAATGCCGGAAGTGTAATTCCCATATTGTCTACCGGTGCCGTGATACGTCGGTTTAACAAAATAAAAGTTCGAATTTATCTGTATTTATGCACATAAATTATAATTTAATTATTTTTTCCATCTCCATTTATAATAATATTATAAATGCGAAAGTAACTCTGTGTATCTGTCTCTCTGTCTGCCTGTTACCTTTGCAGGGGTAAACGGCTAATCCGATCGTAATGAAATTTGACAAGGAGATGCTATTTGCAATTAGGAAGGTCATAGGATACTTTTTGTGTATAACAAATAGATATTGTCTTGGAATTTTTAAAATTTACTGACCTGCAATAGACAGACGCATACTATAGGCACGTCTCTGTAGTTCTCTCCGGTATAGCGATCTGGTAGCTCAGTGGTTAATCCCTTTAACTACTAATATTTCGAGCGCGATCTCAGGTTAAAATCCCGGTAGAAGCGAAGATTTTTAAGAATGTCTTTTGATCGTATGAGCCACGCCTGGACGGTCAACTGTTCGGATTCCATGTTAAACTGCAAATCCCACAAATTTAGGGGTGCAATGCATGGCAAACCGTAGGCGGTCTAACAATACCGTACGTGTACACTTTTTTACGCTATATTGATACCTCAAGCTTTTTTTCTCTCAGTCTGTGTGTGATCTGCACTAATCTATCTATACTAGTATTATAAATGCGAAAGTAACTCTGTCTATTTATTACGTTTCTTGGGCTAAACGGCTAATATTATCGTGATGAAATTTGACAAGGAGATGCGATTTGGCATTAAGGATGGACATAGATTATATACTATTTAAACAGAAAAAGTATCCTAATTTTGAAAAATTACCGAAACAAACACAGACCGACGCTTAGGATGTGTAAGACTCTGTAGTGCCTTGCGTGCCAATGGTTAACGCGCTTGATTACTAATGTTTGGATCGTAGTTCCCGGTACAAATACCTAAGGAGGAAACTATTTTTAAGATTTTTTTGATTGTATGGGCCATGCGTGGACGGTGAGTTTTTCAGATTCCATATTTGACTGTATATATCACAAATTTAGGAGTGTAAAGCTTAGCAAATTGTACGCGGTCTTACTATGCTGTAGGTGTACACTTTTTACGCTGTATTGATCACTCAGCCGTTGTTTCTCTCGCATACAGTGTTTGTGTGATCTGCACTAATAATATTATATATGTGAAAGTAAGTCTTTGTTTTTTGTTACGTTTTATCGTCTATACGGCTATACCGATATTGGGGGAATTTAACAAGGAAATATTTTATATCTGTTGGAAGGACACACGACATATATTGGGTATGAATAACAGTTTTAGTCACGATGTTTTAAGAACTTATCGAATGGTGATAGACGGACGGATTCGTGTGTTAATCTGTAATGTTACGTCGGTTGCTCAAGCTGTGCTTCTCGCTCTGTCTTAATGTATGATTTGTTAGCAAATTTCGTTTAGAGACAAAACGTATTTTAGTATAGATGTCGATTTACTCTGCACTGTACCATTACTTTGTGTCTGCCTAAATATTTCTGGCACCAGTTCATTTTGTCTTCTTTTTTGACATACCTTGTGGGCGTAAACTTTGCCTAAGTAGTTGCTACAGCAGAGCATGACCAGGTAAGGTTATTAGAAAATCCAAGAATTGGATGCTCATGCTGAAGATGAAAGGACAAATCTGAAATAAAGTTGTCTTTGTTACCTCCCCCCCCCCCCCCCCGCACCTTCGTTAGTTTTTCTGTTTGTTAACATGTTGGAAACTGATTCTCTTTATGAGACAGACTTGACGATATATTGATATAGTGATGGCTTTCCTGTCATATTACGCAGACTCGGTGTTGTTTGGGACCAATCCTTAGCTTTTAAGAGCTTTCTATATTCAATTCTGGCAATGAAATTCTAAGTCCACACGTACGAAGTCGCGTGTATCGGCTAGTAGATATATAAAGCTCTTCAAACTACGAAAACTCTTAAAATTGCAGTAAAACAATGTTAAATGTGGAAATATAATGTTCATTAAGATTATTTTTAATTAATTATTAATCTGATTTGATTTTCGTAAGGAGCATGTGAGGTTCCAATCTTTCCATTATTTTCAGACGGTTTATCATCTCAGTGATGATATGATTAAAAGTATTCAACCGTGCTTTTAAAAGCGATGGCTATTAAGTATAATAGATAAAGTACAATTTTCAAAATTATATTTTCAACGGAGCCATTTTGCTATGTTTCAAACGTTTTTGGTATCAACCATAATCGAAATTATATTGTTTGATCTTCATCATATTTAAGTTCATTTTGGTGAATTACAACAAATTCAGAAAAATTTCACTGCGGGCACCTATAATCCGCTTAAATAGCCACAAATTCAGAGCATATTTTAATTGCTTTCTTGTAACCTGAAACTATATGATATATCGATTGTACAAGTGGTGACACTATTTCTTCTTCAAAATTTGACTGAAACAATCAATTTTATTCATGACATAGTAATGAAAATAATATTTGAATCTGAAAATTAATCTCTAAAATGTCAGAGAACTTTTGACAGATAGTAGCCTCAATTGTACTTTCAAAAAGTGTATGACGCTATCATAAAATTAAACTAGAATATACTATTTCATATCCTTAGTATATCTTTCTATATAAGAAACCTCGAAATTTTTTTTTAAAAACCCTGGAACATTTCTTTTGCACCATGATTTGCTTTTATTTATACTTATAGCTTACTATTCAGAACTTAAAATCTTGCGACACGTGAGGTAACCTTGCATCATTAGTCAAACCCTAAGATTCTAAAGTCAGGAACCTGCATCAGAAACTGTTAGGTAGTTTTTTCTTGAGCTGGAACAAACGGACAAATAGACAAATCCCCTATAAAGATTTATGATGGCATAGATAAGTAACGAAAAAATGAGCATTCTATTTGTTTTATTAGAATATGTTGTTTGAAGACTAAATAACGAATAATGAAAGGTATGTGCACTTCTTCTTTCAGATAACCAACACACCCACTATAGCCACAACAGTTGGAGAACTGTCAGATAGTTCAATGAAAATGTGCCAGCTTTTAAGCTTTTCTGTTAGATTTCCGTTGCAGTTTACTATTTTTATGGGATCTTGACTTTACCTTCCATCAAATAAAGCTTCCTTTGTGTATGTAAAGTATGATTTGAACGCTGGATGAATCATATTCCAAGGCGTAATGCACGGGAACATAAAACTCTGTGATTCGCTTGATGAAACCACGCCAATATACTTACCACTGATCGGAAGAGCGTTCAGGGGGATTGCTGAAGATAAAGTATTTTCTTCAAAATATGATTTCGCACCATTCAGTGTTGGAAAGTCTTTTGTATCGGATGTAAGAGTTAAAATAAACAAGATAGTGAATTTTCTTATCAAGATACTATTCATACGTAGTTAAGAGAGCAATATTGTCTGGAATGGTAACCGATTAAATTTACATCTATTTTATCACTGATGGAGAGTTTCGTATTTGGTTAAGGAAATTATAGAGACTACAAATTTGCTGTGGAGAGTATGACACAGTTGTTTCGAGTATATTTTTCAAAAATCATTTTATGCAATTACAAACAACTTTAGTTGTTGGTAGTGAAGATTGTAAGAGAACAGATCAATTTTCTTTAAGCTGAGCGGGTACTAAAGATGAATGTAAAATCCGTAAAAAGGTATCATGATGCGTATTTTAATAATAATCATCACCAGATAGTGATAGAATTTAAAATACGACTTTTCTGAAGAATCAAGAAGTGGCAAATGCTGACTCACCCACTACAACAGGTCATAGTTTTAAACAAAAACTGGAGGAAACGGAAAATACTGAACCAAGAGAATTTGGAATCTCTGCATATTTCTCGAAGAAATCAGTGAAACACATAAAGATACAGATGACTAACAGAAAAAAAATCAAGAACTGATTAATCAAAACAGAAAATATAAAGAAGGATTCCTTTCACAAACAAGGATTTTCATTAATGTAAGAGTAAAAATTCAGAGAAGTACACGTACAAGGCGTAAGTGTAGGAAAGATAGAAGCACAATGGTTTTTAATGTGCAGAAGAAAATGGAAAATAACTTTGCGTTTCAGCAACATATTTTTATTAAAATCAAGAGGAATGCAACTAACGAAATCATGCTGAGAGCAGAGGAAGGAGGTTAAAGGTGAAAAGAACATGTCTAAAATTTCTTCAACATTAACAGATCAAACGGCAGCTCGAATGAGATGGGGAGGATGCCGGTTCGAATCCCCGTCTGGGCATCCAGATTTGGGTTTTCCATGGTTTCCCAGATCACTCCAGGCAAATGCCGGGATGCTTCCTTCAAAAGGCCATGGCCGAATTCCTTCTCATTCCTTGCCCCCATCCTTTCCCGTCTCTAAAGACCTCGCGGTTAAGAGACGTTAAGCAGTTTAAAAAAAGTTTTAAAAATGAGATGCCAAAACAATAAATGCATACAATAATATTACAAATACAAGATGAAATTAACAGTGAAGAACTTAAATCAATGAATTACAGAAGAAGAATACCTTTTACCTAGCTAAAGACAACGTTCGGAGCACTGTTCAACAGAACTTGATCATCACAATGTGATACTACTGTATAATCGGTTTAATGTGTCTTTGCTTAAAGTATTTACAGGATAGATAACAACCAAATAGATAAAAAGCTTTAGATTCAAATCAAAATCTTTTGTTTTATATCTACAATCAAGTTGACACATCAGAAGAAATCTTCCCTTTAAATGTTCTAGCACAGAAATACACGGACAGGAAAGAACAAGTATGTACTTATTTTACGGATTCAGTTTTGAAATGCGTTAATCGTCGAAGGAAAATGAAATGCTCATATCAACTGGCATTGTACGAGGAGAAATCCATCTAAACCATTTTTTTTTTTTTTTTTTTTTTTTTTTTGAGCAATACTTGTAATGAGCAAATTTTCAACTTATTACATTTTTTGTAAACAAGAGATTTTAAGCGCAAGGCAAAGGCAGAATTTTGGCTGCTGTAATCGTACCACCGTAAATAATGTGGACAGCTGTCACAACAGCGGCCTGACGTGCAAATTCATTCAGTGTCGTCGACGCTAAAAGAACAACAGGGGGAGTAGGCTCGTCGGCTGTTGCTCTGATTAGGGCCAGTGACTATAGAAAGTATGGAGGGAGCGACAGATGTAAAGTTTTGGCCCCTATAGCAAGGACTGGTGAAAATGAACCGGATGGGAGCTTAAATTCAGCCAATGAAACGTTTTTTTTTCTGTTTTCTGAAAAATGTCGACTAGGCGGTCCAGCGGTGGTCGGAACGACGGGAGGTTGAGGCCAAGGTTGCCAGCATAGGTATTGATGCCGTATCCAAGTAGAGTAACTGCGGGTGTAGTGAGTGTGTTTGCCACAACTCCAGAGTGCTTAGTGTTTCTTGTCTGTACAGTGTGTCAACGTAATCTTGGAGTGTTTTGTCTGTCGTCACGACGCATACAGTGCGTCTGTATGTACAGATAGCACATTAATAGTGCAATGATCTGACCTGTACGTAGTGTGAGGTGGCACTGTGGACCCCAGTGGTGAGACTGATTGCCACGCAACCAGCGGTGAAGTGTACGAAATATATGTTTCCGTTGCATTGTTTCATTTCCATCAGACTGAACACGCTCTGGCAGGTCACCCTGCGCAGATAAAAATTATTCTCAGTGGTTCTACCCTTTGTTTTTATGATAGGAAATCTGACTTTGGCTGAATGGCGCCCAACTTTTTATCATTTGCAAGTTTCATGTATTTTTTTCATGAAGAAGATTTTGTGTTTCTTTTTTGATTCGTAATTTTTCTAAATTATGAAATCTGAAAATTATATTTTTTAATGTATAAATGGAAGTTATCCCATCACAGAATAATTCACAGAAATTTTAATACTCAATAATAAATCCCCACTAGTAATGTTTTCAGTCGGTTTTTTTACTGACCATTTCAGACTGCAACAATTAAAATGCATCAAAGCGAATACGGTTGTTGAGTGTTAATGCTTTGGCCTTGTATTCGGCAAGAGTCAAATTTGAATCCCCATGCAACTATCCAGGTTTCTGTTGTCTTTGAACTACAGAAATCACTCCAGGCGAATAGCGCGATGGTTCCTTCAAAAGCAGTTAGTAAGCGTCAATCTGCAGTCAGAAGTATAATTTTTAGAATATCTGAATGCATAACACATGATAAATGCATAACATCTTCGAACTGATGCTGCTTATCATTTATAGCACAAAGTACAGAAAAAAAAAGATGCAAGCGCTTCTCAAGCATGTAATCAAAATAGCTCACGTATTCTTTCAAATAAAACTATCAGGAAACATATTAGTTATTTCTTAATTAAAAGGTGTAATTAAAGGCGAACAGATACTGACTAATTACAATACACCATGGCCCATGCTATTTACGCTAACAAATTATAAACTGCTTCTAAAGAGAGGAAACAGTTGATATACTATCTCTTTCTATCAAGATAATTGTGGTTAATATGCAGCGCAAACTGGCTGGATAGTTACGGCATGGCTTTATGGTTTAGTAAATAACCGAGTTGTGTGCACCATTTAACTAATATGATCAATTTCCCACTGCCAAGCAATTATCGGAGCGCATACCCCCAGAAAGAGAGCACACAATCTGGAGAAATCCCTGGCATTGTAGGAGTTAGTGTATAAGCGTTGAGTTTCTAGAATCTTCGGTTCGAGTCCAGCCTCGGACACGAGCATTTTTAATTAAATGTTGTATATGTCCTGTGATAATAATAATCAAATTTTTTTCAGAACTTGAAAAATCAATATATACACTTTTAGCATCCTTTTATGTAAAATGCTAATCTGGAGTCATCAATAGCTGCTACAGCCATTTGCTAGAGAACGGTCACGTGCCATCCTTCACTCGCCAGTCAACAGCCACCATATTACGTTCGTTCCATCATCTTGCTTTTCGTTTATTAACAACTAGACGCAGAAATTCAGTAAGGATAAGGGGATTTAATATTTACACTATTTTATCTGTATCAGTTATAAGGACTAGGTTAAACCATAACCTTTTTTGCAGACAGTAAGAAACAATGAAGTTTATTAAAAACTCGGAGAAACATAATTCGAAATGTATTAGTCAAATAAATAACAGTTATCGGTTTTCGAAATTATAGTCTCCGTCATCTAAAGTAAAATGCATTTATTTATGTAAAATCCTAACCAAATACTCTGATAATCTAACCAGAGTAACGTATTCATATAACGAAAGATATTTAAAATGACTTATTCGTTTCTCCTTATAAGCTTTTCCAGAATAAATTCCTACTACCATTATATATGATACCCTTAGTTTTTGATACATGTGTCAGCTATTAAATGAGATTTTAGATAACTTTTTATTAGATTTAAATCGTCAAGGATATAACTATTTAGTGTATAAGCGATGTGACACTCGCGATTCAACAACGATATTACTGCCGCAAAATAGTGAGAAATACGGGGAGCAGGGGAAAAAATTAATGCCAAGCAATTAGATTGTATGTCAGAAAATTAAAATTAGTACGTTCATTTAAATTTACATATTGCTTTTTATTTATATACGAAAACCAGATGCAAAAATCCATGTAAGGAGAAGGGTATTCTATGTTTACGTTATATTACCTGTATCAGTTAAGAGTACTAGTTAAAAAAAAACCTAAGATTATTTTTTTTGCTGAAGATAAGAAACAATGAAGTTTATTACATGAAATGTACGAATCACGAAATATATCATTCAAATAAATGAAAGTTATCCGTTTTTTATATTATACTTTGTCATTTAAAGTAAAAGAAAATAAATAGATCCCGATTCCGCTAGGAATTGCCGTGATAAAACGCAAGAATCCTCTAGAAACATTTTCCGACAGTACATTTAACTGTATTATGCCTGTCCAGCATGTATTACAACCTAATTTCTGTTTGATGATACTGGTAGTCTGCAGGCTGTATTACAACGGAATTATTGCTTGAAAATAATGTTTGCGATTGACTACAGCAGTATAATGACGTCATTACTGAATATTATTTTGACGGAATCGCGATCTCCAGTAGACCCGATCGTTATTTATTTTTCTTACAAGCTTTTGCTGAATAAATTCCTACTACCACCACAGGTGATGCCCGTCGTTATTCATATGAGGGTAATAGAAGCTATGATTTTCGAAAGCAATATTAGTGGAGGTTGTGGTTAAGTTGACCAGAGTCCCCACTGAAACATTTGTTACAGCCTAATTCACTCTGAAATGAGTTTTACTAAACCAATTAAACTGCTTTCATAAGCGCCATGTTACTGAAGGTATAAATTAATGTCGGTGAAAGTAGTTTCATATGAATCTTGCTGAATTGTGTCTGGACCAGGAATAAAACTGATATTACATGGATAGCAAAAGTTTGCAGGATTCCTAATTTATTTTTAATTTTATTGGTCTATACGTCCGTCGTCATTAATTCAGTAGAAGTTACTACTGTATTGCTATGTGAACAGCAAATCAAATATGTAGAACATTGCCAAATCAAGGCCACTAGCATTATGTAATAACAATTCCGTAAAATTAACCAACTAGCAAAAAACAAAATAATAATAATAATAAAAAAATGGCGTTCAAATAATCTTTTTTGACGGGCTCAAAGCTAGCCCATAAATAAATTGTGAAACTGGTTGGTTGGCTGTAAATGCCTAAAACCAAATTATTTATTCGTATCATTAGTTTCCAAGTACTTAACAGTATGATTTGCCACAAAAAACGATGTCATTCTTTCTTTCTACAGATATTTTGTATTGAAAACAGGATGTTCACTTCGTTCCGTAATTCGTACAAACTTAGTTTGGAAACTAAAGGCTGTTGGGATACGAGTAACGCGTATTTGGCAATCTAATACCTACGAAGATTCACTCTGCGCTTTTACTGAAATCGGGTTCTTCGCTGTAATATTTCATCTTGACGAATAGTCATCTATTTAGAGGATCCATATTGGAAGAGTGCAGGAGACGGCTAAGGGCTAAGAATCAGAGATTGTGTTTGGGGAAAAAAGGAGTGAAGAAACGCTTTGAATGAGAGGATCCCGTCAGTTCAAGGCAGTTGAAAATCACAGCACTTACTTACAAGTTGAACGATCCTGTAGTTTCCTGCCAGTACAAGAAAAAACCAAAGCGTGCAATATGTGTATTTCTCCCCCATCTCCGTGTGAACCTACATGGGCTTATTGTATAAAAGGTTATATTGCATATTAAATTTGCATCAAGCACTTTTTCTAGACCTCAAGTTAATACTACCGGATATTTATACAGTTTTACTAATCTTCCGGAGTTGAGATCTTTAAGCAAATGCTCTGCTTCGTATCAGTTCTAACCAAGCTATCCATTCATGTTAATCTCAACATAATTTTTTAAGTATTTTTTGTCGTATGTTTGGTGCCCTTATTTATAGCAAAAACAGAAGAAGAGACTTCAAAATAAACTGTTCACCTCTTTGGCGGCAAGGGTAAGGGGGTTGAAACCTTTACAGGCGAATACAAAACATACAGAAAAATACTGTAAAACTACTGCAATGAATAAGACAAATATCGTTTGAGTCACAAGCCACAAACTGATAAACTAAATCTTGCCATAATTTAACAGTCTCTCATCTCGATAATCAGCAACGTGTTCTCCATAGCAAGGTGAAGTGTTTTAAGTGTCTAAACAAAAACGAAAAAATTACTCAAATGGAAACTATAAATCCCTCTAGATCATGTTTACACTAACGTAGATTGGAGCAATGAATAGTTCTTATAATTACATTTCCACCAAACTTTCATCCAGCACAGCTACACAACATTTAGTGGATTTTTGGAACCTTAAAAATCAGAGATACGAGAGACATGGGGGTTCAGTCCTGCATATGAATGATTATTGCTATCGGCTTTTATGAATGATAAAATTGACGTCTGTCATCTTTTAACACAAGAAACAGAAATAACTCATTGTGTTCTAGGAGGATGTAACGTAACAGCGGACTTACAGGTGTCTCTGTGGGCTGGAAAAGATAGAACATCGCAGGGCGATGAAGAAGAGTATCAGACGGGGGTGCAGGGTAGCAAGATGGCAGACAGTGAGTGGTGTGGTTACGCCTATCTATGTCTGGCGTCAGGAGTGCTGTGCCAAGTGAAAAGTGTAATCGGGAGCGGCTCGCATCGAAGCTAAACCGAAAATGTTCTGTTTGTTGGGTGACTGAGGTCAAGTGCCTAGTGGTAAATAGTTTTGTGAATGATAGTGAACTAACAAGGTATTATCAATGTGGGTGGATTACTGGTGAGACTGTCATTATTGAACTTTACCACTAGTGTAAAACTCATAACGTGGAGGTTATCCTTTGAATCAAATTTGCCTATGATTCACCTGCCCTCACTTTACTTCTCACTAACTTGCTTTCTTCGGAGTCCTACTCAATAAGTGTCTGGTGGATAACTTTGGCGTGTGTGGCATTTCATAACTGTCTACAAAAGTGTACTAAACTCATTTTGGCAGTTAGTGTAAGCTGCAATTTAAAACCTGTAAACATGCGTGTTGGTACAGCCCATCAGGCTGGAGACCACAACACACAAATCTGCAACCTGTATAGCGAAGATCTATTGAACAAGAACAGTGCATGTTGTTGTTGTTGTTTTTTTTTTTTTTTTTTTTTTTTTTTTTTTTTTTTTTTTTTGCCGGAACTAGTGAGCCAACATTTTGACTAGTATCCTTACAAAGAGTATGTGCTGTTAGGCTTCATTCGCTTGAGGCACCTGATAAAAGACAAGTGTAATACTACGACAAAAAATAATTGTTGAAAAAAATTACTTGTAACATTGTTTGAAAATATACCAAGAATCTTTAATTAGAGACGGAGAGAAGAAAAAAAGACTCGAAAAGATCAAAGTTAAAGCAATAAAGGAGTAATAAAGTTCTTAGTGCTAAGGATATCGTGTACGTTGGTACTGAAATAATTAGTACTATGTAATCTGGAATCAAAAATCATATATCCACTTCTAAAAATGTTAAACTCACTCAGATAATATAACGGGTATCATAGTTTTAGTAGAGGCAATGTTAAGAATTAAAATTACCATAATCATAACATTTAGAGCAGTGTCACTAGCTTTACTTCTTGAAAATTAACAGCTGCAACCTAATAATCCTTGAGCATAAATATTGGCCATGAATTACGCAGACAAGAGAGATTCTGCAGTCGAGTTGGAAAACTTCTTCATAGTTCTGCGCAAGTTGTTCAGAGTTGTGCAGATTGCTTTTTAGCAGTGAAAGCATACCACTGAAACTAATTTCCAACTCGACATTTCATCTCCCGCGGCGCAATTAATCCTAGAAGGTCGAGTCGGGCAAAACAGCGCGGGCCAACCAGCAAGCGACCCTCTACAACTGGAGTAATTTGTTGCACTCGAGTGGGCCAACTTTGGCCTTGACGACTCCTGCGCGTCAGACAATCCCAGAAGATGAACGCAGGCGCCAGCGATACCAATCGAGTAGTAAGCCAGCGCTCGAGTTTATTTTAGGCCAGGAACCTTGTGTGACGTCTCTGCAATTGGCTTTTCCTCGCAACAGCTTCTGTTCATCGAGAGGTGATGTTTGAATATTCAGTGCAGTATTCCTTGTTCTCCCTGGTCTACAAAACACATCTACGATTTTTCCACATAGATACGCTGCAGTGTTGCACATACGTTGATGAATTGAGCTATCAGTTGCACGGGCACGAATAAAGATTTGTGAAATTGAGCTGTCTCCTACCAAACACAACGCTAGTAATAGTATAAGTGTCTGTTTCCTAACACATTTTGTATTAAATCAAAGTGAAAAAGGTAATTATCTTCAGAATAAAAGGATAAAATGTGTCATATAACCAAAAAAAAAAAAAAGCTACTGGAAAATTTTTAAAGTGCATACCGATAACCAACTTTCTACTCTGTGCGCTCTAAACTTCGTTTTTTCCCTAGATATTCCTCAACAGGCAATGGGAGGTAAAAAGAATACAAAATGATTAATGCAAAATCGCGGTGAGAAAATGAATATCGCATCCCAGCCTGCCACTATAATGTTTCTATCTCTGCAATCCGTTTTTGTACTACTTGCAATTACTTCAACAAGCTTCGTAAAAAAAATGACGAAAATCTTTATTATTATGAAAAGTTCCTAATGAAAGCATAATTTCAAAACGAATTTCCTTTATATATTTTGTGACTTCTTACGTTTCGTGTAAACATTCTCTGAGTTTTTAATAAACTTTCATGTTTTTCTATCGCCTGTCAAAAAATACTCAAAAATACTCAGTTTGACCTGGTGTGACCTGGTTTTAGTAACTGCTACACAGAACATATCATAAACATCAAATGCTCTTTTCCTTACATGAATTTAGTCATCGTAAATAAACAGACAGCAGCTTGTCAATTTTAGGGATCGTCGCATATATCTCTGCCTCACATCATAGATTTTTTATCTCTGCCCTTATTTGTGTGTAATTACTTCTACAACAGACAATAGGCTATTTGACAGTATTGAAAATATATTACAAATTGTAGTAATTCGCGTAGATTAATGCTTAAGGAAGCTATTTTTGTTAAATTTGGAAAGAAAGGTGGATTGTTTTTAATTAAAAACAGCGAAATAAAAATCAGATTTTTCTTGCCTCTTGTCAGTTGACAAAACGCTCTGGGATTGGCGATCGCTTTAGTGACGTCACCTGCCTGTAGGCGCTGCGGCTGCGTATGGAGTGTTTCCCGTTATCCAAGTTTTCAACTAATGTTGCTGGTTATCTCTTGTTACTAATGAGATTTTTTGTTGAATATAAAATGAAGAACAATTTGTAGAAACCTTCAGCGGAAAAATATCGATAATTTTTTGTCGGGCTAGCTATAGAAACAACCCCTGAATTTTAATCTGCTGAGCTTGAAAATGTAATAACTTCAATTCGAGAATCATTTATATTTAAACTGGAAGTTAGAGATTAACAGTAAACCTTCATAGGAATGACTAAAATTTTAAATTAAGTTAGTTGTTTTAGAATACATTTACGAGAAAAATGAAAATGTAGTATAAGGTAAATAATTGGATGTTGTGGACAATTTTTCTTAACTGCAGATAAATAATCATAGATAAATGATATTTTTTTTCCCCAACGAAACTGCATTTATTGTTTATTTATTTACCGACCGCGTTCACTTCACCGCACGTAGAAACTGTGATGTTTAATTGTTCACTTTTAACGAGAAGATAAGTAACGATGCCATGGTGTCCAGATAAAGAGTGCTGTAGGAATTTGAAATCCTATGTTCGAACCTTGATTAAGATAATATTTTTTTCGCGTGTACATTTTATTTCGTTTCTGTTTGCTGTTTTACAGAATCAAGTTTTTATTGGAAGAAGTCATAAAACGTCATGCAAACGTTTGAAACATAAATTTCTGCCATACAAGAAAAAAAAAACATAACCTTCCGCTTTTAATTTTGAAACATACCAGAGATTTATTATCATGTCAAAAAATCCAAGTGTTCGGCGGAGAATAATATAATTTATTTTAACAATAACATTTCACGCTAATCTCGCAACAGTTCCGGAACGCTTTGAATACTTTTTGTTGAAATTTTTACGTGATAATACATTTGTATGTTGCCTTTCTGACATAAATGCACCATTTAAGCGGTATTTACTTTTAATGCGCAAGTAATTTTCAGATGTTTCTTTTTTTTAAGTTTTTATCGGTACGCAAGTAACGATCAGTTTCAGTGTTGCAGTCTTTTTTGGTTATGTATCAAATGTTTATAATACGCTTGCTATTCAAAAATTTGTGAAACATTCAGAAAAAAATTAATTTCTTGGTGGATTTTAGAAAAAGAATATGCGGCGCTACCAACAGCAACTAGTATCTAAAGAAAACGCTCACAAATAACAAAACAAATTCCAAATTGAGGAAAGAACGTAAGAACCTTAACTTTACTGAAACTCGCCGTAAACAGCGTACTACACTATCTCAAAGAAATTATGGTGCAAATGATATTTGCAGTAAATGATATGCGACTTAGTCCAATGTCGTCTGGGTTTCTACGAGCAAGTTGCAGCGACTTTTTTTCTTATTTCAGCTAATGCAGGAACGCTTACTTGTTAGAGTTTTTTTATTGTTGTGGTTGTAGATTGATGTACTACACACTATTTATGAACCATATTTCCAACAATTTATAAACAAATTCAGAGAAACAAATCAAACGTTACTTATGTAGAGTGAGCGTTTGCTGGCACGTGACGTCACGAGTGTTGTTGGCGCGCGACAGTCAGCGAAGGAGCGTTTTGGCGGGCTTTCAAATACTCTAAATTTTAAACTTTGAATTTTAAATAAAATAAGCACTTTTGTCAAAAAATAAATAGTACTCGGTAAATAACGTGTATCAATAAACTATTTAAAACCATTTTCGAAAAAATAGTCAAATAGCCTATTATCTTTTAGCTGGCATTATAGTCATATAGTCAGTGTAAATAAAATCATTTGCAGTTATTTATTTAAAATTTCGTGGTTAGCCGAGCAGCGCTGTGATGGCAGCCGGTGTAACTAACAATTCGGCCATGATCGAGACTCACCGATGGTTGCCGGGCTATTCAGTTTATGTCCAATCTCCAAGCTGAAAGCATTTTATTAAAGTGGATGTATATTTGTTAAGAATTCCTGTAAACAATGTAATAACTGCAGTAAATTGATTCATAAATACAATTTATTTTAAAGGAATAAAATAAAAGAAAACAAAGTCCTCAGGTGATATTCCACAGAGCTGACCTTACTTCACTTGAATAAAAACAACATTTATGAGATATTCAGAATGATAACTTAAGTCTTTAGGAGTTAAATGTAAGTTACATCTTTGGCAGATAATATGTTATAAAAATATGTGGTGTTTTTAAATACTCAGAATTCTGCTAATATCATAATATCAGTTCCAACCTATTCATGTTATTTCGACACCACAGAATATCCAGGAATGAATAGTGTCACCTGGAAACATCATAGAAGTTTTGTTTTACGCGCAAAGCAGTGGATACCAGTCGAATAATAGGGAACAAATTTAGGTATAACGAGTAAAGTTCACCAAAAAAAAATATGTCTTACGAAGAGATGAATTTGTGCCACATATTTGATATACGTCTATGTTTGTCAGTTCTGTAGATTTCCGACAGAAGTAGTTTGAATGAAGGAAAAGTGTTTCAAGTTATATGGCTAGTTTCCTCAACTTACTGAATGTTTAGGTGGCGTTAATTTATACCAAAATCTGCTTACAATAGATTACACCTTTTATTGATTATGGAACGAGATGTATGAGACAGTGTTTGAGACAAAATATGAATTGTTCATGTAAATGAAATGTTTCTCCAAAAATAAGAACCTGAATATACACTCGCACGATGTAATCATGAAGATGTAAATTACATTCAATAGGAACTTTTGAAAATAAGAATTTTTTATTTTTTTATTTTCAGTGTACGGATATATGTTTCAATAAACTAAAACTTTTCCCATATGTTCGTAATATTCTATGGAATATTTGATTACTTCCTTTCCATTTCTCCTGGAACTAGATGTAATCTAACAGCAAACACGTATACGACTTTTACTTGTGATATTTGTGTTAATTTAGAGCGAACTGTTTGTGCAGGCAAGTGGGGCTGCATCCCGTGGTTTGCCCTTTCATCTGCAGCCCACATCGACCCTCTCCTGGCTACCACATCAGCAGCTGCTGTTAATTTCAATTTATAATTTGGTTAGGTCGCTTTGCATATATATGGTGGCACAGTAATGAATTCAATCCCCGGCGATTTAATACGGGTGTCCGTCCGTCTGTCCGTCCGCCGGGTAGTCGCCGGGGTCCCGGATCCTCTCAAGCATTATCTCTGGAACAACGATTATACATCGCGGAAGGCACGACCCAGCAAATGAATCCTTCCGGCTTATCAAAATCAACTGTATCTATTTTAAACTCATTAACTTTTATTCTGTTTAATTAAGATTCCAGTGACAGTTTTCGTAATTTCTATAAATGCCTGTGTTTTCTTCAGATTAATCTATAAATCAGCTTATTTATACAGTGAATTATATAAATTTGTATTCTTTTCCAGACGCGTTTATCTCCATGGATTTTTGGTTGAGTAGAATTATTGTAGCGGCTTTGTCTGATCACTGGGACAGCATTATTATTGGTAGTACTATGCTGTAGTAACTTTAAATTCCAAGAGAACGTCGGTATTCAGTAAATACAAAGCTTCTTGGGGAAAGGGGGTACTGTAAATGATTAACTTTCTGAACAAATCCTTTAAAGTTTTAAACCACTTCGCTGTGCTGAGATAAAGGTAACCCAACTGGATTTGAGGTTTGACAAATTGCGGAACCATCACCGATGTGTATTTTTGAATACTATTAAAAGGTCCCGTTACTAACAAAACTATCAGTTTAAAATGATTTAGCGGAACAGGAACAATAAAAGTAGATTTCGTTTCTGTTATAATAAAGACATTACCATTTAAGCTACAGCTTTTCATCATAACTACATACTTTATAACTGACTTCAGCTCACTGGAAACGATATTTCATGCAACTCACTGTAATTACAATATTTACTAAAATTGTAATTAAAATTTATGTGTTCGAACAGAAATCATTAAGATTCCTCTGAATAATTATTTATGTTTCACTGCCATGTTTCAAGGAAACATACGACCTTTAGGGAAAAAACTAACAAAATAATGTAAGCAGATAATGAAAATTGATTGAAGAATCACAAGTTGGCAGGTTATAACGCTTCAAAATGCAGAAGGTAACGGAAAAACGGCTGCTTTAAAGAACCTTTGGCTATCCCTGGGACATGTAATCCTCTCAAATTATATATACAAGGATGGCTTCTTCCTGGGTAAAATATTCCAGAAATAAAATCCAATCGGATTTCCGTCTAGGAACGGTTCAAGGAATAGTCGTTAGATTGGATAGAAATATTCTGTGTCTGAACGTGGAATGTTAAAAGTCTTAATAACTTAAAAAGGGAGATGGGACTACTTAAGTTAGATTTCGTTGGGGTTAGTGAGTTTTAATGTAATGATGCACAAGATTTCTTGTTTGGGAAACACAGAATAATTAACACAAAAGCTGGTCGTTGGAATTACTGGTGTAAGATGTGTAATGAACAAGAAAGTAGGAAAACGGGTGAGTGATTATGAAGAGTGTGGTGACAGGACATTTTGATAAGGGTGTAAACTATGCTCGCTACAACCACATCAGTACAAGTGTATATGCGAACGTTACAGGAAGATGATGAAGAAACAGATAAAATATACTCTGAAATTGAAGAATTAATCAAATAAGTGAAGGGGGAGGAAATTCTAATAATAATAGGTGATTGAAATGCGGTAGTGGGAAAAAGAAAAGAGGGGCATACTGTAGGAAGTTTTGGTCCAGGAGAAAGAAATAAGCGAGGAAGCAGGTTGTTAGAATTTTATAAAAAATATAAACTCGTCGTGGCGAACACGGTATTTATGCACGATAGATGTACACCTGGAAACGGCCAGGGAATACAAGCAGATTTCACCTAGAGATCAAACAGAGATTCAGGGATCAAGTTCTAGACTGTAAGGCATATCCTGGAGCGGTCATACCCTCACCATAGTGTGATAGTTAAAAGGTGCAGGTTGAACTCAATAGAATAAAGAAGCAATACAAGCAGAACAGACAGAAAAACCTGGAAGTGAACAAATATAAAAAATCTAACACGAGAGAAAAATTTGCAGATTTGTTGATATGGGTCTAAGATAGAACTCTGAAAGGAGTTCAACTGAGGACGAATAGAATGCGTTGAAGAGAGAAATAATGAAAGCAGATTAAGAAACTTTTGGCTTTCGGTAACAAGCTCCCAGAAAACCTGGGATATATGACGAAATTTTGGAGTTAATGGATCAGAAGAAAAAGCAATAAAATGCCCGGAATGAAGCTGGAAGGCAGCGAAACAGAGAATTTAGAAATCAAATAAACAGGAAATGCAGAAAACAAAAATTTCTGCAAGAAATGTGCGAAGAAGTTTAAAAGGAGAAATTCATAGGTAAAGTAGATGTAGCATATATGAAAATCAAACAGAATTTTGGAGAAATTATGGAAAGATGTATAAACATTAAAACTGCTAATCGGAAACCTCTTTTAAGCACAGAAGTTAGAGTCGACTGATGAGAAACTATATGATGGGGTTGATTTGAACAACAGTGCATTTGATGCTGTTTTGAGGACAGAATTTGATCGAGCTTCGAATGATTTGAAATCAAATAAGGCAGATGAGATTCCTGTACAATTTCTGAAATCCCTTGGAGGAAAAGGAATACAAATATTATTCAAACTAACATCAGAATTTTATGAAACAGGAGAGATTCCAATTGATTTTAATAAAAGAGTTATCATCACACTTCCGAAGAAAGCACAAGCTGAAAAATGTGAGAATTATTGAACTTTAAGTCTAACATAACATGTTCTAAAATTACTGACCAGAATAATATAAGAAGAGATGAAACAGTAGTGTAGGTCAAGAAATGGCGGTTGATGAAACAAGTTTATGGAAGAGTCCAACAGAAAGTCAGAATAGTGGATCATATTCTGAGACTTGCGGGACTGGTTAATTTGTTGGTACAGAAAACAGTCGTAGGTAAGAATTGTAGATGAAGACAGAGATTAGAATATATGAAGCAGATAAATGAGAACGTGGTTTGTAAGGCGTATGTTGAAAGGAAGAGCTTAGCACAAGATAGGAAGGGATGGAGAATTGTTTCAAACCAGTCGAAAGAAAAAGCAACCTCCATACAGCTTATTGGGAAGAAACTGGATTTAGAATCGTTAGGGGATATGAGGGAACTAATTCTGTTGAGTTTCAGGGCGATGTGACCCTAACAGTGTGTAATTCTTTCTGTCGATAACTGTTGCATAGCGTGACCTTAAATCCCATAGATGGTGTTGGAACTGAAACGTATTAAAAGCGAACTAAGTGAAGCGAAGTACGCGATCATGACAGTGACAAACGACGGCAATACGAAAATAATCATGAATTATGTGTTAGTAAAATAACACCGAAATGTCTGAATCGTTCCTTTCGGCGTCGTGATTTAATTGTCAGCTGTGCAATACAAATAATATATGAAATTCTATAAATAATGATATGATCCAGCTTACATTAATAAAAGAGCGAATGCGAAGGATATCAATTCTATAACCAACGCTGTAGCTGGCAATATACTGTTTTTCTGTTTGTTATCACATCGTGATATAATTACGGAAAATTTTTTGATGAGGTTTTCAAATATTAAAAGCTTAGGATTTAGCACTGCATAAGGATCTTCAGAGTTTGTTTGAGTTATATTTCGCTTAATTTTTGTAAGTCGGCTAAGATATGTGAACTTAGGAAAAGTATAACATCTCAGATATCTTGCGCTAATCCCGTCCGTCTTGGCGAGCCTTCGCTTAAAACAAATCGGAGGTTAAAAATCATAAATCAAAAACTTTTACAATCTAAACGGAAGATAAGCTTTCAAGAGATTTCAAATGAAAAACTACGTTCGTTAAGGACTGTCACTCACAAACTAACGGTCGCATGTTCGATTTCCGTACAGAAAAAAAAATTTATTATTGTTATGCTACATATGGTTTTTTTTGTACTGTATGATGTTTGTAACATTATAAATTTGTTTTTACTAATTTAATTTTCATCAGATTTAACTTTCTTCTGATGACAATTTTCTGTTTGTTCTGCTAACATTGTTGTTGACATTCTAATCTTAGAATTCATTTGCGTAGTGATTATCCTTTGTTTATTTTCCTGAAACAACTGAGGAGAGATGATTTAATTATATTCGCAATGTAACAACTCCCAAAATAATACAATTAGGTGATAGGGAAAAAGTTTGTTTACCAATACTTTTATATTTTCGAATTCAGACAACAGTATTAAGGTATATACAATAAATGTTTTTAGACATCAACGTCCAACTGTAGCAATCGAAACTTTTTGCACCAGTATTACACATTTGACAAAAAAAACCAGTATCAAACACATTAGCCAAAAAATGGACATATCAGTAACTGATATGATAAAGAAGCTGGAATGTGATTCACTGGAATCTAGGAAGATGCTGAAAAGAGTTGTTTCAGTGTACGAGGCGTATATTGGTGATGGGGCGTGGAAAGATATCGATGGAGGAATTAAAAATGATGCATGGAAGGGAAAAACAGCCGATATTTAGCAAAGAATGTGGATCATAAACACTTCATCTAAAGTGAGACCAAAAAACATTCTGGAAGTCGTCTTGTGAAACGGACTGGAATAAGTATGGTGTAGAGGGAGGTGTAATGTGCAAAGTACACAGAAACCAAACATAGAACTGTAGGAATCCTCAACATAAGAAAGTCACTAGGACAAAAGAAATTTCTTACATCACATTTAGGTTTTTTTAAGTTCGAGCGAAAGGTAGGAAATAAATCAATAAAGAAAAGCAACGTCGAATTATTACGCGAGAGAATGACACAAGACAATGGAAAGAAGAGCTAACGTAAATAAAGTCTTCATAATAATCAACACACATATAACAAAACTATCAAACGAATAAAACCTTGTTTAAAAATAAACAGTGAAACTACTACCCTATCTGAACTTTTTTTTGTCCTTCAGCATCATGACGAATCCACGTGATAATGTCAAATAGGTTTACTATATATCTAGGGAACATTAATTTTGTCTATAAAGAGTTATGTCTGCAGATAGGATGGTCAAACAAATTCGGGTGAAATTTCACGTTCCATTTTTCCATGGCTTCCCCAAGTCACTGCAAGCGAATGTTCTATGATCTCGACGTCGACGAGACGTAAAGAGATTAAAAAAAAAACACCAGCGATCCAAAGACTGAGCGTTAACATCATGCTCTATAGTCGTTACGTCGAGCTCTAAATACTCAAGGAGCGCAATATACAGAAATATATATTCTGAGAATCATTTGAACGGTAACACATTTCAGTACTAACGCTAAAGTACCGTATAACACGTAATAAAACACTTATCTTCTTGTAAGGCAAACGGGTCCCAATGACATAATGATATAATTGGCTTCTACCGTCAAGAATATCCCGTTTAATGTCTTGTACGATCACGGAGCTGTTAGGGGTTAACGGTTGCGATAGAATTTTATTGAGCAGGGTGTGAGATGGTTGTGGAAACGTTACGCGTTTCGAGATTGACGCGCTTGTAACCACGAGGTGTTTGACTGACCTGTGACGGCGAGCTGGACGCTGTTGCTGAGGCCCCGGGGCGTAGAGCAGCTGTACCGACCAGAGTCTCTGGGTTCAGCTCTCCGGAGGGCCAGGCGGTACTTCCAGGAGCGCTCCGCCGGGGTCACCGCCCAACCTGCGAAAGAAACGGCTTCTCAGCAGTCGCCGACTATGTTTGATCATACACTTCATCTGATATGCTTCAGTACAGTGGACAATTCGTCGCCACACCCACAGCCATCTCTACTATATTTCCATATCATGTATCTATCACCATAATAACATTTTATTTAAAAAAATGGATTACAGTCAATAGTATTATGTCTTCATTGATATTCTGATTACGTACTGTACCAATTCCTGTTACTCGGAAAAAGACGGTTAACATCCATCATATTTTCCTCTCCATCAAATTCTGCGGAGAAATTTTCGATCGGTGTTTCTCGCGTTGCCTTCCACAGCCTGTTTTGTGACGTGTCACTGCATGAACAGAGAGTGTGCTTAGTATAGTGTTTCGTTCGTGTTGTACATGGAGCACATGGTGACACACTGCATCCTTCAAGTTTTACTTCTCCATCCGTACGACGAATCACCATAAACAACGTAGAGGAACTGAGATTTTTTATCAGCCCATTAGGGAAGGTGCACTACAAACTATAGAATCGCACATGGTAGAAGACAGAATGGTTAAAATTACTTCCGACATAATGATTAGCATTATTGTCTTTTAGAGATTATGGCTAGAAAGTGGGCAAGATCTGCAGTGGAACAAATAGTTAAAGGAGGAAAGGAGAAATTTATGTCTCGGTATGCTGTAACTTTCTGATCGTGGAGAGTTAGAGAAAATTCTTATTGGCATGAACAAAACATCATTGCTGCCTTAGTTTCGTTTAACTGAACACAGAAACGTCAATTGACTGACCTGAGTTTAGACGCTTGGAAAGGTCGGAGAAGCGCCTTAATAGTTGCGAAAAGTGGCTCTCTTTACTTTAGTGGAGTGAATATATTCTCTTATATAAAACGCTAATCTGGAGTCTGGATGCGTCGTCTATAGCTACTACAGCTATTGGCTAAAGAACGGTCACGTGCCAGCCTTCACTGGCCAATCAACAACCACTGTATTACATTCGTACCATCATCTTGCTTTTCGTTTATTTACAGCTAGACGCAGAAATTCATATAAGGAAAAGGAAATTCAATATTTACGCTATTTTATCTGTATCAATTATAATGACTAGGTTAAACAATAACCTAAGTTTTGGCAGACGGTAAGAAACAATGAAGTTTATTAAAAACTCAGAGAAACGTACGTAATCGCGCAATGTATCAGTTAAATAAATAACAGTTATCAGTGTTCGAAATTATAAAAATGAATTTATTTACATAAAAACCTAACCAATACTCCGATAATCTAAGTAAGGTACTCATATCACGAAAGATATAATTAAAAATGATTTCAATTTATAATTTGCAATTCAACAACGGTATTCTTGCAGCCAAATAGTGGCGAGCAGAGATATTAGAAAATTAATGCGAGGCAATCATACGTTACAAAGTTACAATTGGTACGTTCGTTTAAATTTACATGTTGCTTTTTGTTTATTTACGACAACTAGATACAGAAATTCATACAAGGAGAATAGTATTCCATGTTTGTGTTATATTATCTGTATCAATTATAATAACTAGGTTAAAACATAACCTAAGAATGTTTTTGGCAGCAGATAAGAAACAATGCAGTTAATTAAAAACTCAGAGGATAGTTTACACCAAATTTACGAATCGCGGAATGTATCACCCAGATAAATGACCGTTATCCCTTTTTGATATTATACTTTACATCATTAAAGTAAAATTCGTTTATCAAAATAAATCATAGTCAAATACTCCGATAATCTAACCACAGTACGGTACTCATATCTCGAAGATATCATTAAAAATGGTCGATATTCGCTTTTCCATACAAGCTTTTCCAAAATAAATTCAGACTACCACCATAGGTGCTACCTGTCGTTATTCATATGAGGGTAATAAAAGCTATGATTTTCGAATGCAATGTTAGTGGAGGTTATGGCTAAGTTGACCAGAATCGCAACTGACACATTTTGTTACAGCATAATTCGCACTGAAATCAGTTTTACAAACCATTTAAACTGCTTCCATAAACGCTATTTTACTGGAAGTATTAATTAAAGCGGGTGAAAGAAGTTCCATATTTATCGTGGTGAACTGTGCCTGGACCAGTAACTAATATTACATGGATAGTAAAAGTTTTTGTGGGATTCCTAATTTGTTTTTAATTTTAGTGGTTCTATACTTCCGTCGTCATTAATTCAGTACAAGTTACTACTGAACTGCAAATGAAATATGTAGAACATTAAAAAATCAAGGCCATTAGCAATATGTAATAACAATTCCGTGTAATTAACCAACTGCAAAAAAAGTGAACTGCTAGAATATTGCGTTCAAACCGTCATTTTGACGGGCTCGAAGCTAGAACCAGCATAATGCTCAGTTGTTGTTAATGTAGTGGTTTCCAGCATTACGGTGTTGCAGAATTATTATGGTTTTATGTTACACGCCGCTCTTAGCTTGTCTTATAATGGATGATTGGATTGGTACCACGGATGGATGGATAAAGCGAAGGAGATTACCGGCTTAGTTTTCTAGCAGTCTCTATGGGAAGCTGCGAAGCTGAAAAACTGGAAAAGAGTCAATAGTGTTCTTAGCAATTTAGTTGGGCTTAGGTCAACCGGAAATGAACTAAATGAGATATAATGATGCTGTACTTAAGTTGATGATAAAAATAACTTGCGAAGCAATAGCTTTACGAAACCACGTTCTCATGCGGTACAATGCTTGAGCTTTGTTGTTTGTGTGTGTGTAAGGATTGCTTACACCACACACGAATTTGCATCAATGGGTTAACTAAGTCAATGTGTCCTCTTAAAAGAAATTCTTGTCTGTAGTTGTTTTAAAGTTCTTCATTCAATTCTTAAGAGGTTACTGATTCGTGGATAAGAAAATGACCTCTAACACAGCTCGTGATACCAACTGTTCTGCGATAAGCAACGGGTGCCATCAAATCCTCGAACAAACTGTCGAGAAGAGAATAAAACATACATATAACAGATATCAATAGTATTACATAGAGTTACTCTCCAGCACCAATAAATAACTAGTATTATTTTTTTAAAAGAAAAACGTGTCCTTCCTAGTTGCAATTTCTGCAGAAGTATTGGCAGTTCAAATGCAAAACCTACTGTTGATAATGCTTGATAGCGCAACGTATGAGGCGCTCTGTTATTACACTGATATTCCCTGATTCACGCCCCATAAATATTCATATTTAATTTTTTGAAGATATAGAGATATATGCAGCTTTCTTCCAGTTGGAGTGATATTTGAAATCTACGCTTATTTCAGAAAACAATTTTGGCCTAGTGATGCCCAGAAAAATTTTGCACCATTGATTAACACGTTATTAGATTTTCTACAATTACATTTTTCTTTCATTCATCTTCAAGTAAACATGCCTCTGTGTTCCAAAGCCTTTGGTTTCCTTTCTACGAAAGTGAATGGCTGTGTTCTTGATGCAGAAAGCGATTATGTTTTGGATGCTTCTATAATAAATATCATCCATTAACTTCAGAAACTTCGGAATGACACGACAGTGATACGTCAGTGCATTAAAGCTCAACTACTAATTTCATGTTTGATTCTTCTAATCTTTTTATATATATGTATAAAATATTTACCCGGTATTTAACATAGTTTTAATAATGTTATAATCAACTACAGAAATTTTTTCAGGATTTTAGTGGATAAAAAATAGCTTTTTAAATTCAGGTTGATTTCTAAATATCATCATTGTTTAATAAATATGTGCAGTAGTAGTCTTCCACAGACAATCGTGAATTTAATCAAAGCCCATGTCGCCGCCTACCGATTGAAACACATCTTTCTTCTTTGTCTTCTTGCCCTTTTCCTCTGGAGCAGCAGAAGCAGCTGCCGCACCTCCACCATCTGGTATTGAAGCCTGCTTCTCCCTACCTGCTTTCCATTCAGCTCAGTATTAATTTCTTCAGTCATTCTCTACCGCATCGATACTCAAAGACCTTAACATCTTCTTAATGTCAGCAGCTATTAGGTTTTCTTTTCCAAATAGGGTGTCAATCAGGAAAACGGCCACTGAACGCAATTAATAACAATCACTACCCACGAAATGTTCACGCTACCTCGATTAAACTATTATCTATTGCGCTACCAAATATTCTTTTTGCAGCTTTTTTTATTCTAGTTGCTAGCTCTTGTGTGGAAATTTCATCAAGGGAAAACTCACTTTTTTCTCACAGAATACCGCGTATACGACTTCACACGAGTTATTTATTAGGGCTGGAGAGTAACCATAAGTAATTCTATTACAATATGTTGCATCTCTAACACTCTCCTTCTGAAACTGCCTGTTCGCTTCCGTTCTCATAACTGGAGTAGACGAACGATTTGACACAATAAAATCCTCGTTTGAAACATAAATAGTCAACCGTAGAGTTCAGAGGAATTCTCTGGAAACTGCATCCCCGCAGGGGAAAACCTGCGAGTTGATTGTGAAATAGTTTTTTCATTATTAAATCAGTTATTAACAATGCAGCAATTAGAATGCGCAATGCAAATCATACAGAACTAATATCACAAATAACTGACTGCAGCTTATTTTGTAACATGTTCACTGTATGGGCAACGAAACAACATTGGATCAATTACAATAATAATGCTAATTCAGACAAGCGAAAACAAATTTCTAAAAGTTGTTTAAAAAGGGTAAAGAACACTGGTACGTTAAAAGTGGGAGAGATCCGCAGTTTTAATTTAAGCGCTAACATCCCTCAATATTGTTTCAACTCTAAAAAACGCTTGCGTGGTGAATTGGAAGGGCGGCAAACACACTTCATGTTTCTATTTCGACTTCGAGCTTTGCCTATTTCTTACGTGTGATTATCGGTCTAGGGTAAGCCGCAAAAAAGTGACAGATTTGAGATCGGCCATTTAAGTTTTGATGTTTAAGAAGAGATCGAGTGTGTCTAAATTCTAGATACAAACTTAGGAATTCTCAATATTCTTCTGGCATTGTGCTCAACACTGAGCTAGTATTATCACTACAGCTACTAATAAGGTGCTACTATGCCACGCTGAGTGTTCACATTTTTATTTTAGACAAATATACATAGTATTCACTACACAAGATGAATTAATAACCATTTTTCAGCGTTAAGTCCCCCCTCCTTTTTTTGTATTGCACTTAACACAGGATTAATTTACGGAATTTTTCCAATCAGTACCAAATCGTAAGCCAGTTAATTAATTACATAGGGATTTCCGCTCTAAGTTTAAAGTAATAACATAGCACACCTTCTGCCTTCCACACCGGATTTATTGCAATCAGGGGAACGTTGTTGACGAATAACGCGAAAGTCACCACTCGCGGCCTTTTTTAAGGAACCAGTCTGATAAACTTATAAGAATTTGGGAAATCGAAATCTGGGTGGCTGGACATCCAGCCTTAACGTTACCACTGTTCGTTGCAACCAGTAAGCCATCGAGATCTCTACACAAAATAGTCACAACTTTGAACTGATGATGCAGTGGCTATCTTATTCCTGGTGAGGATTGTTGGAAAATATCACACCGGTGTTGGTTTCTCACGAATTACATCGATTGGCAATCTGTAACTGTAATAATAGTCTCATGTACCCAACAGTTTGTTATACGTTCCGTTAATTGATTTAATTAACAACCTTCCTTGGAACTTGACTATCTAGTCTCTGACTATCTAACAATCACTTATTAGTCCGTTGATTGTAGTTTATTTCTGTGCACCAAATGATTTATGCGTCCATCAAAGTCTCCTTTTAAGCAAGTTAAATATTTTTTTTTTGTGGTGGGTTATGTCTTCAAAACGAATAACAATTCACCGAATAAAGGAAAGTACTTCTTTCATTACTTCCGAGAAAAACCCGTGTTCATCAATACTGTTGTCTCAAAATATTTCCAAAGCAGAATGAAATAATATATTTCACTTTAAAATGGAGGTTGAAAGAAATATGTCCACCTCTTCATGCATAGTATTATATGCCTGATAGTTGTTGCTTCGCTATATATCGACGGACTGTTGACGGTCATACTACACAATACCGAGCGTGGTGGTGTAACGGCTAGCGTTCTGGCCTCGCATTCGGGAAGACGGCGGTTCGAATCCCCGTCCGGGCATCCAGATTTGGGTTTTCCATGGTTTCCCAAATCACTCCAGGCAAATGCCGGGATGCTTCCTTAAAAAGGCCATGGCCGAATTCCTTCCCATTCCTTGCCCCCATCCTTTCCCGTCTCTAAAGACCTCGCTGTTGAGAGACGTAAAGCAGTTAAAAACATACTACACTACAGTGTTGTTCTGCAGTCCCAATGCGGTTTCAAAAAGAATGGAACTATTCACCGTGCGTTCTAGACCCTCAACAGTTTATGAAAAGCCAAAATTAATCAATAAAACATTGTTATTTTCCTCATTAACTTTATAGTAATTGTAAATCTAAACTAATACCTAAATGAGATTTCCATTATTATTAAAGTACTCCAAAGGGAATTAAGACTATTTGAAGTACTTTAATGCTAATAAAGAACTGCAATGAGTTGAAGATTAGTTACTGTCTGCATATATTTATAACTTCTAATATAGTCTCAAGCCCGGCGTGTGAGCAGATAATGCTGGTGCCTGGAGTTCGGTAGATCACACGTTGTACCCCCGGTCTAACAGTCCAGATGTATGATTTCCATGGTTTACCGAAATCATTCCAGGAAAATACCGAATTCCTTTTCATCTGTTGACTCAATCATCTCCCGGCTCTAATTACGTCTAATAAACGTAAGAACCAAAGAAAAGAAAAATTAATTTATTTTTAAAACTTTGGTAATTTGCTGAAACACGATATTCCACAAATCAGAAAAACAGTACTCTTCCCACAGATTCAAAATGTTCAACATTTTCAACCAGTTACAAGCGCTCCTGCCAAAGGCACATAAACGTAGGCATTGTATGGATGTGAAGAATAATTTGTAAGGCTAATATAAGGAAAATGTGGTGTATGCTATGAAGGGGGATCAAAACAGTTGTATATGGGTGACATCGTCAGCATTTCGGAGAAGAATTCCCGCTCCAATAAACAATCGTTTTTAGTAGAAATGCACGAACATACTTTATTTGGGGCGAACAGCGCTCTCGCCCACTTGGTATGCTTGAAAAGACAAAACAAAAAAAATGTATTGAGTTGTAATTATCAGCAACAAAAATGCTGTTGTTATGTGCAGTGTAAAGTGTTTTAGCCGCAAATTCTACAAAAATAAAAATACGTTTTGACTGTTTACTTCCTCTGTATCCATTAACAGAAAATATTAATGTTTAAAAGTTTCTCTTTCCATATTTAAACGATTAGTTATCTTCTAAATTTCGCCGATGTCGTTCTGAATAATTTCAGTGCATTGTTGGTTAGTTTATCTTATTTTCTGTTTGATCCTACGAATGTTTCTTGCTACCTTTGTTTACCAGCCATCACAAATTTCCTATTTATTAGTACCGCAATGAGACGTGTTGGACGTTCATATATGCATATTTAACGCTTAATTATGGTTGGCAATTTCTTCATTAGAGCTGATCAAGAATGATTAACGTACACGAAAGAAGATACTTTGAAAATACTTCTACGTGAGATTAATTGTCTAAAAACAAAATGTAATTTTGGATTGTTCGTTAATGGCAAGAATGTGTGCTCCAACGATAATCATTAACATAGAACTGGGAAGAAGTAGCTTATTATTCAGCAATATTCTAAATTACATCTCGAAATTGAACGTGGATTTGTTAATTAAAATAATGGTTTATCGAGATATATATTAATTCCATCGTTTAAATACAGTAACAATAATGATAAAGTAAATTTATACGCAAAAGGAATCACATAATAAGTAACCTTAATATTGGTTAGTTATGGTTCAATGAAAATAATTAAATCAAATTGAATAATTTTTATATTACATCTCGTTTTCCCATGCACTTTCTGTTTCTTTAAAATTAGACATAAAAGTATCTGCAAAGTTGGCTACGGTAAAGCTATTTGATACACAGGTGATGAGAGATTAGCGTACTTTAAATGAGAACCAACGTTTAAAAATGTTTCGCTTCTTACTTTTATTATTAATATCGTTTAATTATAAATCGATCTTTAATCACCAAAGGAACGTCAAGCAGAGAATAAATGCAAACTTCATTCCAAATGTATTACGTCATAGAAACATACCTCTAAGTCAACTAACATACTATGACATGGGCAGTCAAATTATTTGTATACTGAAAAATGTGCATTTTTGGTTCTGGCTGAAGTCACGAAAGTGTACCCTCTCGACTAATGTAGTTCTGGTATTTCAATATGAGCCAGGCAGACAGACTTCGTGGCCCAGGTATGCCAAAAGATCTCTAAAGTAATGGGGCACGTGAGGCAATCAGAATACACTTCAGTGTCAAAACCTTCAGAAACATAAAAGGTACTGAAGTGGCTCAAACAGTTACAAGAAATTATTTTAAAGCTTCTAGTGGTGTCATGAAATTGATAAGTAGTTTATATGAACTAAAGTAAAGTAAGATATTCTTATACTGTACTGTCATTCTGTTATTAATGCCTAAATGTTATAAAACACGACTAAAAATATGTGAAAAAATCATCCTACCCTTACAAATCGTTAGACGCACTAGCTTACGATGTTGCGCGAAAACCATCGCAGCATATATTCTTCTAGATGAGTTACAATAGTAATTTTTAATTTTTTTACATTTACATGAAAAATATATATGAAACTATGTGTTTAAAGATAATCAATAGCTTTAAGTTGTTAACTCGGGAAGCCTTTAAAAATTAGGTGAAGTGTAGCTAACAATTCTATTAGATAAAACATGAAAATTTAACTCTCGATTACCTCTAACTTTTATTAGTACTGAAACTCTGTGTAACTGATTAATATAGAGAGAGGAGTCCGAAGTATTTTAAATTATGAATATATCTCCTCCATCTGACGTTTGGATACAGTGTTGAGGAAGGGTTCAGCTGAATGAGTGTACCATTAAATGTACAGTACGTCAAACAATCTAAGAGACATTACTTAAGAGGTTAGAGAAGACAGGATCCATTAAACAAACAGTCCAAAGTTAGTCGGGCAAAATGGAGATATTCTGTACGAGGTTTTAAAAGTTTTCTCGCTTTAATACCCCACATCAGTATTCTTTCCCACTTCACAAAGAGACTTTGTTAACTTTGTAGTAGAAGTTTGTTGCGTGTAGAAGTTCTGCCTTCTTAATTTTAATATCTTTGCTTACAGGGGGATGGCAGAGGGAGGGATTTGCTTGCCGGCTCTGCAGCAGAGATCTTTAATATCGCAGGAATATGAGTCCGCCGTCATTTATCACTTTTTGTATGCTCGGTTCACAAAGAAATGTGCTAAAAGTTATTAGACGCTACATCTGATATTCACAATTTCACATTCTGTCAGTTAATCTGAAACTCTCAACTAATGCAATAACGTTCTATCCTGAAACGTTGGAAACTTTTAAACTTTAAGTCAATGGGCAATTCGTAATGGTTTCATGCGATAAGACCTTGTGCAGTTTACCGCAATTAATTATTCTGAATCTGCTTTTGATGTGTTTCCGTTGTTCGTGTAAACAGGCGTTTGTCCCCTCCGGCAATTTTCTCTCAGCCCGTCAGTACGGAACTTTTTTTTTTTTTTTAAACAAAGGGGCCGCGGGGAATATTTACTTGTCAGTATACGTTCGTGGATTGGGATTCATTAATGTGTATGGCCTGGCAGCTAACTAAAACAAGTAGGGATGATGTAGGCTAAATTTCTTTTTCCTAACGATTAATTGGCGAAAGAGACATCGCTGTGGTCGATCGATTGAAACAGAACAATGCTTTTGTTTTTCATTAGACAGCAGGCTCAACAAAGCACAAAATATGCTGGGGAGAGGAAACGAGTTTCACTATCCATCTTTTAATTGCGTAAATTTACTTTACTGAGTGCATTAAGATTTACAGCACGAATAATTTACTTCTTAAACAAAAGCTGGGATCGTAACAGCCTTTTACCAACTTTTTTTAAAAATGAATGGAAACTTCGTGATTCCGCCTTTGCTCCTTAAGTCAGCGATAAAACCCATCAAAAAACGTTTTACCCGTTTCGACAGCGTTCTTATTTCCATTGAAACTGCGTGTTTCTAAGAAACGGCACTGCAAACATCCCTGTAGTATTACTGTAAATATTTACGGCTGTTAAAAGCTAATCTTTACCTACGAAAGCCTTCGCTTTTTTTAATACAAAAAACGCTGGGACGCTGCTGATTGTTCCGTGAAATGTAGGATACCCATACTCAGTACGTCCACTGAGCCATATCAGGCGGCTAAGACAGAGGCGGCTTGTTCAGAAGGTAAGCAGCTGCGCCACCAAGCCATTTGTACCTTACGAAACTATTACTGCCACTCTAAACAGTAATCCCAGAATGAGTGAAATTAATTGAATTGATACTATTGTAGGCTCACATTGACGTACTGGGTATCATTCCGACTGTTAATTAAGAAAAAAGAAACTTCATACTAATTTTTGCTACCACAGTTGCCATAGGTTGTCACGCTACGTTTACCTTCTACATATATCAAACACAAATGACTTGTTGTTAATGTTGTATGCCTTGTGATAAGACCGTCCTGAGTAGATTGTAGACTAGTGCATCCCTGAAACCTTTTGCTACTGTCAAACTTCATTTGAGTTTGATAATAGGTCAGATAAGTTATTAAAGAAAAGTTACTTGAAAAAGAATTAAAGAACAAATCAAAAAGAGCCTACCAAATTTCTCGAGAGATCTATAACTAAAAATATCTTTCACAAAATACTAAAATACGTCATTATAAAACAATGCTGGACCAGTAATTCTTTATTCACCCTAAGCCGTGTTGCGGAATGCTAATAAAGAACTCCTGGGAGAATTTGTGAAAAAAGAGCGATAAATTATTACAGGAATTCTCGATTCCAGCCTCAAGAATGGTGAACATCAAAAGAGATCCAACAAATAAGCCTACAGTAGAATAAAGAAAATCACCGAAACAATCCGCAAAAGACGGGTACGATTCTATGGTCATCTTGATCGAATGGAGGAAAACAGGCTGACTAAAAAAAATCTTTAATATCTTTGATGGAAAAACCAAAACCATAGTGCCACTGTTTGTAAGTATCAGAGAAGACTTTCATCAGCTGGTATTAAAACACGAAGATGCCTCTATCGGAAGAAGTTAGTGACGCATTAGATAGACCGTTGCGAACAATCCAAAAGAAGACGCGGTATCCCTTGGACTCAAAAGCGTAAACAGGCTACTCAAAACGAATGGAAGACTTCTGGGACCAAAACAAAATAAAACTCGCCGCCAATTGTAAGGAGGCTTAACGTGGTCCTAGTTGGCCTCAACGAATATATGTACAGAATTAAATAAATAAAAAATTAACCATAAAGGTTTTACGGAAACGCGTGTCTCCCCTTCATTGAGTGAGTTATTATAACCTGTAAGGCTTGTCTTTGTAGTAAACTAGGCTTTTCCTTTGTGGCTGACCTGTGAGGTACTGCCTGGGGCTGGACGTCCACGTCCACTCTGGACTGCCGCTGTCCCTGGGGAACTCGCAGTCGAGTCGCAAGCCAGCGCCGGGACGCACAGAGACGCCTCCCCAGGGCTGCACAGAGGCCGCCGCCGCGGGCGCCCTCACGACGATAGTCGGCGGCACCGCGTCTGAGGGCAACAAAGGGCGACGTGAGTACAGTGGACAGCGCGCAGCACCAACAAGTAGTTGCAGCTCCCTCACATCTCAAGCGACAGTAATATAATTACGACAAACACGTTCAGCCCCTGGCGTCCAACATAAACCATTCCCACAGACAGTCATTCCAGGGAACGGCTTTTAGATGTTCATTCCATAGTCCGAATGGAAACAGACTGTTGTATGGGTCATTTACATGTTTTTCTGTGATTTTTTCCTGCGCAGCTTCCTGTGTATATTTTGATGTTTTTATGTTTCTTTCGGACTAGAGTTGTTGATCGATACTATTGAACTTGTATAGTAAATAAAAACATTCTCCAAGTTATTTTCGTCAGTAAATGAGCATTATCAAAAAGTTAAAGCACACTTCGCTATATTATAAAGCATTGTATTGAGCCTATGCCTGAATTTTGTGTTTACAGCTTCTATACCGGAGAACAACTAGAACAAAATTATGTGTTAACAATTCTTACAATCAAAAGGATGCGAGAGATATCAGAAAATACAATTTTTATTTTAAAGAAATAAAAACTTTGACGATTATGATGATTTTTATTAGTAACTAGCTTTGCCGGCATACGTTGCAATGCCTTTTATTATTTCTTAAGTTGGTACGGAGATAGAAAACTGACACTTTAACATGTACAAAATAAATGAAAGGAAATGATTTTTAACCATTAAATTAAAACTGAAAAAGTTTATTCTGGTCTTTGGGTTATACAATATTTTTGGTCTTCCGTCTTCTACAAAAGCAGAGTACTCAGTGATGATCGACAGGTAAATATGAATGTCAAAAATCGGATAGAACTGTAGCTTTGTATAAAGAACATCGACAATAATTAATGGAGTGGAAAGAGGTGAGAGGGGTAGGGTTCCTGAAAATAAAATTTGGACAGTATTTTTCAGTTTGTTTTAAGGTATACGTGTGCAAAGGACCATTGAAATCGGATGGTCTTTTATTTTAGTTATGGCTTTACACCTCGTCGACGCCGAGGTCATTAGAGGCGGGATGGGACTGGGGACAAGCAACTGGAAGGAATTCGGCCACGGTCTAATGAAGGAAGCATCTCGGCATTCGCCTGGAGTGATTTGGGGAAACCATGGAAAACCCAAATCTGAATGCCCGGACGGGGATTCGAATCGCCGTCCCCCCGAATGCGAGGCCAGAGTGGTAACCACTCACCCACCATGCTCGGTGAAATCGCATGAAATCTGTAGGTACGTATAAAGAACGTTTACAAAAATTAAGGTGGAAAGGGGTGGTGTATCGGAAAACCAAACATACACACAATCGTCGATATCGGATAAAAATTGTGGGAATGCATAAAAAATATTGAAAAAAATTATGGGAGAGAGACATTGGGTTATTGCTAACCAAATGTTTACAGTATGTTTCTGTTTATTTTATAGTTCATCTGAAAAGAACGATTGACGGATAAAGTCTGTGGGTATGTATAAAGAACGTTTACAAAAATTAAGAGGGTGCAAAGGGGAATAGAGATAGGGTTTCTGAAACCAAATGTTGACAGTATTTTTTTGTTTATTTTAAGGTATACTTGTGCAAAGTTCTATCGAAATCGGATAAAAAAATGTGGGTCTGTATAGAATTAAGGATTGTAAAGGGGAAGAGGGGGTGATTTTTTTTTTTCAGAAACCTTCGAACGCGGGCACACAATACCTCACCAAAGTTTCATCGTAATGGGATGAATGATATAGGAACGCATAGAATACTAATATACAAACAAACAAACATTATTTTTTCTATACAAGATTTTAATTTATATTACTGTTTATTACTATTTTACTCTGTTGTATTAGGTTAGTTTGTATCATATTACCGAGCGTGGTGGATGAACGGTTAACGTTCTGGCCTCGCATCGGGAGGACGCGGGTTCGAATCCCCGCCCGGGCATCCAGATTTGGGTTTTCTATGGTTTCCCCAAATCACTCCAGGCGAATGCCGGGATGCTTAATTCAAAAATACCATGGCCGAATTCCTTCCCGGTCCTCTGTCCCCAATCCCATCCCGCCTCTAGGGATGACAATAGCTGTCGACAAGGCGTAAAGCAATAATTAAAAAAAATGTGTCATATTCGTTTGTAATCAAAGGTTTATGGTAACCGAAATACGTGTTTAACATTTAATATCCTCCACTGTTTTACGTGAGCATAAGTGACAGCGAACACTATTGTAGTTTGATATATTCTTCACGGGAAACTAACCGAGTTAAATTGTTGCTTAGACACAATATTTTCACAACTATATTTCCCGTCGTCATCTTCAGGTGGAGAGTAAATAAACAGCAAAACTTCAAGTTTAAAGCTTGTTAAGACCACTTGACAAAAAATTGTGCTGAAATAACAATTTAACACTGTTAATTTCTCTTAAAGACTATCTTAACATACAACGCCGAGAAAAACTTTATTCATTTGCACTATCGTTGCTGCTAACATCAAAGTATCGTTACGGGCGCATGAGCACAACGTTGCGGCGCGGATAGCTAGCAAAACTTTCCCTACCATGCCCAAAGAAGTCGCACTTCAAAAACAAGACAAAAAATGTGTACTTTTTTTTTAGCTGTTCAACAATTACATGAAAAACATCAGTGTCTTGTGAAATATAATTGAACTGAAATATAAGGCTATAAGCGAATGTAAACTGTAAGCTAAACGCTATTGAATATTTTAGCTGCCAGCAAAAGTCTGGTATTACCAGGATATGAGAATATGACTGCATTGTAAAAGTCTATTGACTGAATAAATATTCAGTCACTCTCAAATAGAGTGGCGTTCCTTTGAGGATTAGGTTAATTACAGCTTTATGAGGGCCTTACCGTAGGTGTAGTCCTTAAGGGCCCGAGGTACGTGCAATTAATAGTTGGTTTGGTTAATATACAAATAACAATAAAAATTGGATCCACATATGTAAGAGGTCCGTCTAATTGTTTTTGGTTCAAGGGTTGAAAAAGGTTGAGAAACGCTGCCAACCAAACAATGCTGAGTCCGGTAATACGAAGATGGAAAGCTTCTGTTTGTTGGAGTTGCTCGGTGGTCGCAGAGGAACTCAGAAGCAGTTCGAAAAGTTTTGTATGCGACAGAGATGCTGTTTAACTCGAGCAGGCACACTCGACAGAGAAGTTTGCGATGCCGGATTTTGTGAGAAGCCGTGAATTATTTATTTACCTGTGAGGTTGGATGGCCTGCGGGGGTCACAGTGTCTCCAGACATAGGTGCTTCCAAATCCTCCACCTTGCAGCGACCACTCCTGGGAACCACAGCAATGCGTCACCGTTGCCTCTCGCAACACCTCCCCGAATACCTGCAAACATAACATGGGTTTCACATACAACGGGTCTAAGTTTCACATCAGCTACCAAAATTTTCTGGTCTTATTCCCGAAAAACCCAATTTTATCATTCCAGGATTCTACACTAGTGGCAGTTAAAACATTTATAATTAAAGCCCCACCTCCCAGTCTGGAATACATTATACGGACGCTGATTGGAAATTCACTGACGCAATCATCTGCGACGTTAAATGTTACTTATGATTGAAGAGTGCAATTAGTAACTCAAATAATACCGCTGCTCCGACAAATTTATTCCAGTTTTGATGGACTTACGGGAAGCTTGGAGGTTGAATCATCGTGATAATCAGGATGATCCAGATTTGGTTCCTACATCAGTCATTCTGTGGCTTTCATCAGTGTACTACCATGCCTCGGTTCGCTGCAGAATATAAATAGCTCCCGAAAAGTGTGCTAATCGTTGGATTGACGTCACCGGAGTTCCTGCCGCCAGCGTGGCCGGTCCGATGGGGGCTTGCGTCCCGTGTTTATCTGAGCAGGCATCACCATATTTGCTCAAGCTGAAGCCCACTGAGCGCGTTCATATTATTGGCTCTGTTTTTTTAACGCTTCTCTGACCCATCTGGACTACCATCTGCTTTCCTGAACCACCACACTAGACTCTTAGAATATAATAGCTTGCCCACTGTCAGCTGAATGCTGTGTTAAACTGATTTGCTGAAGTCGTTATTTTGTGTGTTCAGTTAGCGTTTCCTTGGCTATAGGTCCTGTCTCGTCGATATACATGGCCACAACTACAGGGTATTTGATACAGAACCTAGTGTCCGTAATTTCCACCTTTTGTCTTTTACCCATAGAAGCAGATAGGAAATGTTCAGGTGTTCTACATACCGGACGTATGTTTTACTTTTTCAAAAAGCTGCCAATCTTGTCTGTTACCCTCTGAACATAGTGAGACACTGCCATGGATCTGTCCGTTTGTCGTCTTCCGGTGCTGAAGTACTTGAGATTCAAGCGTTTCTGTGACCTTATTGATAACGTCAAGGCTGTAGCCGTTGGCCAGAAACGTCTCCTTTCAAATGTGTCTCAGCTTCTATGCTCGCTTCTTCAGTAATTATGGGTGCACGGACGGCTAAAATTATTAAAATTTCTTGTTTCATTGCTGTATGGGGTGACAGGTTGCATACAGACAGTGGCTTTCGGCTATGCACTGTTTCTCCAAATCAATCCACGCAATGGTAGGACGATTGCTTCATGCAGATCAAACCAATTTCTTTCTCTTTTTATAATACAATTCTAAGTTATTTCATCTAGATAGTGACACAAAAATAAAGCAAATACAAGGACGGTATCCATTTATAATTATAAATATAATGTAAGAATGTTTCAGTAACTAGCTTCAAAGTCCACTGACAAAGATCATGAAACGTAGGTGGAAAAACCTTAAACTTGAAAGAAAGAAAGTATAATTCTTAAAAAATTAATGTGAAAATGTATCTCTGTGATACGGAATAAAAGAAAAGCCGTCTGCAGAAAGCACTTAAAATTTTTAAGGTTTATAGTCCTCTAAAAATTTTTGCAGTGTTTTAATTAAAAGAAACAGTGACATGTGAATTATTTTAATGTTAACTCAATAAAGTTTAAGAAAATTGTCATTTTTGAAAGTATCTGAACTCTTTGAGAGACGGCTATGATATGGAATTCTATTTATCTAAAGGCGAAATCTCTGTCCTCACCAGTTTCACATACAACAATGATATATATATCCTATGAAAATGCTATTTTGATGCCATCGAGAGCTATATACCGAAATATAAGCCTAATGTTTTATTACTGAGATCATATAATTGATTATGTGGGGCCGAGCCAGGTGAGTGAGCTGTAATGTTGTGGACTGGCATTCAAATCACCGTCCAGCTATCCAGATTTATTTTCCATGGTTTCCCAAAATCACTCAATACGAATGCCGAGAAGGTTCCTTCAAAAGCCATTGCTGAATTCGTTCCGTTTCTTCTCCCCGCTCCTCCTATAGACGAGGCGTAGAGCCAGAAGTAATAAAACAAAGTAATTATAGACGCTGATTTCCTGGAACTGTAGTTAGAGGTTATTTCATTCAGAAGCTGTATATTGAGACTTAAGAGTTAAGATAAGATCTTTCTACTGTCCCATCATTCCATGCAAGTCACCAAAAAATTTAAAAAATTGGAACATGATCTTTCGTCGATTGATTGTAAGAGGATTCTTCCTGATTAATGATTAGATCGCACCTGGAATAACATCTCTGATCGAAAATCGGGGACTAAAATCACAAGTTCTGTCCATACAGCGTCAAAGTACTAGTTATTAGATTCGGTCAAATTTAAATAAGTAATGTTTCTCCCCACAAGATCTTTCTTGAGTAAATGTTCTATATATTGCGTTTCGTTACTCTTCAGTGTAAGTAAATTATGCGGAAAAAATAGGAATGGTAAACCAACACACCCAAAGCCTCACAGGCAGAAAAAAAAATGCTTATTTTTCTTCCCGTGCACTTAAATGAAATGTTAAATGATAGTGAGAAAACTATCACAGAAGTTATGAATTATGCATATCTGGGGTAGATTTATTTACAATGAACTCAAGAATCTGATACATATTTTTATGTACTCATTACATTTATGATTCATTATTTCCTTGTTTTTGTTATAGTACTGTAGAGAGGATTCTGAATATGTGATGTACTTTTATGTGCACGTCTTTTGAGATGTTCTTTTTTAACGGTAGGTTTTCGGTGCTTACGGTCTGACGGTGCTATGAAAACAAGAAGTCTTCCGGATGTACTCTAGATGTTGTAAGCTTTTTCCTCTGCCTCTCGAAAGTACATCGCCGAACACGATTACAGTAATCTTAACTGTGAAAATAACAATCAAGAAAATTAAAATAATCACTTTCAGATTATATTAACGTAGTGATACACGCCACCCTTAGTCCAGTATGTGCCTAATGATATCAAAATACCACCTACAGCCTTAATAATTATAACTGTTATATTTCTTTACTCTCAGGAGCACCCGTGGATGAAAGTTTTTCTTTCAAGTCAAATGAACTGTCTTTGTAAATGATCACTGTACAGCTAAGTATTGCCATAAATTTCTGTTGCATGAGCATACTGTCGCTTAGATGTCGCTGTTCTTTGTGTGTACACGGGAGAGAGGTTCACAAAGCCTGAATGAGCATTCTTCACAAATGGCTGCGCCGTACTCATCTGATGCGGATAAAGAAAGCGAGTCCTTACAGTAGGCCCCGCACGGCATGAAAAAGCCTTTAGTAAGTTACTTCATTGCGGGGGATAGACTGCTATAAATGAGAAATCCTTCAGAAATGCAGAAGACGAGGCGTATTATTTTCTTTAGAACAAGTACTGAGGATCATATTTTGAATAAGAATGAACGGAAAGAATAATAATTTTTTAAAAGTATGACCCATTGTGACTCAAGGAACTCTTCTTTATTTAGTTAGATGTCAATTTAGAAGGAGGAGCCGCCTTGAAAGAAATGTAATAAAAAGGTTTAGCAGAAATGATGCAACCATGTAGCGTTCTTGCGTAGAAGTTGTATTTGCAATTGTCGTTTATGACACATAAAAAAACTGGGAAATACTTGAAACAGAATCCCGTCGTCCGGATTACGTTACGTATTTATTACAATAATTTGTAACTTGGATTCATGTGATAGAAAATATTTTTCGTGGTAAAATGGTATGAGTCCACAAAGAGGATAAAGCAATACAGAGTAATTTATTGGTCATTTACATGAAAACAGTAAAATCAGTAAATAGGAAGCGTATATTTTACTAGAGAAATAAAAATATACAACAAAGAAATACTTTCGTAGGATCTGAAGAAACAAATAATTACAACGGTTAAAAGTTTAAACAAAGGTACTTGTATTTACAGCAGATAAAGATATATTGAAAACTTTCAGGACTTTAAGTTGAATTCAGAAAAAGTGAATAAAATTATCCTAAGAATTTTCTTGAGCTGTGTGTGTCTTGTCAAAAAAGTTTTGGATACGATTCATCTGAATTCCAGGGAGCAGCAATGACGAAATTAACAGTGTAGTAAATGAAACTACACAGAATTCCTCAAAATTATTTTTATAATACCGTTGAGAACTTTTATTTCGAGTGCTGGGCGGGAATCTCTATCCCAATCGATTTTGGCTTCTGAATTAATTGAGGTCACTGCTGTAATTTGTCTTAGAAGATCTTTCATCTTATTACTCATTAAGATATGTACCATATACATTTTGAAAACATGGATGTCTAGAAACTGCAATAACACTGCACGAGCGATGAGGAAAATAAAACAACGTAACAAGGTGAGGTTATAAGTATCACTTAAACAAGAAACACTAAAGGATCTGAAGCATCTGGAATTAAATCCTCTTAAACTTTTAAGAACCCCGAGAGGCGGTGGTAACAAGTGTTTAAATCTGTTGCCTCTGAAAACAGTTTCTGTCTAGTGGCGCTCTTCTGAAGAGATCTCGACCAAGGTAAAGACTGCTCCGGTCAACGTTCACATAATTCGCTCATGCAATTTAAAAGTATACATTTCGTATTTTGTTTCAGCTTTGAATTTTGAAATCATTTTAATTCTAGATCGGCTTGGTAATTGTTTGATCTTTCAGTCCAGACAAAAGTTAAAATACTGGTCTTTAACCCATCAAAAATAAACAAATTTCTACCATCGCTATCTGAATTTCTGGATGCATTTTAGGAACTGTGGTGTCGTGATCTACAGACGCGAGTAAAATATGGTTTTTTTGCCGCCATTTTAACAGGAATACCATTAAAACTACAAATGTTCATCTAAAAATTCTGGAATATCACTTGACATTGAATTCTGTGACTATTTCATTATAAATACTCCATTTTACTAAGTATTTGCTTCTCAGCAAGAGTTAGTACAGAACCCTGTACTGAAATCTAGAATTATCCTACAGTTGACTACTAAGTAAATTTATGGACACAATATTTCAGTCAATACTTCTCTTAACAAATTAAGACCATCGTAGAAGTACTAAGTAATGCTACAAATTATGAAGATAAACATCTGATAAGTGTGTTGTTAGCTGGTAAACTTGTAATTTTTTTTTTATGAAATGAGCATTATAAAAACGTACGATAAGTCATTCAGTTATCACAGGTAGATTAACAATTAATTATTTCTATCATTGGCTACGCTTGCCTGCTTCTTTCAGGACTGTTGTTGACACTGCGCATCAGCAGTAATGGTATGACCACAGCTAGGGCTTTCCTCTTTCTTCGTTTACTTTACTCAGCATCAGTGCTGATTTCAGGAATAATTACACATAAACTGGTAAAAATAGAAGTACCCTGGTAAGCTCATTTTCTCCTCTAGCCACGAAAATGTTATGTACAGACCGGTTATTGATACGATGTTAATATAACTGCTCTTTTCCCACTTCTTTTAATTATTTAATTACATTTCCACCACGTATGATTATTCTACTGATCCTATATCGAATCCAAAATTGTTGCTACGATTGACGTTGGATCGAGGGAAAAGTTCGTGGAAGATGTGATAGTGAAGGACCCAACTGGAAAGGATCGTAAAATATAAAGGCATAAACCAATTTTTTATTAAAACTGCGTCTAATAACTAAATATCTAGATAAAAGTGAATTTCGTAATATTGCGTCTGTTATTCATCAAAAACACGGTGTTCATGAAAATCTGTCGTATGCTTAGTTACAGATTCATAAACAAATAGATCATATGCGAAATTCCTCAGCAGATATCAAAACTGTAAAAGAGGAGCTATATTTTAAACGATTACACTGTGTTGCGTATGTTTTTGCATACCAGATAAAGTAAAACGAACCCCGGTAAGATCGTAGTAAACAGTAAAACTAATTATATTTAATTTCAAACTTAAAAACTAATTAGTTTGGTAAGGAGTTGTTTTAAAAATCCGTTCATTTATCTTCTAATTCCAATTTAGCTACGTCGAAAATGAAGTCATGATGATTCAAAGTTTAGGACAAATATACCTTCATACCGTGTATGATATACGAAAAATCTGCAGAGAGTAATGGTGTAATAGAGATTGTCAGAAGACAGAGACGCATAGAGAGAGTAAAATGTACCAAAAACAAACTTATTACTAGGCAGAGCAACTACTAAGTATACAGTGATACACTAAAATGATTATTAAAATGAAATAATTCTAATTTTGGGTTTCAGTTATATGTATTTTACTTGTGATAAATTGTGGGATTGAACTGAAACTAGAGACCAATGACAGTATTACTAAATGATCCAGTACGAATCATTACTTTATTTTCAGTAATTGGTACATATTTACTTACAATATGTTCGCAAGCGTTCACTCAGAACTGGTAGTTGATATATTGTTAGCTATCATTTCACTATATAATCCTTTCTAAGTGTAAGTCTGAAGATAGTCGGAAATCATTGTGTATGCGCGTGTAGTAATTAGGAATTTTGTGATTGGCTGTGGCAAACACACCATTCAGAAGCGGAAATTTGCAGGCCACTTCTATGGTTAGTTTTTCCTATGTATGTTTCAACTTCTGAAGTCAGACATTCTCAGGAACTACTACACTAATAAAATATTTGGAAGCAATAGATATTAGTTACTTCAACTTGTAATAACACTTCTATTATTCGGGGCTTCACTTGGCTTTACAATGGCGACGTTAGTGCATTTAGTTGTTCTGGAGAATTTTAGCGTAATTATGGTTTGGAAAGGGAAGAGCCATCTAGGTGATGGACAGAACTATGTTGATATGGAAGCTTAACAGAACAAATTCAGCGATTTTGTCACTCACTCACTACTCACTAACTCACTGATGATCATCAAAACTCTAAGGTGCTTGCCGTTGTCGTAGAGAGCTGAAATTTGGTACACAGGTGATATTTTACCCACATTTTACAATAAGTCTGAAACTCGTAAATTTCCACATATCTACCTCTTACCTACCCTCAACGTGAAATCGCTTTCTAACCTAATAACTTATACCTCAAATTTTCATTGTAAAGTGATCTTACTAAGTTTAACAAATGTGTTAAATTTCACTTGTTTCCTTTCCTTACTTAGGAAGTTAGTGAGATTAAAAAATTTATTTCGACCACTACACCCCGACATCAAAATTGCACTGCACTTCCAGTATTCTTACAAACAAGTAATTTGGTTCACATATATTGTTTCATCCCTAAATCAAAATAAAATTCTAATATTGGTGTTTTCCCCCGTATTAGTTAATTACAGTCCCAAACATGGAAAATTCTGACACATATTTGTGGGTTACTTGCTTTGCTCCGGATGAAGACATATGCATGAGATTTTTTTAATGCATAGAGATCAGCAAGTTTAAGTAACATATTAAATTTTACTTTGTTCCTATGCTTAATTTGGAATTTACTCGTTATTTACTTATGGTTGTAGTTAAACCAGCGGCAATCCACATTGCTCGGCTACGGCGCACACCCATTGTTTTCAGAGAGGGTGGTATTGTTGGTAACGTATATTGATGTCTTCCATATTTTCAATGGAATCATTTCACTTGAGCAACGATTCAGGATAAGTGATCAACGTACAAACAGATATGAGATCACACAAAAACAATTCTTGTAAAAATCGTCCAAGTCTTCTGCTTGTGTAGTGACAAAAAGATATGAGATCTTGTTGGCAGTGTGTATTCATTTCCCCTTCTGAAACAGAATGGTTTATATCGGTGCTACAGATCGTTTATTGAGAAGAAAAAAGTTGTCGTGACTTGGCCTTTATGCATGTCATAATTTAATCTGAAATGAAAAGAACAGGACATTCTTTTCAAATTCGAAAAAGTGCGAGGTAAATCTTGGCTTTCTTGTATTTGTAAATTTGACAAAGCAACACGTTTAAGGTATTTATATAGGTTTACTAAAACATGGCATGCATAATGGACAAGTTACCACAATTTTTTTATTCTATATAAACGATCTGTAACACTGATAGGAACCATTCTGTTTCAGAAAGGGAAGTGAATACACACTGCAAAGCATATACTTGGCTCAGAACAAGATCTGCAAACTTTTTTCACTACACAAGCACGAGACCTGGCCTATTTTTACAAGAATTGTTTTTGTGGGATATCAAATTGTGCCACTCTTTACGTCTACACGTTTGTCTCATTTTTATTCGGGCATTACGGCACGTCGACATTGAAATGGTTTGACTGGGAGTTATACTGTTATCATCGAAGAAATTGGACTGTATTTTACAAGGTCTTACGGTTGATAATTTGATACTAGAATCGTCTGTAGTGAATTCTGGAAACGCTGGAAAGTTCAAGGCTAAATTTCCGAATTAAGGTTTGATGCAAAGTTTTTGTAAATCGAACACCTGAAGAGCTAATTATAGTTTTTGTACAGTATGTGGGGGATATGGTTATCAAATAATTGGATTGATACTAAATCATATTTTAATATTTATGTTTTTGTTTGGGTTACGTTGTTTAGATAGTGTAATCTGACATAATCCGCTTTTAGACGGCCCATGTTGCTTACAGTTTTTACAATACTGTCAGTGCTTCAATATTTCCTTCGACTTGAGCTGCTACTTACCTCATTGTAAGGGTGGACTGCCGGCCGCCGGGCGCCTTGTTCGTGGCATCTCGCAGCGCCACTTTAAGCCAGATAGGCAGCGCGGCGGCGCCTGCGGTAAGCGGATTGCGCGCAGAGGTCGAGAGGTGAGCGCCCACGGACCAGCAAACGCTATGCTCCTCACCGACTTCTACCTCAGCTTAGCCCGCCCACTATCCTCTTCGAGGTAGATGTGCTAGTGAGTAACTCCCTAACGAGCGATCCTTCCAAGTCCTCCTGGACGGCTAAAACAGGACTCGACTCTCGAAACAAACAAATCATCAAAGTCAGTGCTTTCCGAAGCCAGTTACGTTTTCGAATAGTCTCCATACCAAACACTGCATATGATTGCACAGAAAAATAAGGTATTTAGGGACAGGCAGAAGATAAATCTACAGAAGTTAAACTGGAAATTGATGCCGATCATTTCCGTTAAACTTTTACAGAGCAAATGGGTGACTTATGCAATAACTCATGTAGATTAGTTGCAAACACAGTATCTGCTTTTTTTTTAAATTATCGTTGTCTCGCGGTGGTTGTCAACAACAGCAACAAAAGTTTAAAACTGTTCGGAGTCGGCGAAATCTCAAACATGCATCCTACAAAAACATTTGATAGTAGTGGTAGTGTGAGACAAGTCGCTGCTGTGGAACTACGAACTTGCGCGTATTAATTCGCGATATAAAACTAGCACTGAAGATGTCTTAAATAAAGAAACGAGTTTTCAATAAAAAGCATTTGTTTTAGTTGCAAGACAGAAGAATAACAAAACAAAAAAAAGGGGTTAGCATAGCAACTAAGTACCTCGGGCCAAAAAATCTCCAACAGAAAAATATATTTGCTGGAAATCATTTTAACATCCACTATCTTTTGCAGGACTTCACTCACTGAGATCAGAACAGCTGATCTCTTATCAAACAGGGACACTGGATACCAGCTTAATGTGGCCTGGGGCCCGGCAATCATTATGTTAAAGAAGCAACGTGCCGGAAAAGTACAGGATCTGGACTGACGTCTGACATACGTCCTCCACCGTTTCCGTGGTAACGTAGTAACAAACAGCAGCTTGACGTTGACGTCAGCTGGTCGAAAATGACGACGGAGATTATATCTCTCGAAACACCATTTGTTGACATAGCTGGAAGCTATAGAGTATTTTATCAGTCTTTGATTTCATAAAATACTAACTGCGTCTATGTTTAGTGAAGGAGAGATCTAAATAAAGAAAGAGATAAGATACACCGCGCACAAGGATGGGTTAAAAAAGGACCTCCCTAAAACTCAGTGTAATTTGCGAATGGATTTAATAGGGTCCGGGAAAATTACGATATAAACTTTTTGTATGACATATTTCTTTCAAATCTAACTGACCCGACAAACGTTGTCAGTTTCAAAGTTCAAAAAAATTTTGTGACTGTTTGGTGAATTTGTGAAAAGCTATTGAAAATGTGTAAAGAAAGTACTAATAAAAAACACCGAGCATGGTGGTGTAACGGATAGCGTTCTGGCCTCGCATTCGGGACGACGGTGGTTCGAATCCCCGTCCGGGCATCCAGATTTGGGTTTTCCATGGTCTCCCAAATCACTCCAGGCAAATGCCGGGATGCTTCCTCAAAAAGGCCAAGGCCGAATTCCTTCCCATTCCTTGTCCCCATCCTTTCCCTTCTCTAAAGACCTCGCTGTTGAGAGACGTAAAGCAGTTAAAAAAGAAGAAGCAATTTCTGAGTCATTTATTAACGATTGTGTCCATGGATATTCAATTTGACGAGGATTACACTCAGAAGAATATCAATGGTAAATTTTACATTTGAAATGAATTCTATCGGCACTACGCCACTGAAATGCTGGAAATGTGTGATGTGCCTGGAATATGATCGACTTGGAAACATGCAGTTTTGTTCCAAAATTTTGAGTCCCATTTAAATTAAGTTAGAGTATCATGATAACCAAACGATTTATTTTCGGCTCCACGTCAATACGTCGGAACCTACAAATATTGTCCTATCGGTATGAAATTTGGCACACACATTCCTTAGGCGATAATATTTGATTTAAAGTGTATAATGTAAGCTTCGAATAAGTAGAAATGAAGAAAAATCCCTCGAAATGTGGGTAGATGCATACATATTATTACGCAAGTAATTCACGTTACTAGCTGTTGACATTAATTCCACGTGTTTTTAAGTCTTCATTATTGAATAAAAACTGCTTTCCACATGCCAATTGCAGATAAGTAATAAGTAGAAAATCATGTAATATTTACAATTTATCTGTGCGGGCTGACATATTGTTTTTCAGTGCTAAGATACATTGCATGGCAGCCTACCTTACAGGGAAAAACATGGCGTCTACCGTAACGAATGATTGATACACAGCATTTAAGTTGGTTTAATCTTTTGCTAATACCAGTTGTTGTTAGGTTGAAATGCAGCCTGGACCAAGAATTAAGAGTAAAAATACACAGAATAAATATCGACATGTAATAACGTGTATTTCTTGCGTAATAACATATATGCGTCTACCCACATTTCAAGTGATTTTACCTTATTTCCACACACTGCAAGCTTACGTTATACACTTTTAATCAAATATTATCTCCTAAGGAATGTGTGTACCAAATTTCAGACCGATATGACAATTTTTGTAGGTTCCGACGTATTGACGTGTTACCTTATTTTCTTCCATTAAATTTTAAATCTCAGTCTCAATGTGTTTTATTTCCATTTTGATTTCAATCATCGCACCACCAAACCGGTTTCATAGATCTTGCATTGTTCCGTCTAATGACTCCCAAGACATTTTGTGTGCCATCGTACATTCAACCCAAACGATCACTTTTCATTGCTGCAAAAAAACTTTAACATATTCATATTCAACGGCAACTTTAATGCTGAATGAAATGGTTGACCACCTATCAACGATGTAGCTACAATTCCTGATGAAGCAAGTGCAAGTTTAATTTCATTCTGCGAGCGAATCGTTACCAAAATCAATGAGATCAAAAAAGTTTTCCAGTTTTACCATGAGCGTCCTAGAAGAAAACCCCTCTAGTTCCATTATTCACAACTTCCATGAGAGTGTAGTGTGCATATTTTTGTTGGCGATACAACAGCGATACGTTCGTTAGAACTGATTCTCCCAATGCATAACAATCATAATGTTTTTCGCATTTCAACTCTTGATGCATCCAACGATTGGGCGCTGCCGTGACTAATTAAGGTAAAACCTTGTTCGATATCTTCAAGCCAATGTCGTCCAATTAATATCAACGTAAGAGAAATTAAATCACTTCATTTTTTGGACAGATCGGAAAACAACACAAAAATAAAACCAAAGATAATTTTATGTTAATTTATGCTTGAATGCGTTTTCAAGATCTACTAGTTTTTTCAACTTTAATTCCGCGAGCATAAAGAAAAAAAGAAAAAACTAATAGCGCATATCCATTGTTCTAATCGTGAGTTGTTGTCATGTGCTCATCCAAACATAAAAATACACTTTCAGTTTTCACGAATTTTCCCGTCAACTATACCAATATTTTTCTCTCTCTAGAAACCTTATGGGACTATTACGAACTGTTCTCTCTAGAAACCTTATTGGACTATTACGAACAGTTTTATTAGCCAATCGGTCCATAAAAAAAAACTTTTAATTTTTCCAATTTTCCCGGCATCTTTTCCATGTATTTTTTTCTCTAATAGTTTTATTCGGACTATTAAGAACACTAAAAAAATTAGCTAACTGAGCCCATAGAAAAAACCACTTTCAGTTGTTTCTTAATTTTCCAGTTTTCCAGGAAACGTTTATAATTTTTTTTTCTGCATGCACTTTATTCGAACTATTACGAATATATTTTTAAAAAATAATTAGTGGAATCGGTACATAGAAAAAAGCAATTTCAGATTATTTCGTCAATTTTCTACGCAACTTTTCGTTTTTTTCTTTCTCTAAACACGTCATTTGGTCTATCATTAACATTAAAAAAATACTAGCCAAATCGTTCCATAGAAAAAGTACTTTCAGCTTTTTTCAATTTTACCTGCAACTTTTCCAAATTTTCTTTTTCTATAAACCATATTCGGATTACTACGAACATTTTTTTTTAATTTAGCTAAATACGCCAGCCGTTTTAAGTGAAGCGATTTATACCAAAGTTTTATTTATATAAATTATGAGGCACTTATGTTCATTTTCAATGTCAGGTGCAATATAAAAGACGCATTCCAAAACCTAAGTAAAACGGATACGAAATGAAATGGAATACCTACGCCCTCTACAATTCCACGAGAGAGCAGCGTCAGAAACGTTATTGTAGTCTCACTTAAAATCAAATGATTTTTATCGGCATGAAATTTTTTTACGGGATGCACAGCCACATGGTTTGATAATGCCAAGTGAAAATTTCGTCACTGTATTTATAAAAAGATATTTTAGACGAAACAAACTGGAAATAACCTTGTCATAAAGCCATGAAGCCCTTCTACGGAAAAATGCTGTCGACCAAATATGTTGAACTGAACTGTATACAGTATACTCCTCACGTTTCAGAATCCGCTTCTCTTCCTGATAAGAAATTTTAATTACAAGCAGCCAAAAATATATATTTATATGTATTGTTTTCTTCTACCCAAAATGCATAATTTTAGGCTTTGATAATACTTTAATAGTAATTGTGTATCTGAGTTATCTGCCTCTTTAATAAATAGTTAATTCAAAACAGTAACTTCACGTCAAACACTCGGAAAATTCTGTTGTATTACGATTATAAAACACATTAATATTGAACGATTTTCCTTATTTACGTACAATTATCCTTATTTTATTATATGTTTTTAATGTTAACATGGATACCTCTTGTTTCCATAAGTTCTCCCTCTCCATCATCAATCACTTTTTCAAATGTTTATATTTTACCAAGAAAAGGTAAGTATTCCAAACAGATACTGGAATATTGTAACTATTAATTTTTTAAATTTTATCAGCTAGTCTTGTGGTAGGCTATCAATTAAAAATTAAAGTGTGATATCCTTGATCAATTGAGGGAGCCCTAGAGATTAGATAGATTAAAGAATCGATTCAGTTTTGAGCTTCTGCAATGCGATAGTCTCCTTCTGTACCCGAAGAATAAGCTTATTTTGCCATCACAGTGTATTATTCTGTAAACTAAACCCACGATAATGAACTAAATCGGTTCACACAAACTTAATCTTTCACTGTACTTTTTTAGGCATGGGACGAAGATATAATATATACTAAAAAGTTTTATTAAAATCAAAATGACGCTTGACTGTTATTACCTCTTTTAAATTGGGTATTTGACTACTTCTTGAAAATGGTTTTAAATTGTTTATTGGTACACCTTATTACCATAGTGAAGAGATTTTTTGTCGAAAGTTCATTATTTTGCGTAAAATTCAAAGTTAAAATTTCAAGAGTTTTAAAGTCCGCCAAAACGCTCCTTCGCTGCCTGGCGCGTGCAACATCAGTCGTGACGTCACACGTCTGTAAACGATGCCGCATCGAATGGAGTGTTTCCTATTACCCAAGTTTTCGACTATTTTTATTGTTGGTTGCTGGTTATTTCTTGTTCTTAATGAAAGTTCGTTTTGAATATAAATCGACAACAATTTGTAAAATCCTACAGCGGAAAAATATTGAAAGTAGACGTCTTATTTGTGGGGCTAGGTTATAGAAACAACCACTGAGTTTTATTCTGTGGAGCTTAAAATGTAACAACTGCAATTTGATGTTGTGACAAAGTCACTAACGATTTTCTGTGAAGCTCGTTTACACCGCAATTTTGTAGAGTTAAATGTAATACGTTATTTAAGGCGAGAATTATTAGGGTTAGGGTCCTAAGGTTCGATCCGCCATTCAGAATAAGCTCAGTTTGTTTCATTTTGTCATTTTCTTCGGCTACTAGTTGCTGTTGATTGCATCGCATAATAATTTTTTCCCGAAAATCCACCAAAACATTAATTTAATTTTCTTTTTTCTGAAGGTTTCACAACTTTTTGGATAATAAGCGAATTAAAACCATTTGAAACAACCAAATAAGATTTCAAAAAGGAAATTGAACATTACTTGCACACCAAAAACATTTTTTTAAATTCATTGCACATTAAAAGTAAATACCGCCTAATAACGCAGTTTATGTCAGGAAGGTAACCCGCAGTTGTATCGTCACGTAAAAATTCCAACGAAATGGACACAAAGTGTTCCGGAACTATTGCAAGATTAGCATGAAATTTCTACAAGTGATGTCACTTCTAAAATAAATTCCATTATTTACCGCCGTGCACCTGTATTTTGTGCGTGATATTCTCTCTCTGGTAAGTTTAAAAATTAAAAGATTTCATGTATGGTAGCAATTTGTTTCAAACGCTTGCATGACGCTTAGCAACTGTTATGAATTCTTCGAATAAATCATGGTAGTACAAAAAAACAGCAAACAAAAACGGAAAAAATGCGCGCAAAAAATATTGTACCATCCAAGGTTCGAACGTAGGACGTCTGAATTCCATTACCACTCTTCAATCACGTAGCTATCCGGACACTACTTCTTAATTGCTTCTCTTTATGTTAACAGTAAACACTTCACAGTTTCTTCATGTGAGATGAAGTGAAACGTGGTAGGTATGTGAATAAACAAACAAATTCAGTTTTATTGACAAAAAAAATCATTTATCTATAATCTGCAATTAAGAAAAATGGTCCACAACATCTAATTGTTCCGAGCGTGGTGAGTGAGCGGTTAACGCTCTGGCCTCCCATCCGCCGCACAGTGTGATATTTTCTAAATCTAGAGGGACAAAAGTCAGTTTTGATAATTGTCTACGCAGGCAAAATAGTTATTTATATTCAAAGTAGATAAACTATATTACTCGGAACAAAGGTTTATTTTCCACGAATTCACGCCTAACAATAGAAAAAATAGTTTGAACAATGGGCTTCCTGTGATCCACCGATCAAGCACTCCAGTCGGCCGCGCCATTCCACTGAGCTTGGTCGATGATTACGCTGTGTTTCTGCGTGTTAGTAGTGATTTGTGTGTTGCTATTGCTTTTGGCGAGCCTCAAGGTAAGTTTATGCATGATTCCGTGATACAATAGCATCATTAAGACAGAGCGAGATTATTTTTAATTAAAAAAAACTACTGAGCCAATTTCATGTTGAGTTTTAGTTCATTATACCACATTATACCGTTATCTTACTATATTTATTTGAAAGAGCTTCTTATTAGCTACAAGAAATACCTTCTTTTGTTTGCGCATATTTCCGACACCCATACAACTTTCTTTATTTTCAGCATGACTGCACTAATTTCGCGTACAGAATGTTTCGACTTATGGTTTGCTAACGCAAAACAATCAATCTCTAACTTTCAATTTAAATATAAATGAGTATCAAATTAAAGCTGTTACATTTTTAAGTTCAACAGAATAAAAGACAGGGGTTTTTCTATAGCCAGCCCCACAATTAAGACGTCCATTTTCGATATTTTTCCGCTGTAGGATTTTACAAGTTGTTCTCGATTTTGTACTCAAAATGTAATTTCATTAATAACAAGAAATTACCAGCAACAAACAATAAAAATAGTTGAAAACTTGGATAATACGATACGCTCCATTCCCAGCCGCATCGTTTACAGACGTGTGACGTCACTCAAGCGACCACCAATCCTAGAGCGTTTTCTGTCACGTGACAAGAGGTAAGAAAAGTATAATTTTACTTCGCTTTTATTATTAAAAATAATCCACTTTTCTTTTCAAAATTGAAAAAATTAGCTTCCTGAAGTATTAATCTACGAGAATGAGCTCAATTTATAATATTTTTTTAAAACTGTCAAATAGCCTTTACTTCTCAAAATATTTTAAGAGAAAGCAAGGATTGCTTCTGAAATATACCAGTCATATTATTAAGAAGAAAATGGTGTATTAAAGAAGACGCACGCAGAACAGGAGGAAAATAACGTCAGGCTTGGCATCCATAATCAACAAAATAGTAAACAAAATACTGTATGCCGAGGTAGGTAGGTAGATAGGGGTCTGGATACTATCAGAGGAGATTATACAATTCAGGTCGTAGTGTTCGTGGACCATAATGGCTGCGAGGAAAGCAGAGTACTCAGCCCCGACCTGGTCGACCGCTCACCACGCATAACGACCAACGCTGGCCTTTGTGATCAAACACGCTTTACATAAATTTTTCGCGTAGTAAAACTTCGAACACAAAAAGAGCATTCACAGCGAGAGAACACATTGAACGGAAGAGTATTGAAAACCTCTATTCCATGTAGCTGAATGTGTTTATATTTCGCTACACGTATAAAATTACCGAGCGTGGTGGGTGAGCGGTAAGGCTCAGCCCTGGAATTAGGGTGGACGAGGGTTCGAATCCCGTTCCGGGCATCCAGCATCCAGATTTGGGTTTTCCGTAGTTTTCCTAAATCACTCCAGACGAATGCCGGGATGCTTCCTTTAAAAGGCCATGGCCAAATACCTTTCCGTTCATTGCCTCTCCCCCTTCCTTTGTCGCCACTAATGATTACGTCTTCGACAAGACGTAAGGCCATAACCGAACAAAATATAAATTACAATATGTTTGTTACAATAGACAACGAAGCCACCACTCTCCAGGATGGCTGCGCGCATGAAGGCGCCACCGTAGGGGTGGCAAACGGGACCAGATTCTGTACTGGCCCACGCGTACCGGCCGTCCTGCTCGCGGTTTTTAAGTGGTTTCTCTCAATCATTATGGCGAACGTTGCGGTGATCCCCAATCTCTGACTTATAAACAACATATTTTACAAAAAAAAAATACACTTAGTGATACAAAGCTTAGAAGAAGACTGACGTAAACTCTTTACTGCCTATTATAGAAAATAGCTTACTATATTTTACCGTGCTTACATATAACTATTGTAACCGGTATGGTTTCTCTAATTTCTTACAGCTCGCGTCTGTCCAAGAAACTCAGTGGTTTTAGTGATCTATTATTTTTATTTTGTCAGTGTTGAAATGAAAAAAAAAATAAAAAAATCGCGCTGCTGGTCATACCTGTTGTCGATCAAATCTATGGCTGCAATGCAGCTACCAGTACGATCAGATGCATGGAGTTGAATGTCTGGAATGTGATGTCGATAAAATCGTACGGAACTTACTTGATGTGTTTAACTGAATTTCTTTAATGTTACTTGTTTTACTGTAAATCAGAAAAACTCACAGGCTAATAAATAAAATCTTTATTTGTGAAGTAGGTGTATAACAGTTTATTGCACCAAACTTTGACATTAGATACATTACAGTTTGTAATGCTTCCAAGATGAAACCATCAAAAAACACCTAACAATCTATGGTTCCAAAACATGACGCTTCGATTGTTGCAAACATTTGTATTTTTTATTATTAATAAATAGCAGAATCGATTCCTGTTAGACAGGGTTTCTCAAAGTGGGGTACCCGAACCCCTAGTGTTTCGCTAGTTGATCGTGGGGGGTTATGCCTACTGGCTATGTGTCTCGAGCGTGCAACAGTCACGATGGTGAATAGAGTCAACTTGCTACAAGAAACAAGTCCATCCGACACAACAATTAAGAACATATAGCTCTTGTGACTATTAATTTTTAAATAAAAATCATTAAAAAAATAAAAAACCAGTTTTTTTAAGGGTGTTCGCCACTTTCTGGGGGATTTAATAGAGGTACACGGAGCTATAAATTTGAGGACCCTGCTGTACGGCAATCTTTCTCCGAAGATGCTTCAGGTGGTCCGCAAGCAGAATATTATAAATTTAAATACCGTATTCGTATTATGTAACGCTATAAGCGAGTAGAAATTATAAGCCCAACTTTTTAAAAGCCGCGAATATCAAGCATTTCCACGACGAGGCTAAGCCAGCATTGTTACTGCAATAGTCTTAATTTCCAGATGGCATCAAAAAGAACGCCGTTCGCCTATGGATTAACTAATTAACCATTTTCTGATGGCGTTATAGGAGAAACCCCGGAACGTGGAAGTTTTACTAACGTAAGAGTGGTTAGGTAAGCAAAAATAAAAGCTCTAATGGCTTTTATTTTATTTTGGAACTGTGGATTGGTGGTATAATGTATTATGCAGCACATACTAACATTATTAGTCATTTGGTTAGTAAATATTGACACTATAGTGAATATATAATTAAATTTAATAGCTCGCTTCTAGTTTCAAAACAGTGTTTCTGTAGGGACTCGAAACAGGCTTTTAAGTTTATTGTGTCATAACAGTACAATAAAAAATGTCCCAGATGTTAAAAACATACACATAGGAAAAAATTTCGCCCATATAAATTAGTGGCCAGCAGCATACTTCATGACAGTTTACTGGTCGTCGGGTTGAAAAAGGTTGAGAAACGCTGTTGTAAGGCAGTGGCGACAAACAGACGTATGCATAATTGGATATTTCATATCGAATGCATTTAAGTTTATATTCCACGTTAAAATAATTATTTCTTATGTGATAACAGTGCTGCAGTGGGGATGGCAATACGAAGAAAATTTATGGTGTGTTTATGTTTTATATGTAACTCTTGTAATGTAATTGTCATCGAAGAACTGTGTTTTTGGTATGATTCTGATCTATATATATTCATAGTGATTTGGTGTTGAAAATTTCATTAGTTTGGTGCCATAACATGGTTCGATGAGTATTTTTCTTAGGGATCAGTTGTGTTTATTGAAGGACATAAATACATTTTCGTTATGGGTGTGATTACGAGGGAAGTCCTCTTAAAATATTAGAAAATCAGTGTTGATTACGGGAAGGTTTATCTACCATAGTTTTATTTCTAATTATGGTGAAAGAAAATACCTAAATGGATCAAAATTGTGGTTCATCCATTGAGGTAATACGTAATCTGAAAAAGAAGGTGATAGCATTAATACGTCAAATATCCCCGCGGTAGCTGATAGAGCCACTTTGGATACCACGAACGAACGGACGGAGCGACTAACATTTCTAATATACCCCAAAGACAATCTCAGAATAATTCGCAAAATCTTAATTCCATAAAACTCATGATGCGACATATTTTAGAACAGCAGAAACAGTAATAAGTGAACTCATGAGCACGAATTTAACAGCCATATTAGAACAGCTGAAAGACGCTCAAAAGGGCTTGACGCCAGACTAACAGCTTGGAGCGAACTGATGAACACGAATTTAACAGCCAGGATTGAGAAGCAAAATGCTACGGAAGCACAGCAACCAGCTATGGATAGAAAAATTGAAATTTAAAATTATAACTGTAGTCACCGAAATGATAGAAGTACAATTTGGGGATTTTAAAACCTCAATATCTGAAGAACTCAAACCTACACAGAAAGTAGTAGGTGAATTATGATAGCAGTGTACGAGAGAAGTGTCCAGAAAGACAGGTTTGCCAATGACAGACAAACAAGAACAGGTTGGTGAAATAAAAATCGTTCATAAATGCTGAAGGAGATGGAATACACAGAGCAAACATCTCAGACGCTTAAGGATGACAGTTTATAAGCAACAGAAGTGTGGAAATAAACCACTGAAAATAATCATGCTTTGGGGAAAGTATTCGCAATAGTATCGCATTCCAGACCGCAGAAGACACCAAGTAAACGCTCGCGCTTGAAATAAAGTTAATATGACAGAAATTAACTGAGACAAATGTCAGAAAAGTGAAAAAAATATCCATGGTTGGCTGTGTACAAAAGGACGTTCAGTATATACGATTTGTGCAAAAGCAGACAGTATTTGCCGTTACTCCGGAAGATTTTTGGTGCCAGTGAATGAGATAAATTGAGAGAAATGACGGAACGGGCAGGAGATAAGCCACTTTGAATAGAGAGAGAAATCGGACCGTCCACATTTGTAGTGTAAATGACATTTTAAAGCCAAGTTTGCAGCTACAATTCGAACTTCACTTGTCACAAAAATCTTCCAGTCATGAGCAGAGAACAAAACAAGGAAAGATCGAGTTACAGTGATAAAAAGGTTTGTGCGTCGGGTGGAATGTCTGCAGTTGGCGTGATTTCCGGAAGCAGTAATCTGAAATATGCAAAATGTATTGAATTTTTGCATGGAAAGTTAAAAAGGATTGCGTGATTTATTCATTGAGGCCACTCCCAAAAGAATCTGACTGTCGAAATATTCAAAAGTTGTGATCGGACATTCTCATTTACTTAGTAAGAACAGAATATAATTGGAAGAATGTGATGGTGCAAGAATATAAAGTTCAAGTAAGATTTTCGCTTGGTCTCGGAACGTTGAAAGAGACACCACTTTTACATTTAATCATACGCGTACGTTTTGAATGGCGGAGACAATGTTGTGGGCATTCAGAACAAGAGAAATCACGAGGATACTATATATATCGAACGATAGTAGTGCTGCCCACTGAAAAGAATGGAAACCAACGGGCTTGGATCCTGTCGGAAATAATAACACGTCAAACGAAAAACTAGTGTCAAATAACTTGGTGGTTTAAAACCCAGCGTATTAGATCATTAGTTTGGCGCAAGATACACAGTGATAAAAATTATAACGGTGGATAAGTAAAATAATATAAATTATTAAGTATAACTGTGAATGAGAAAAGCAAAAAACAGGACAGTCTTAATAAAGAAATACGTGCAGTTGTAAAGATGAGGATGTAAGAGTAAGAATTAGCGTATTTTGTTGCTACGGCTAATGAATGAAGCAATTATTCTCGAGTGTTGATACCTGCATATGAAATCAGTCAAGGATCAAAATATATAGAATACATTAGCAATCCGTTCATGATGCAACTTCTCATTGCGATGCAATAATGTGCTAAAGATGAAGCTACAAATTCGTTAAGAAATTAGTTTTTCACTGCGGAAGATCAGTGACAGAACTTACTAGGTTACTGTAAAAAGAATTATGCTCGCGTTATTAAGATATTAAAAACCAATCTTCGACGAAACATAAGATATAATGCAGTATATATGTTCAAGGTAATCGTCAAGAGACAATAAGATCCTGGATGTTCAATAAGAGAAGAGAGAGAAGCGGTAATTTCGTAACACATATAACTGATGTTATGAATTCCCAAGAAGACATTTTGCAAGCAGTTAACACTTACTAGAGAAAATCTAATTTTCATCTTTTTATTAAGATTTCCTGAGCATAGTTCGAGAGCTAATAGAATGCATGTATACTTCCATTGGAACTGTTCCTAAGGCAACGACGCATTTGGTCATTCTATTTGTAAGTGTGGGTTGTAAAAAATACAGCAACCAGTCACAATTTCATACTGTGACTGGTTGCTGTATTTTTTACAACCCATATTTGACATCACAGTCGCGGAAGTTCCACCAATCCATCATGGATAAAATATTATTAATGATACCTCGCCAGGTTCTTGGAATTATATATATTGTGACTGGTTGCTGTATTTTTTACAACCCATATTTGACATCACAGTCGCGGAAGTTCCACCAATCCATCATGGATAAAATACTATTTGTAAGTGTTTATTAATTTCTTTTATTTTAAAAATAATATTCTTTGAAAATGGATGTAGATTACGTGTAATATTAATTGAGAAATTTAATCAGCAACGGTTCGACGTTAGCGTGTTTAACGATAATAACAAACCTTCGGCTGCAATAATTCATGTTACAAGCAACAGGAAACGGCCAGCCCACACAATTCTCAGAAAGCGCTTGAAATGCACACTTGCGAATGTAATACGACAGCCCTAAGCGAGCGAAGGTGAAAGCCTTCAGTAAATGAAGGATTTCAGTAACCTGACTCTTTGAAATTATCTTCATTCCATGTAGACCTACTGAGATAATCTGTACAGGTCACCCTGGAGCTGTACACAGTTTCTCCCGTTTTGATCCTGGTATATACCAGTATGTCATCTACAAACAACCTAACTTCAGAAATGCCTTGATTTTATTTTACATAAATAAAAATTTCATTTGTTCATAAGAGATGTGCCAGACCGTTCTGTGGTTTCGATTCCAAGTTAAACAATAGATACAACTACGACAGAGACGGAAAGCATGAAAAATTCAATAATATATTACTTTTATCTAAAATTTCGCGGAGAAATTAAGCGATTCTCTATCCAGAATTTGAAACTTCAATTATTAGTACTTGGGTGACAGATCTTTTGATTTCTGTTCATTATGCAAGATTTTTGAAGAAAGTTTTATTAAAATTAAAGTTTTTTTTAAAAAAAAAAAAAAAGCGCAAACTGCACAGTTTCTTGAAAAGAGAAAACCAACATCAGTATGCTTACTGGTAACTGAATGCTACGAGATGAGGTTAGACCGTTTCCGAGATACCAAATTCAATAATTTCTCTTTATTTTTGTAAAATCGTATTACAAACTTGAAAAGCAAACCGTTATTTTGATAGGAACTTTCTTCCAAATCGCCAACGCAATTTCCGAGATCGTCCGGTTTACCACCTCATAACTTAACTTAGTCAACAACCCGAAGGTTGGTTGGATACCATTGTGTCAGAGGTAGGACGGCCAGTTCCTTTCCTCTGGGACCTACAGTTTAACGTGGAATCCGAACCACGGAGCGTCCTGGCGTAGCTCATATGATTAAACACAATTCCTGTGTCTGACGGGATTCGAACCCGGGACCGGAGCAGCGAATGTTTGGAAAGCAAGCGCCTTAAACCCTGAGCTACCACGACGCTTACCACCTCATAAATTGATTTTAAAGAAAAATACTGTTATTATGTTAAACAGAAATGTTAATGCTAATCAGGGATTAATTAATGGTGCAAGATTAGTGGCAATTCTCTTAGATGAGTGCTAAATTATTTCACTCCGATAAAACTATCCTTTTACCTCGCATTAACTTCACACCACCAATCGTGCCTTTCCAAATGATAAGAAAACAATTAAAGAAAAAGATCAGACGCTTCAAAAGGTAGGATTATATCTTTCAGAACCTGTTTTTTACTATCGATACACGAACGTGACGTTTTCTTGAGTTTGTAGATTCAATCACAATATAACTGTTAATATTGGTTTCAACTATGTTTTGTAAAGTAAAGAAGATTGAAAAAATGACTTCTGACAAAGTAAATACTTTTTAAATATTTATTTTTTAGTTGTTTTTTAATTATGCATGCTGCATTCAATGACAACGACTTTTTACAGTGAAAGAGATATTTATTATTACTCTTCAAATAAAATACATTTCATTAATAAATACTTGTATTTACTTATTTCCTCATTATTACATTACCATTCGGTGAGTTATCACGATACTGTACGAAGTATTCGCATGGGTCAGTTAGTATACAGGAATTGTTCGTTTAAAGATTTGAGTTCCTTGTTGAAATCAAATATTTTATATATATATTATGGGAATAGTAGGTTTTCTGGTACCTGAATCGTCTACGAGATGGCATTAGAGTCGTTTTCGAGATACCAAGTGCAAAAATTGTTCGTATTTTGTAAAATTGCCTTTTTGCAGGGAAGACAACTATTTAGCTAATCTTAAAAAACTAAACGTTACCTAAAAATGAAGTTTCATCCAAATCTTTAGAGCCATTTAAAAGATTGTATATATACACAAGAATTGCTCGTTTAAAGGTATAAGATATCACATTCCTCACACAAATAAGCGCTAGAAAACGGTTTCAAAAAAATCATCCCATCGATCCTCTTCTCAAAACTGTAATTGCTAAACGCAGTCTGCGATTTCTCTTTTTATTATGGAATTAATATTTCAATCAGACTTTATCTTACAGGTTGTCAATACTCTCAAATTGTTTGCAGAGTTTGCCGTTCCAAGAACTGAGAAGAAGAACTTGACGCAGTGACTGCATATTTCTTGTTCTCTACTCGCTTATAAGCACTGGTCGCATTTCTCAATTTTAACTTATTGCGCCATTTCTCTCACTACCTTCAAAGAAGAAGCAAATAGAGTTCCGTGTCATGTTTGGTTGTTATTATTGAATTGCATTTTTAGTGAAAAACTGCCGTCGCTTTCCGATCCTCGTGAAGGCCCGAGAGCGCCCTTTAAAATATGCAGTTCGCCTTATGAAGGTTTATGGCGCTGAGAGCTCAGGCAAGCCTGGGACCTCGCCGGAGATAACAACGAGTCGCTCTCCAGACGGAAATAAAACTCAGCTCATCCACGGCTCCGCTAAAGATACAGTTAACACGGAAAAAGGCCGTTACTCGAGTGCCCAATGAACGATAACCACGAAATACATCTTTATTACACAAGAGTTCCCGTCCGTTTGATATGATGTATTGCATGTGTCTCAGAAGTTAATAAAAAAGGATGGAATTGAGAGAAAACTCGCAGCTGCTTCAAATCATTAAAGGTACTAAAAATATGCAGTTCGTTTTGTGTTAATCACCGAGATGGGAGGAGGCCAATATTGGCCTCCTACCTATCATTCGGGAGGACCGGGGTTAAACTCGGTTCGGCCATCCTGTCTGAGGTTTTCCGTGGTTTCCCTCAGACACTTAGGCGAATGCTGGGATGGTTCCCTACAAGGCCACGGCCGACCTTCCATCCCCCTTCCCTCCCCGTAGTAGTAGATTGGCTGAAAAGAGTCCCCTATGACTCTCCAGCAGCCCGCCTCCCAGCCTTCTGCTGGAAGGAATGAAATGTAAAAAAAAAAAAAAAAAAAAAAAAAAAATTTGTGTTAATACGCAGGGAGACTTAGATAATAGCATTAAAACTTGGAAAGAGGTCAGATATGAGACGCTCATGAATGTTGGTACTATACAATCTTTCAGACGGGAAAGCAAATAAGAGCAAAAGTAAAAATTGATAGTCTGAATCAATTCACTCAGAAACATAGGAAGAAAAAAAAAAGATTAATGATCATCCATATGGGAAAAGAACTGCGTAAAATACGAAACACGTTGAATGACCAACATATTTAGAGGCCACAACAACCCTCAGCCTAATACCTATAGTTAAATAAATTACATACCAATCAATGTGACAAATCAGAATGAATCCGGCCGAGTGTTGGGAGGAGGGGTATGAGCGACGTATAAATATTTCTTTTATAATAATATATTATACATTAAATACTTCAAAGAATTATTTACATGCAGTAATAAAACTACAAACAGAACGTTAGAAGAATGGACTGATAAAAGAAGCGGTGCATTCTGTGAAGCAGAAGAAGCAATTAAACAGAAAAATAAAAGTTACTTATGGATTGTTCAGTTACACATATTTTACTGGAGGCTTCAATCTAAAATGAGTAGGACGCCTTTATAAAGGCTTCAACTATTCAAATATCTGTTTAAAACACATTGACCAGTGTATGTGTTTGTAATTGCACCTGTCACCACCATGTATTTTGCGCAAAAATGTTTCCAAGTTTGCTTCTAGCTGACTTCTGTCTTCATTCATATTGAAGATCATTCTATATCTGAAATCGGTCCAGCCCAACAACGCTCACACGACTTCGATTTCGAAGTTGGATTAAATTTCTGTGAGTGGAGACTTTCCTGGAGTATTGATGCAATTAAATCCTCTAGGGTGTCCAGCCTGATAGACTGTCTAGGCGGTGATAGTCAGGTTGCAACAGCTGGAAGGGACCTTACACCTGATGAAGACAGCAAAGCTAGCTGTCGAAACGTCGCGTTTATACTACACTATCCAGCTGGATACCCGAGAGGATTTTGTTGATTAAATGTCTTTTTAACATTTTGAAACTTGGTACGACGAGAATAGACCCTTATTTATAAGCATATCATTGATTTTATCCCAAATCAGATAATTAAATGAGTAGTGAATTTACTTTATAATAAACTAGCATTTACCCGCTGCTTCACGCGCGCGTGCCTTGGCAGGTGTAGAAATTATTTACCGATTTTATTCTCTTATCAGACATTAACGTGGAAAGGCATGAACTGTTAATGTATTCTGAATAGTTTCGTTTGTTTCGGTTAATACGTTAGGTTCGGTTTTCATACTGATGTCAGAGAGTTGTTTTATTCATATTTTAACGTGATGCAATTGATTCAATAGTAGAAAAGGTTCCTGCAAAATTAACAGTAGTAATTCGTGGTTGTAATTATTGTGCGAAGTATAAACATTTATTGTTTAGAAAGGCTTTCACGGTTCAAACGACATTCTTTCTTCTGTGCGCTTTCAGAAGCTATGGATTTAGCGTATAGAACCCGGTTATACACAGACGGAAAAAAAAAATCCCAACACCAAGAAAAAATTATTGTAGAGTAATGAAATTTGGACAATGCATTTGTCAAGTTAACATGTTTAATTGATTAAATTTTCAAGATCACAGGTTAATTTAAGCTCAAGAAAATGCATTTCAAATGTGAAATACTGTTAAATTAATAGCCGGTGTAACCTCCAGAATTTTGAATGCAAGCCTGCAAACGTGAATGCATTGTGTCATACAGGTTTCGAATGTCACTTTGTGGTATGGAGTTCCATGCTTGTTGTACTTGTGCTGTCAATACTGGGACGGTCAGTGCTGGCTGTGGATGATGCTGGAGTTGTCGTCCAATGATATCCCATACGTGTTCAATTGGAGACAGATCTGGTGATCTCGCAGGCCAAGGTAACATGTCGACACTCTGTAGAGCACGTTGCGAGACAACAGCGGTATGAGGGCGAGCGTTATCCTGTTGAAAAACTCCCCCTTGAATGCTGTTCATGAATGGCAGCACTACAGAAATTCGAGCTGCAGTTGGTACCACAGTGACACAACGAACTGTTAGAAATCGGTTACTTCAAGGACAGCTCCGAGCCAGGCGCCCTGTAGCGTGCATTCCACTGACTACAAGCCATCGCCGTTTGCGACTCCAGTGGTGTCAAGCCAGAGCTCATTGGAGGACGGAGTGGAGATCTGTTGTGTTTTCTGATGAAAGCAGGTTCTGCCTTGGTGCCAGTGATGGCCGAGTGTTGGTCAGAAGGAGGCCAGGGGAACGCCTGCAACCAAACTGTCTGCGGCCTAGACACACTGGACCTACACCTGGAGTCATGGTCTGGGGAGCAATTTCCTATGACAGCAGGAGCACTCTTGTGGTTATACCAAACACACTGACTGCAAATTTGTACGTCAGTCTGGTAATTCAACCTGTAGTGCTGCCATTCATGAACAGCATTCAAGGGGGAGTTTTTCAACAGGATAACGCTCGCCCTCATACCGCTGTTGTCTCGCAACGTGCTCTACAGAGTGTCGACATGTTACCTTGGCCTGCGAGATCACCAGATCTGTCTCCAATTGAACACGTATGGGATATCATTGGACGACAACTCCAGCATCATCCACAGCCAGCACTGACCGTCCCAGTATTGACAGCACAAGTACAACAAGCATGGAACTCCATACCACAAAGTGACATTCGAAACCTGTATGACACAATGCATTCACGTTTGCAGGCTTGCATTCAAAATTCTGGAGGTTACACCGGCTATTAATTTAACAGTATTTCACATTTGAAATGCATTTTCTTGAGCTTAAATTAACCTGTGATCTTGAAAATTTAATCAATTAAACATGTTAACTTGACAAATGCATTGTCCAAATTTCATTACTCTACAATAATTTTTTCTTGGTGTTGGGATTTTTTTTTCCGTCTGTGTAGGTCAATCGCTTTTCTCGGTGCAGGTTACTTTCATTTGCTCTAGCTATTTCATCTCGTTCTCTTTGACGTTGCAGACGATGTTGTCGGTCTATTTCACTCTCATTTAGCCGATTTCGGCGACATCTTTTAGCTGCAGAAGTTGACCCCGACAGATTAGATCTCTTTCGCAAGGGCATATCATAAACTTTTATACTTACCCAACTCACAGCACTAACAATTAAAACGTTTTCACAGCTGCAATTATCACTATGCGTGAACTTTGGCTGCGAGTATACAGATGAGCATAAACTTGGTTACAATATAAAATATCTGTGGTAGTAATAAATAATATTATTTCTGAAAGCAATATTTAACTCAGCTAAAACATAATATTTTTAAATGCTGATATGGAGGATTCCACGTTAACCGTGGTACCGAAAATTTAAATGGATATATAACAGTTGTAACGTTAAGAAAGCTGATATTATAATCATTATGTGTAATTTTTTTGGCGATTTTATGTGTAAACTTTGCCTGGGATTATATAGCTAGGTATAAGCTTTGTTAAGGATGTATCTGTGGATATAATGAAAAATATTGTTTCCATGATACTTAACTAAAAAAAGTTTATTTTTAAATGTGGATACCGAGGATTGCAACATAACCGCGGTGCCATAAATGTATGTAAATATAGCAGTAATCTACGACTTAGTCCTCTTGGAAGTGTGCTGAAATATAAAAATTCGTTACGAATAATCACAGCATCTCAATTTTTCTGATTTATTTATTTTTTGTTGTTTTTTATTGTTTGTTGTTTGGATATTGGTTTTATTTTATGTTGATACACCATCAATTATTCCTGCTTTAAAATAGAAATTTACGTGAATTGGAGCTACTCTTGATTTCAAATCGTCGTATCATTACTGTCATTATTTCAGTCAGATATAATTAATCCAAAAATGTCGAGATGTGATCATGGTACAGTTTATGTAGTAACGTGCATGTAACTGAAACAATTATTTCTGAGTGGCAACATTATCGCAAGTTGTGAATCGCTTGAAATGCAACCTGACAGCTGATATGATGCTTTGTTATAGGCCTAAGAGACGATGCCTGCAGCTTTATAATCTACGCGGTGTAGCATTAGGATATGAAACATTTTTAATTTAAGTTTCTTTCAATATAGCCGTATTTTCTATGTAATTATTTCAGTCGCATGTAAGTACCTGGCGAAACAACAGCCTGGACCAGATGACAATTGACTCGTTTTGTTTAGCATCAGGCATAACGGGTTTAGTTTTAAAATTTACGCGGTGTAGAATAGAATTTTAGGATACCTAGTTATATTTGAAATAAAAATTCGTTACCAATAATCACAGAATCTCATTTTTTCTGATTTATTTATTTTTTGCTGTTTGGATATTGATTTTTATTTTATGTTGATACACCATCAATTATTCCTGCTTTAAAATAGAAATTTACGTGAATTGGAGTTAATCTTGGTTTCAAATCGTCGTATCATTATTTCAGTCAGATATAATTAATTCAAAAATGTCAAAATGGATCACGGTACAGTATATGTACTAATGTGCATGTAACTCAAGCAAAATTATCGCAAGTTGTAAATCGATTGAAATGCAACCTGGACAGTGATGACAGCTGATATGCTTTGTTATAGGGCAAAGGGACGATGCAATTAGCTTTATAATTTACGCGGTGTAGCATTAGGACATGAAAATTTTTTTATTTGAGTTTCTTTCAATATATCCGTATTTTCTATGTAATTATTTGAGTCGCATGTACCTGAATTTTCGGATGCCTAGTTATATTTGCACGTTATAGCCACGAGACATATTAATCGAATAAATTACTTACAAATATGTGCAATTCCGCACAAGTCATTATGAAAGAAGTATGTTTTATTACTTGCTGATATTTATAATAGATGTTTTTCAGACATCGCTCTTCGAGAAAAAACTGAATTTCGTATTAAGTATTGGCTTATTGTGGCTGTATTGTACAGCGTTCACGTAGCAATTTTGTTCCAGAGACAAACTGTATAACAGTCTACCAGAGACAATACGTCTTCAATGTTAGTAATATAACTTTTTCGTAATTCAACAGACCTGTTACGATTCAAGTAAATGCTGATTATACTTGATTCACGTATTCTTTTTATTTTGAAGTACTGCGGTCCAGAAAAATGAATCGCAGAAGTAAAAAAAAAGGGTCTCTTTATGAAAGGAGTGATCGTCTGAATGTGTATAATTATCTATGGTCTACAGTTTCACATTTCTGAAGTTTTTTACTGACTTGCTTCTTCCCATGGTACATATTAGTCGTTAGCTACTTCTGCAGATGTTGATCAGCAACATTAGCTTTAAAAATTTGGAAACACCATGCAAATTGATGCTATAGTTTTTGTGTTATTAGAGATCAAGTCTCACTACAAACGCAGCTTGCTTACAGATTTATAATAGTATAGATAATTACCAGATGCTTCCGACATTTTTTCTCTCTTTAAATATATTTTTGTCTACTAACTTTTCATTTTAACTATAAGTAATTCTACAATATGTGATATTTTAATATTTCCCAGATATAACAGTTGATTCGTAACTACCCCAATAAAATTCCGCCATAGCAGATTATTAATTTTTTATTATATTCTGGTTTTAAAATTACAATCGATGGTTAAAGGGAAGATCCTACTAAGAGTTGATAAGCACCAGTAAAATGGGAAGCGTATTCTTCTGGAAGAAAAATGCTTACCCCTGAACATTGAGTAGGATCGTAATGTTTTAAAATGTCTGCATCGAAAGCAGTACTTCATGGAAGTGTAGATAGCGCAATAAGGAAGTCAGACAAAAGTATAATTAGAAGAATTAGACCATCTGACATCTGTAACTACAGAACGATATTCAAATTCTGTGTGCTTATCAATTTCAAAATGAACAAAGAGGAAAAATAACGTATGAATGAGATTATGAAGTAACTTTCATGTGAGGAAATTGATCCACAGCCTGGATGGATCGAATTTTTAAACACACATAACTGGTTAATTTCTTTAAAAAAATATTCGGATTAAGGGAATAAGTGAACAGACAGGCAAGAATTACAGTATAATAGCAGGTAACTGAGTCTATAGGCTGCAGTGGGTAAGTCGAGATGTAAATCAGCGAAGCGTGCAAAGAAGTAACAAAGCACTAAAGAGACTAATTGGAAGGGAAAAAAATGCATTTTTCAAAATATCTTTGGCTCTGACTATTAGTTGCAAATACATTTACCTTTTACTCTTCTCCGAATTTTGTGAACTGTTATTGTTACTAAGACTGGTGTTTATACAAAATCAATCAGTTGTTGATGTGTATCGAAACTTCAGAATCTATAATGATCTGTGCGAGTTCTAATTATTATGACACGCAAGAGGAAATCAGAAGCTTTCACCAAAAAAAAAGACCGAAATCATATAGATCCCTACCGTACTCTTTTGCACGATTTTTCACGGATGCATTCTGGCGTACTTCGCATTACACAGTATGCTGTGCCCGAGGTGAAGGTCGAGTTAAGGTCTTAATAAAATCCCCCCCGAGACAGCGAATCGAACCGCAGAGCTTCCGATCTCCAGTCAGACTCCTTAATCACTGAGCCAACAGGCTGCTAGATAAATGACTAAACATTAGTAATTAAAATTATTTCATGCTAGTTTAAGCCCGTGACAGTTTTTTTTTCGTATCGTCACGGGTCTAGAATAGTTCCGGTTTCTAGGATGAAAGATTATGATAGGTTGACCTGATTTGACCAAATGTAAACTTGACCAGTGTTTCAGGGTGAATAAAATCTGTTGAGCTTGAAAGAACTCAGAAGCATTAATAGAGGTACGTATTAAACACGGACAGGAACGATAGCGCAATCGTATAATTGCTTAAATACAAACTTACTTGTATTTGACCCTTAAAGTTCACTCTGCAAAATTTAAAAAAAAATTCTGTTTGCTTTGAAAGCATCACGTTGTATTTTACTGAGACTGGGAAAAAACTCATAATGTAATCATTGGTCATAGTATCAGTAAAGGCCAGAGAACTTAATACACATCCGAATGAAATGAATTTCCATAATACTCGATTCGGTAACATATTTGGTCAGATGTACACTTAAAATAACCTAATAACTCTTGTACAGCGAACATGAACAAAAGCCATTAACGAAAGTGGTCTGTAAAATCCCTAAATAGCAAATAAACCATGTAATGCATAAACATGGGTCAAGCAACAACATTAGTGAAAAATTTTAATTAGATTGAAACTTTTCTAAGTCGGAGTAACAATTGTCATTCGTGGTTACAGAAGAGACCATGAGTAATTTTTAATAGTTTTTTTAAGTTGCTTTCATTAGCAACATGTTACTGAAAAGCAGATCCACTTTTTTCAGCCGCAGAATTTATCATTTTTTTTAAACTATGAAACGCCAGGAAAAGCAAACTTAATGACTGTATTATGGCTATTAATTTGGTAGAAGTTTCTTAGCTATTAAATTGTGGACATAACTACACATTTCTTATAATGGTATCTCTGGTCGCTGTTTTGCGAGCGAAGGCGGGCCCATCACGTCACCATTTTCCAGCCAATAGCTATCGAGGTAAGTGGGTGACCTTACGAAATTATATAACAGATGTATTGTCACCGGGAACGAGACTATATGCAAGCTTTCAAGTCAACTGGACACTGGGAAGGTGGTGAAATATTCCGTGCAAGATAATCAACAGACAGATTAATACAATTCTAACGGGGGGAGGGAAAAAGCCCGAGCGTGGTGGGGAAGCGGTAACGCTCTGGCTTCGCATTCGGGAGGAAGCGGTTTGTGCCCCGTCCTGGCATTCAGATTTGGGTATTCTATGGTTTCCCACGATCACTCCGGACCAATGCTGGGATGCTTCCCTCAAAAGGCCATGGCCGAATTCCTTCCCGTTCGTAGTCCTCACTCTTTCCAACGTCTAATGACAAATAAAAAAAAACACTAGAAAAAGTTTGTACATTCAGGATTATTTTTTAATGAGCTCGCGGTGCTAGTAATACATTGCATAGCTAAATTGCATTTTTTTTTTTTTAATTTATAGGTGGCTGGAAATAAGGATAACGCTATTCATACAAAAAATACCAGATTTTGATTAGTGTACAATGGATTGTTCTGCAAATAAAATTGAATATGCTTCGTTTAATTTGATGTTGAATTGAGAAATTTAAAATAATTCTATACAAATATTAATATCAATTTATCGCTTTACGCGATTAATGTAAAAACGACGGGTCAAATCTTGTTGTGGTAGCGATAACATGTTTAATTTTAATGTGATGTCAGAAAGCTGAGAAACTAAAGATAATTTTTGTTTCCGTGATTCACCCAACTAATACTAATCAGAATTTGATGGAGATTTGATTATTATACAACCTACGGTTCAGTGGTTTCAGGGAAATTTTCATTTGATGTTACGTCAAAAATCTGATAAATTAAAAACAATTGTTTGCTGAGCTCGATTCACGTAAAAACTATTGGTCGGATTTTGATTAGGTTTCGATTAATGTATAGCCCGTCGTGCCATGAATAGAAAAAGGTATGCCTTCTTTTAATGTGATTTCGAAAAGCTGAAATATAAGGATAAAAACGTCTCAAATTAGTATTCAACTAAAAGTAAGCTACTTATTGCATTCTAAATGTTTGCTATGACTTCAGCGTACGAGCGGCATCGTACTATTTGGAGGAATGAAGTCACAGTTTGCTGTGGAGACCATTCACGCAAACATAGTTTGCCTTCATCATGTTCGATTAAGGGAGAAATCTTTACATTTACAGTCCTCGTAAATGAAGTTGCGGGAAACACATAGTATAGTAAATAATTGTGTTATATATTACAAATAATAATAACTGATAGTTTTCTTTGAAACAGGGTCTTGTTTACATTGTGATGTCCAGGTTTTTATGATACGTAATATTTACCAGTTTCAACTCAGTCCCCAAAATTAACTATGGACTCTTATTTATTTGTCTATTTCCAATAAATTCGGCCTATATGAAAGTTATTGAATGTCATGAACAGTGATAAAATACTATTTTTTTCACTTTCATATGGAGATTTTATGAAAATATCTTAGGCAGTATCTACAACAAAGGGATATCGCCTACAATAGTGAAGAATGGAATGTTAAATTTGTGTGTTGTTTTCCTTAGGAGAGTCAACTGTGTACCATATGCAGTGGCGGATGTAGGATTTATCCCAGCCGGGGCAAAAAATGCGAGATCGCCGCCCATTCGAACATTATTTCGTCCCCCCCCCCCCCCATTATCGCAGATGTGGAGCTAAAAAAGGTCCACCGCGACATAAATTTCCGCCCTTCAAACACAATTTTGCCGCCCCCTTAAATTGCCTCCGCCTGAACTTGACGCCTACTGAAGTTGCCACCCGGGACAAGTGCCACGGTTTGCCTCCCCCCCTCCCCCTCAAATCTGGCACTGACCACATGATGTCTAAATATACTGTTGGGATGAGGCAATACGAGCCAGAAGGATTGCGTAGTTTATCAGAGTTGAAACAAAAGGAGGCACTGTTGTTACGACTTGAGGATGGACGAGGAGTCTTGGGTCTCTGCTGGAAGCGATTCTGCCGACGTACAGCTCTGGAGAGTTAATAACTGGACCGTGACGTGCTGACAATAGCCTGAATGAACTGCAACGTCACGATTTTTTACCCATAACTCCCTGTGAGCAGACGGTATTAAGATTTCACTGTAGACAGCATCAGCAAAGCACAGGAATGAGACTTATACGACAACAGTTATTCGCGTACCAGATAATCACAGATTTTTAATTCGTAGTTGATTGATGTAATATGCTAAGCACATCACATTAAAGAATTGAAAAGTATTTAGGTACTTAGTATTTCGCGGTTTCACTGTTTTAACATTTGGTTTTTTCAGTCAGATATTCTCTATTTTTTTCGTGTATTGTTTAACTACATTTCATGTATTACTATTATTGACGACTTAATTGGGGATAAAACTATCAAATTTTACGAGATATAACAGTGTATAATGTTTTCTGTCTATTTTAAATGATTGTACTACGTACCTTTGATGGATAAAAGATATTCACTAGCTTTTTCATTCAGTTATTTGATTCTCCCCGTAACGTTTAGGAATGAATAACTATGAAGTTTAAATTCGCCTTAACCTCATTATAATTACAATTGAAATCAGTAATCAACAAGTAATAAATAATTAACCAATCATTATTCATTATCCAGTCATTACACGCTACAGGGCATTTCTTAACGTCTATATAAAGTGGTTATGAATGAATGGTCAGCACTGTGTTGCATAAAGAAACATTCATAATTTTTTCGAACCTTTTATTACGAAGAATGAGGTAGGAACATGATTTGAATCAATAGAAATGTCTCAATTTTGTTTAGTTTTAAGAACCTTTTTTAATAGCGTTACACCTCGTTGACGTTGAGGTTATTAGAGGCGGAAAAGGAGGTGGGGAGGAATGGGATGGAATTCAGCCATGGCCATTTGAAGGATCAACCCGGCATTCGTCTGGAATGATTTAATGATTTAAGGAAACCTTGGAAAACCGAAAAACGGAAGTCAGATGGGATTCGACCGCTTTTCAAATGAGAGACCTGAGCTTTAACGCTCGCTAAGTACATTTTAATTCCAAATTTGCTCTAACTATCGTTTTTAAGGCCTCGTGAATATAAAGCTTTATGTGAGGTAAACTTAGGCATGGATATGCCTTTACGGCCTGTCTTCTTTGCATCTCAAAAAGCGGTCGAGTAATCGCTTACGAAAAGAAAGCGTTGTTTTAAATTTACGTAACGTTGTTTACGACATGCATCAGACCGCTACAGCCAGCGAAAGTCAAGACACTTGAAGAAGAAGTGTTTTTGTACAGAACGAGTCGCAGCAATGGAGATTAAACCAGTTCCCGCATAAAAGTAATACCGCCGTTGGTACCACTTTTAGTGCCTGCTCAATCTGCTCCTCTTTCTGCAGCCGAGTGGGCGCCAGTGAATAAATTATTCAGCGCAGCTCGCGGGACCAGATTAGGCGCAGGCCTTTCGCGACCCTGCGACGATGTCGCGAAATAAAGAAAAAAGAGCGTGTATCCGGTACACATCTGCTGCCGGCTACCTCCGCTGACTCAAACTAATTTGCCCGCTCTCTCCGGATCCGGCGCGCGGGACGTACGCATCGCGTAATGACGCGGAAGATAAGATTACGGGAATTAGAAGCGGGCCGGGACAAATGCATACAAATGCTCTGTTTTGAGGCGGTCCGCGCGGAATGTCTGCGTGCCGCCCTGGGCAGAGGGCCAAGCGCACGCTGCCTGGGCGATCGTACGAGCCGTTGCCCCCAGTTTCGCTGCGCCAAATGGAATTAAATCCAACTGATTCCCCTGTTGCTGGGGCGGAACTAACTCTCCCCCCCCCCCACACCCATCTTACTTTATACTTAAACTGCAGCGAAACTTTTGTAGCGGTTGAAAAACCCAGCAATTTTGCTGTGTACTTCAGGCCACCTTCTTACTAGAAACCAGATTGAGTTCATACCATAGCATGCAGTGATTGCAGTTTCAGCATTTCTGTGTAATGATAGAGGAAACTAGAAATAAATGTAGCAGTGTCTCATTTTTATGTCAAACAGGAGCGGTTTGGTGACTCAGTGTTTAAGGCGTCTGGCTGGAGATCGGAAGTCCCCGGTTCGAATCTCGGTCTCGGCTGAGATTTTCGAAGGCCCTAAATTCTTCTTTCCCTTCTGAAGTTCGCCAGAACGCTTCCATGGTTCGGATTTAACAGCAAACTGTTGGTCATCTATACCCGCTAGTATTACCGGGTTAGGTTTAGGCTAGCTACGACAGGAACGGAATGCGCAGCCAATTAAAATCCTGTAATCAGGTCATAAAGACCACACGAGCCTTTGCCTATATCTTAAACACATTTCACAAATAACAGATACATTAAAACAATGCGTACACAGGGAATGGTTTCTAAATTACAAAATATTCATAAATCATAATATCTTCGACATACTTTTGAAAGAATCCCTGACAATCATGAATCACTTTTGAGAAAGTTCACTTGTTTTTAAGGTGAACATTTCCGTGGAAAGAACGATTTGAATAAAGGCTGTGCAATGCCGCTTTGGTGTACTTCCTGCAGTACGGGTACAAGTTTTGACGATTCTAAGTAGATTAAATTGAGGAATGGTGTGTGTAGTGAAACATTAAATGTCAGTTATTTAACCCAGTATTTTCTTATTTGGATTGTTCGGATGCGGCGTCTTCCGGACACCACAGAAACTATTGACTATAAAAATAACAGTTTAGGTTCATTTTTGTTATAAGAAGTTGCTAAAAAATTATAAAACAAATGAATGAATGGCAAAACACTTGAACTCACACAAGAAAAAGCTAATTTATTGCACATCACGTAATCGAGCATCTACATGTGAATTTCAAACTAAAACAAGTCATTTGTATTCAATTTATCACTGCCAGAGACACACGTGTCATACAATGCTATTCGCGAATCTCAAAGTCACCACAAATTAAATATTTATTATCTTTGGAAAGTAAGTTAACAAGTTTACTTGTTAGAGAACGTACGACTAAGGACGTATTGACTGTTACAAATAATACATTTCCACTATAAAAATAATTATGTCGTTTCTGGTGGCCAGTATTTCCAGCATAACATTAGTACGAATACATAAACACCAGATTGCTAAACTTGAAGTTCACTATTTCGGTTATTTTGTTGCTAATATACAATTTTTAATTCAGATCACCTATCGACTGACAATGCATACATCCACATCTTTTCTTGAACCGAAAAGCTTATTTTAATGTTTCTTTAGTAACGTATTTTATTCTTATTTTATAATTTCTTAATTTCTATTTAACCACTGCAGCAACATTCATATTATAGATTAAACTTTTACCAAACAGCGACTTGGATTTTCTGTAAATTGTAAGCATGTGATTTAAGTGGAGAGCAGACGTTTCTTGTTGGACTAGTGATGTACGTATTTGTTGGCTCAAATACCGAAAACGCTGCTTGTGCGAAAAAAAACGTCCACAACGCTTTGCGGTCTCTTAAAAACAGACACAACACACTATAGCCAGAACGCGTATTAGCTAACTCAAAAATACCATACTACTAAATTCGCGTCGTGGTTCTCATGATATTTGACCACTACGCTTTGTGGTTACTAAGAAAATCCATAACGCTTTCTGAACGTTGACTGTTGTAACCACGACACGACGGACAGGTAGTTATTACATCTCCTGGATGGCGTTAAGAAAATAAAACATTCTTTTTCGCTATAGTTTCACTATTTTTAATAATTATCTGATGTATGGTGATAATATGATTACTAAAACAAAGAAAGTTGGTGATGAAATTAGTGAGAATATTGTAATTTTAAACTTATTTCAGAAAATTCAATTTAATAATAAAGTTAAAATTAAAAATTTAATAAGTTGTGTAATTTGTAATTACACCTCAGGAGCTCACAAGTGTTCAGAGCGTCATGAATATGTTCGCGTTACCTGTGGAGAAAGAAACGAGAATGAGGGATTTGGTGAAAATGTTACTTGTAAGTTCGGTTTAATAAGGAACAGCATCAATGTTGAGACATTAAATGCCAAATACGGCCAAGAGAAACAGGCACATAACTCTTCCTGTAGTTGAAATTGGTTCTAATGTTTTAATTAGGGTACCCAAAGTTGATAGAGGACCTGGATCGCCCAGAAATGTTTTAGTTGTTGTTATCAATATTAATCCATCAGGTCTCCACCAGTTAGGAAATAAGAAAGATCTACTCGATCTACTTTATGCTCGAAATGAATTTCAGAGAGTAACTTTTTTAATATTCAGGACCCATGTCAACATCTTTAATACTTAGCTTAGTATCTATGTTATCATCTGGAAATCTGCAAGGATTTATACTGTGTCACTGTAAAAGATACTATACTAATAAAAATGCAAATTTCATTCAAAGAACCTAAAATGTAACTCATTATGTCATGGCAATAGTTCTTGTAAATATATAACTCTGCAACATTCTCGATAATGTATTAATAATTTTATTGCCAACTTACAGATTACGATTAAAAATAAAGAAAAGATAATGAAAAAGAATGTTTTATTTTCTTAACATCACCTGAATTTTAGTTAACATCCAGAAGATGTAGTTACAACCTGTCCGTCGAGTTATGGTTGCATCGGCTAACGTTCAGAATGCGTTGTGGCTTTTCTTAGTAACGATAACGTGTAGTGCTCAAATATCATAAGAGCCACGACGCGTATTTCGTATTGTGATTTTATTTATTTATTTATTTATTATTTTTTGTCCAAGCAATAACGCCTTCTGGCTATTTTTATAAATTCCATAACACGAATAAAGTATTATGGCCGTTTTAAAGAGACCGTAACGTGTCGTGGACGGTTTTTCGGCTCAGTGAGCGTTTTAATTCTGTGAGTCTTACATATACACTGGTAGCGGGCAGAAGCGGACTAGGGGTTCCGACTTCGATAAGGTCGCAAAGAGTCTGGACGACGGCCAGGCATCATCAATCCGGCCTGGAGAGCAATCACTCACTGGCAGCCGATATCTGGCCTGCAGGACTCGCGACAGCGAAGAGGCGAGCATTGAGACACTGTCATCGCTCCTTCAGATACTTCGCCGACCTGCTGCCGCCTCTGTAGCTGAAACTTCTGGCGCTTTGTGAATACTATTAGTATCAATAAACATTATTCTATATTATAAACCACAAGTAGCTTCGACTCGTAATTGAATGAATGAATTGAACATTATTTTTTGATCATCATAAGTAAACCGTGACAGAAAAACAGAAATTTATATTTATGATATTTAAATAAATTTCGCCTGTCCATTATTTAATCAGAAACACCTGAACGATTCTGTAGTCGCATCCTTCATTAATGTGTCACAATTTATAATTTAATTAACAACTATTAATTACCGCTACCTTTATTTTGTCTAGTCAGAAAAATGTTTATCATCGACTGATTCCATTTTCTTAGTTTTGAGTCAGTATTACATTTTATATGACAACAAACAAAAATGCTATTTCTGCTGTCCACGTCCGATTATTTTTTTTCTTTTCCGTCAAATTAAAATCTATTGATAAGATATCCGTTTCTCTTCTATCGTTACTCGTCTACACTCCATAACCTACTTTCTCACAAAGGAAATACTTTTTTGACGAGTAATATTTAAGGAAAATTCTTGATATGCAACAAATCTCTTGAAGTTTTTTTTTTTTTTAATTATGTGTTAATTTCTTCGATACATTTCATAGCGGTTCGGTAGCTCAGTCGTTATTTTCAGAAGTTCATAGTCCGTTCCGTATTCAAATCCCGGCGGGAACAGCATTATATAAGAGTTGTGTTTGATCATATAAACTATGCCAGGATGTTCTGTCGTTCAGTTTTCACGTTAAATTGTATGTCTCAGAGGAAAGGAACTGGCCGTCGTACCTCTAATACAACGGCTTAGTATGCCTCCCTTTGGATGATCCAACCATCCTTCCGGTTGTGGAATAGGTTAAGTTTTTATATATTTCATGACACATTTCCCAAATTTATTTTTAAGTTTGCTTCATTCTTTGCACTAAATAGATTTCAGATCAACTGCTTTTCCTAATTTAATGTTACTGAGACCAAATATTTTGATAACACATTATAAGACAGTAAAAAAACGAATTATTATATACAGCGATGTTTCACCTGCAGTTCCATGTCTTATGAAACATTCTGATATCTCTTTGTTACCCGAAATGTTTTTCAAACGTTGATACTTTCATAAGATTATAGAACTACTGTAAATGTATTTATGGTGATCATCTAAGGAGCGAAAAATGGAAAAAGGAGATAATTTGCAAGTTCTGTCAACGCCCTACTAGAAAGAAAAAGACTGTATTTTTCGGCGCCAGGCAGGGAATCGAGGTTCGGTTCATATTCAAACGCAGTTAGTCAGGCGAGAACAGTCACTACGCGGAACCAGAGAACAATGTTACCTGGACAACAGATATTGCAAACAATGGTAATCAATCCCTTGCTGTGGCTGAATACAGCGGTCCATTTTAAAGGCCATGAAATGTGATAGCTACTTGATTACTACCATTGCAAACAATTTTTACCATTATGCTCTTTTGTGTGACGGGGATTACGAGATTAACATTTCATCTGTTGTACCAACCGTAGTATAATGTGCATTAAAATCGACAGCAAATTCATTACAGACGGATCGTTAAACGGCAATCGTAAAAAAGTTATTGAATTGAGCACGGGAAAATTTGGCTTACTTAACCTTGCAGAATGGAAGAAATAAGTGTTGTTAGTAATAAAAGTAAAAATGTAAATGAGCTATATTTAAATTATTAATACAGACTATTGCTGATATTTAATCCAGCACTGAACTACCAATAGTTGACAGTTAAAGGACAACTCGAAAGTGATCTTAGCTTAGCTCTACGTGGTGTATGTTTCGAAAATTTTCAGGCTTTAAATGTTTATTTGGGTTTATTTCTAATGAATAACACTTATTATAAAATAGTTGCAAAGAAGTTTAGTTCAGAATATGGAATTATAATAAAGTGGTTAAACACAGTCATAATAGCCGGATTTCTCCACCGCCCGTAAAGACCTTTTGTTTTAAAAAATCAAATATTCTGAAAGAAGTAACGTAAAGTACATAGTAATGAAAAGCAGACTTCAATTTGGGATTTTACCAGAGAGGAAGATGCAGATAATCAGTTAATGACATAAATCGTTTCATATATGTTTGCTACCACCTCCCGAAAAGATGTTTAGAAATAGGTTTCAACTATTATTAGTGATCTATTCATATTGCATTAACTTTTAAGAGTATTTTTTACCACTGGATTTACCAATGAATGTTTACAATATTTATTCATCATCATCAGTGTCCTACCTTGTCTTCGCATGGCTGCTCTCAATGGTCTCTTCCATATGGAGAGTCATACTATACACTGCAAGAGAAATATTAATGGCTAGTATCCCATTACTTTTTTATGAATATTAGATGGATGTTGCGTTGTCATCTGGCTAAGAAACTTGTAACCATGTCTGTGAGCGATAAGCATATTTTTCATTTGTAAACTGTGTAGGTTATGAACAAGAATTCACCTTTATTATTGTTAGACGGCAGGTATGCGGTGACCAGGACTCGATCCCGGTTCCGTTGTAACTCCATATAGTGTGGTGGCATCTTATCGTACGCATCTGCTCTGCCGGATACAATATTTATGGAGATTAAATATCTAAAATTTCTTATTTCGACATAATTGTTCAGTCATTCTATACAAAAGAGCACTGAAATCGAATGCCATTTTATGTTTAGTAGCGAAATCAGGCTGTAAGTAAACTTATGATTTGACTCCCATAAATATGTTGAAAATATGAAGTGAACGAGACTCTTCTTGCAGTTTAGTTGTTTTAACAGTTGGTCTGTAGCAGGAAATGTGATAATTAGATTTAAGAACTGTGCGTTGTTCAAATCATTAACAGGTGTTTGAATTTGAATACTTAGGTCAATATCCTTAGCTGCTATACTAATGTTGGGATTTCTTCTCTGTTCAGTCAGCTAACAAATGAAAAAACTTTGTTATGTCATATGCGTTTCGGTTTATTAGACCATCATCAGTGCCCTAGAACAAGTTATGTACAAGTTTTGATGTGTAGCATGTTGTTTATCTAAATTAAGGTATACATTTTGTTATTAAATATTATTTTTAGCTTATTTAACTTACAGTTTATCTATATTACATTAGTGTATGGAATTGTTCCATATCAGTTTCTCCCCTTGAGGTTTCTCACTCACTGAACAATTTTGAATAAGAAACATATTTACACACGTTTGATTTTTGAAGGTAACTTCTGAAACAAACTTAGTTATTGTTGTTCTTCTTGAGGTTATTCACCAACTGGACACTTTTTTATTAAAAGCATATTTATACACAATGTAGCTTTTTAAACAAACTTTAGTTATTGTTTATGGTTTCTTCTCAAAGATGCTTACTGTCTATGGCATATGTATTTCCAACATAATTTGCTTACTGAAGTTAAGTTTTATCTTCGCTGTAGCGGTGTGTTTGAATGCGAGTTCATTTTTATTGTCCTAAACAGTGTCTGGTTCGTAAGCTGGATGTATTCATTGATCACAATTTCCCCTTCATTTAGTGCCTTTTGTATATGTTTCGTGACGCTGATTGTTTCAAAAGGCAAGACATTTTGAATGAGTCACAGTATTGTCAATATTTATTGACCATGATTCTAGTATCTATAAAACAAATCATAAGGTGAATGTGTACGTTTTAACGCAACTGCAGATATTTGCAACAATATAAGTTACAAATTAATAGAGTGGGAATTAATAACCGCTGGCATTGGACCTCACAGGGTCAGGGTGGTTCAAGATGGTGTGAGAGACGGGAGAAAAACTCTCTTATCTCCCATCCCCCTCAAATTGCACAATGTTGAATAGCGATCAGAATTTTGTCACCCAGATGTTTGTTAGATATTTAATTTTTTTTCATGATCTGCATGTGTTTTTTGGTGAAAAACAGTAATACTAAAATCTATTCACCCCTATTTCCGAAATGATCAGAAAATTCTTTCTAAATTACAGAGAGATTACTCCAAAACTTAGCAATCATTCTGGAGTTTATGGAATACGCAAAAACAAAACTAAATGCGTAATTCTAAGAAATTTGATTCTTTAATAGATTTTTCGGAAAAAAATTACTTCCATCGTTCGGCAGAAATTTCTGGAATCGGACAAGAAATACGTTTCGAAAATTTTTTCTTAAACAAATTACAGTACAAATGTTCTACTGTTGAACAGCAACTTTTTCCCACTTAAATTTATTGAATATTTGATTTATATATACAATCAACTAAAAATACAAAATAATAAAAAAACTAACCTTTTATTGAATTTTATAAAAATATTTTTAATTAAAAATATAGAAATCAATTTAATTCATAATCTTGGTCTGAAACACTCAGCCTGTGAGATTTACTCGCACTTGAAGCATTTATACCAGCATACTTTCTCTAGCAATGAGGGCGGTTGACATCTTGTGATACAAGTTGTGAACAGTGAATCCGGAAATCAGTGGGACAAGTCGCACTATCACAGAATTCCTACGTCGTACACTATGAATATAGCAAGCCAGTTCTTCGGTTAGCAAGCCAGTTTTCACATCGAGAAAGTTTCTCTATATTAGATGAGACACTTGCAGTAACAGCAAGAGTTCAAAAACGTCTAACCTGAATTCAGCACATAAGCAATTGCTGAAAACAAACCAATGACTCCCTTCTGATCAAAAGGCAGATGAACTGATTTAGAAGTAAATTAATAGGCTTATGTCACTGACGTCAGTGCAGAAAACAGTCTGGAAGTGCAGTTCGTTACAAACCTGATTGTGATTCGGGAGTTCCCGTTTTGAATCCTGCTCTCAATCGTAATTATTATAGTCCTTTAAACTGATCTTCTCATCACCCACGGTTTGTTCGTTAGCGTTGCACTTAAAACTTAAAACGGTTGATCACTTTTAGGCAATACTATTACCTGGTACGTCTGGAGTAATCAGGACAGAGCCTAACTACGCGACAAAATGAAACTTTGTCGCTTTGGCGGCCATGGTACCACGGCTAGTAAAATATGAATTTGCTCCAGAGCTTTTCCGCCCAGTCAGAATCACAGTAGAAAATCAGTTTCGAGCGACATCAAATGGACTTTCTGTTACCAACCGATACCACGCACAACTCTTTGACGTTAATGTCTATTTGATTATAAGCTTTTATTATGATAAATAAACACATTGAGGACAACTCGATTTCAAGACAGAAACTGGTTGGTGCCTTTCTTTGGCAAATTATTCATTATTTCTTCCATAAATTTTATTTCCTGAGCTTATAACGGAAATCAACTAAAATCGTGACCGCAGTTATTTGTAAAAATAACAGTTGCACGTGTTTCTGATACAGGAATATCCATTAAACACTTGTGCCATCTATATTTGTTCCGAAAAACCATATGGTTATTGTAAAGATAAAGGTTAAATTTATTATGAAAGTAATATTCATTTTTATTTCGACTTTACATCTTTTTGACTGCCGGGTGCTTGTAGCCGGGTGAGGATTGTGAGCGATGAACGAGAAGATAATAGACGTAGCTTTAATGAATAAATTGTTACAGTATTCTCAGTGAGTGGTTGAGAGCAGCCAAGGAAAGTCTAAATGTTGCTCACCGGACCGATCTCGGATCTTATCTAACGCTAGTAATGACCATTAATGCTTATTTACAAGTCTCAGTCAGTTATTTCCTGCTCTAGCAAAAGCTACTCCAATATACTGAAATATTGAAAATCCCACAAAAACAATTCTTGTAAAAATAGGTCAACTCTCGTGTTCATGTAGTGACAAAAAGTTATGAGATCTTCTTCTGAGTCAATTCTACACTTTACATTGTGTATTCACTTCACTTTGTGAAACAGAATGGTTTCTCTCGGTGTCATAGATCGTTTATTTAGGATAAAAAAATCTGATGACTTGGCCATTATGCAGGCCATGTTTTAGTTAACCTATATAAATACTTTAAATGTGTTGCTCTATCAAACTTATAAATACTTAAAAGCCAAGATTTCCCTCTCTCTTTTTCGAATTGACAAGTATATATTACTCCTTCATTTTCAGTAAAAATTATTTCGTGCATAATGGCCAAGTCATCAGATTTTTTATCCTAAATAAACGATCTATAATATCGAGAGAAACTATTCTGTTTCACAAAATGTAGACTTGGCTCAGAAGAAGATCTTATAACTTTTTGTCACTACGTGAACACAAGACTTGGCCTATTTTTACAAGAATTGTTTTTGTGGGGTCTCATTTCTTTTTATAAGTTTAACGCTCATTCTGAATCTCCTCTCAAATGTAATTATACCATTTGAAAATCAGTGGATAAGAATATTTCAGAATTTAAGACATCAATACATGTTACCAACAATTCCCCACTCTCTGAAAACAGTGGGTGCACACCGTAGCCGAGCAATTGCCGTTGGTTTCACTACCGCCATAAACAAAATTACTAGTAAATTCCAAACAAAGCACAGGAACAAATTAAAATTTAAGATATTAGTTAAACTTGCTGATCTAGGCTCGGACGCAACGCCAGGGACCCAACAAGGATATATGCTATATGGCGAAGTTGATTGTTATGGGGCCATATTTCTACTCACCAACTTCATTCGGTGTTCACGTGAAAATACATCCTGGACCAAGCTCTAAAATTATACATCCATGGCAATGGCGCATATATATTTTCGATTTGTACTAAAAGAAAGCAAGTTAGCGTTTACATGGAAATCAGGCCTGGACCAAGCTGTAAAATTATGCATTCATGGCAATAGTGGCGAAAAGAAAGCCAGTTATCTAAGTTGTTTTGTTAGGCTACATTGGCAACCGTATCACTCAGATGAACAATGTTTTACAATCGCTGAAACGTTCAACACACACACACAACCCCGCACATTCTTTTGTTTTTCTGTTTTTAAATATTTTGAAAATTGATTCTCTTCATGAGGCACGTCCGACGGTTTGAGCATATAGATTTATCCAGAACAAAGCAATTAACCGGAACGTTGCACGTTTGGGTTGCCATTCAATAAATACAGGGAAAATCAGCAATATCATTACCAACAATGCCCCACTCTCTGCAAACAATTAATTTGCGTCGTAGCCAAGCAATGAACATTGCCGCTGGTTTAACTCACCTCAAATAAATAACAAGTAACTTCCAAACTAACATAGGAACAAAGTAAAATTTAAGGCTTTGGTTAAACTTGATTGCCTCTATATAGTATAGAAACCTCAGGTTAATAGCTTCATCCGGAGAAAACTAATTAAGCCGCAAACATGTGCCTGAATTTTTTATGTTTGGGATTGTAATTAAATAAATACGGGTAAAAACTCCAATATCAGATTTTCTTATGATTTAGGGGTGAAACCATATATGTGTGTCAAATTACTTGTTTCTAGGATTGCAGTACAATGGAATTTTGATGTCGGGGTGTTGTGCCGAAATAAAATTTTGAATTTCAATACATTCCAAAGTAAGAAAAGGAAAGAAGTAAAATTAAACACATTAGTTAAACATAGTAAGCTGACTCTACAGTGAAAATCTGAGGTTTATAAAGTAATTAGGTTAGAAAGCGATTTCACGTTAAGGGTAGATAAGGGGGTAGGTATATAGAAATTTACAAGTTTCAGACTGTTCTTATAATACGTGGGTAAAATGTTATCTGTGAACCAAATTTCAGCTTTCTACGCCTTAGAATTTTGATGATCTTCAGGGAGTGAGTGAGTGACAAATTCTCTGAAGTTTGCATCCCAATAATATACGAACTAAGAACAGTAACAAAATAAAGTGATGAACGTTTGCTAAGATTGCTGATATCTAGGTAAAACAGAAATTTGAGACATGTAGCATGAATACGACCTAAGAAATTGAGGTTCAAAAATGGCCCGAATCGCTTCGAGAAAAGGATAGGCAGTGCCGCCGTTTACTCGACTTGGCGTGTGCACTGCCATGCTCCCAAATATTATGTATGAACTCTTAATGTCACGGAAAATCTGCGTTGAAGACTATGTATAGTAAACATGTAGCAGATTCTTTCTCGGTATACCGCTGTGCGATGAGCCCATGTATAGCTTCTCGCTTTCGTGGCGGCCAGAAGCCGTAATTCAGCTTCACCTTACTTTAAAATTCTTCCCAAAGAATATCAAGTTTAAATGTGTTTTACGACCCTCCCGCTGCGGGGTTCTTTGACGGCAAAGACGAAACACCGGATATTCAAATTAGAGAGTTTGGGCCAGAGGTTTTTATCAGGTCCCTGAACACGGAACATAAAACACCCTCATTATATTTTAATTTGGCGGCCTTCACGTACAGGTAAATTGCCCCGCATTCAAGCGTGCGAGACAATTTCTCCTTCTTTGTGAAACTTGCTACACTAGAGGGCGGAAAAGTTGGACAATGCACAAAGGTAGGAGGGCCTTGCCTCTTCCCTCCCGACGGGTTAAGAAGCTGTGACGTCGACCAGGATTAAGCACAGAGCAGCTCCTGAAGAAGGACTATGTCTAGTAAGAAGCACAATTTACACTGCGTTACAACAATGCATACATTTGTGAGAAAAGTTCTATGTAGTTGTTAAGTTTTATCTCTATTTTATTATTAACATTAAAAACGAGTTTTAAGTTTCTTCAGTGCTATGACAATAAGGGCATCCGTAAAATGTATATCTTTCTGCAAGTGACATAATGAAGAAGAAGGATCGTCCAACGCGCCCTCTTCAGTTGTAATGGTCACACCAACATTCTCCCTCCACTCAAGTCCCGTGGCTTTACGTCTTTGTTTTTACTTGGTTCTTCACTCTTGTCCGTGGTTTTCCAATTGGTCTCCTCCCCTTCTCGCTGTTCTAAAGTGCTAACTTCGGCATTCTTCTGTTTACATTTCTGATTCTATTTTTTCTTGATACATATTCTATGCTCTCAGAAACCTCACATTTGCTGCCTGTAATGTTCCTAGAATCACTCTTTGTCCATGTCCAGGTTTCAGAGTCATAGGACAATTTTGGAACAAGATTTTGTCTTCCTTCACATCTCCAGATTACGTTTTTTTATCGTGCAATAAAATCTTCATTATTTTCTGTCCCATTTAATCTCCTATTTTTTCCATTATTAGTTTCTTTGCTTTCCAAGTAAACAAACGATTCTATCCATTCCAATTTCTTGCCGTCGTGTGACACCTCCGTTGACGGACCAGTGCTCCTTTATATCCTTATTACTTCTTTTTTGATACCAATCTCCAAGCCATGTTCCCTTACTACAGTCTCTCATTTCTCCAGTTATCTCTCTAGATTCTGTTCTGCTTCCTTTCTCTATCAGCAGTAAGTCTTCCAAATTTCTGTGTGTCTGAACTTCCGCAAAGATTTTTATCTAGAACCATACTGAACAAAACAGATGATCGCACACTTCCTTGCCTTACTCGCCTCTCTAGTTGTGAAACCCTACATAAGTCTTTCTACTGTTTGAATGATGTTTTATTATGAACGGAGTAAACAGAGTTTTAGAAGAAACATTCGGCAAGAAATTTCATATTCAGAAGACCGATTACTGAATCACGTTTAGCAGATTTTGATAATCTACCTTCTGTTTCACTCTCCAAGGCATATAGTTTACGACTATCACTGCACTTGACAAGGAGTTATCTGAATCTAGTGTATGAAATAATTTTTTCTTTAACATTCTGGACATAACCAGTATGGTAAGAAAGGTGGTGATACACAATTACTAATCATCACGTTGTGTCCCGAACACTTGAGCCAAATCTGAAACCTCTCAAGAGCGAGTATGATGTGATGATATAAAAAACTGTTGATGGTTTATCGGATGTGGACGTTAATCCCGTAGGACACATCTTGACTTTCGGAAGAGTTGGTCTACTACCAACTTTCACCTATTATTTCTTTCATCTCTCATCCTCAAAAATAAAATCTCTAAACTCAACACAAACGTGGTCATAGTTATTCGCACTTACGAACACACTATTCACAATGGGAAGCCGACTGAGCCAAGCTTCCAGATGAGTTGCAATGGCGTGTATCGGACAACCTGTTTTGAGAGCTGTGAGCAGATTTTTTCGTTGCTGATCTAATGTATAAAGTTTTAGAGATACTTGAGCAATTACCCAATAAATCAAACACTATCTTGTAACTTATAATCTTATATTATATGGTAACAAAGCACAAGTGAGGAGTTATGGCTCGTTATTTTTATTTAATTCTCCTTAATCATCTGTTATTGTGAACGTGAAGGTTTGATGCAGGTTTTTATTTATTTTTTAAATTCTCAGGTGAAGTTTTAAAACTTTTTTTGGAGTTCGCGATTTTATTCAGAATTTTTATTTCGTTTTTATCCCTTTAACTAGTTTCGTACAACAACTGTGCTAGCAGATAAAATATTTAGATTAAATTTAGTACCCCTGAATCGAAAGTAATTAAAAACCACCTAGCGCTTCATCGGCGGGAGAGTGTAGTTAACACAATAAAAGCTAACGAATTTTCGTGGTAACATTTATATTTATGATTAACTAACAGAATACGCAGCGTGGCTAGGTGGCTGGATATAAAAGCTCCCATGTTTTATCCCGTATCATCGGACTGTCGTAAACATATTCCCTCATCAACTTTGGCCTATTTTCCTACCGTTTGCGAGACATATGAAAAGAAAACAACATAAAATTTGCAAGTATAAATTTGTCTTAAGAGAGATAAAGGGACAAAGAGGATGGTATTTTGTGAAGCAAATGTAAACTTTATTCTTCTTATTATTTTGAAGCATCCGTGAGCAAAGATCCTTCGATATCGGATAAAACTGTAGATTTGTGTGTTGCCACACCAACATTTCTTGGTTGCAATTCTACAATCAGAATAGGTTCAACGCCGTGCTCAGGCAATGTAATGGGATATGAAGAATATCATTATTTACTTTGGCAGATTTCCCTAATCTTTTTAAATATTTGTAAAAAAGTAAAAGAAACAAAAATAAAATAATTGCCTCAGGTATAAAGTTTGTTTAACGAGAGTGAAAAGGAAGAGGGAGTTCGTTTTTTGTAAACCAAGTGTTGAAGTTATTTTTCTTTTAAAATATGAATTACGTGTGTAAAATTGCATAAAGATTTGATAAACACTGAGGGATTGTGAATCGCCACACCAACCTTAATTTTTTTTATCAGAATTAGAATTTCTCGCTCACTGATGGTCCGACCGGGATCGGTTCACCGCTAATGTATTATAGAGTAAATTTTATGGGCTTTCAGAATATTATCATCCAAGCTGATCGATTTCCCTACCGTTTGTGAGATATTTACAAAAATCTGAACAGTTGCATGGGAAAACATCCCTTAAGGGCGGTTATGCGGGAGATTGAGCGAGTTTTGTAAACAAAATGTAGACAGTTTTTCCCCCCTCGTATTAAAATATACGTGTTCAAAGTTAATCGAGATCGGATAAAAAATGTGGATTTACATACAGAACATACTAATATAAGCACATCCATTCTGACAAATATATAGATTTATTTATTATGTTTGTTGTGTCACGTGCTGTATAAAATCAGTCGCCACGTTCTATTTGGTAAGTGATGAAGAGAAGATGGGCGAGGAGTAACGCAGACGCGAGCCTTTAAATAAGAAACGCTGTAATCCTGACAAGAAAACATTAACGGGCAAAGCGAGGGGAAGCGATAAGCCTTCCTCGAAGAACGGAGCCCCTTGACTCAAAAAGTGCTTCCAAGAAGTTTTCAGTGAAGAAAAAAGAAACAATTTCAGAACGGTCTATAGGAGACTTAAGAACGTAGGTGCGAGTCGCTTGAAAGAAGGTGAAGTATTTTCAACATGTTTCCTTTAACAAATCAATTATATGCGTGTGTATACATACCTTTGGAGCAGTGGCAATTCTCAACTTACTGGCTATAGTATAACGTAGTCGGAATTCTTTCTTGAGAGTTCATTCAGAAATACAACCAAAGGATTTTGTAATTTCTCTGAAAATTACAAAGGAAATACTGTTAATTGTATATTCCTGCTAGATATTTCTACCTTGATTATACGTTGTTACCAAAATTGGCTTAAACGAATAAACTTCCATCCGGTCATAACATAAAAAATTGATAACCTTACCATAATATTTCCACCATAAAATTTTAAGAACGATTCCCTAGGAAGTTAAAGGTTGAAAATTAACTAGAGGTAGGAGATGAAAAATAAATACCATTCCGGCAAAGATAATGATACGAAAGTAGTAAATCTGAAAAGAAAGTCGTACGAAATGGTAGTATCATTCAATAAAGTTCTTTTGTAAAGACTTACCTTAGTATTACATGTTGTAGAGAGAGAGAGAGAGAGAGAGAGAGAGAGAGAGAGAGAGAGAGAAAGAGAGAGAGAGAGAGAGGAGGGAGGGTAGTTCCTTGTGGGAAGGAATTTGTAGATATCATTTAATAATTGAAAATTAATAAAGGACATTTTAATTTTAAAGAGGTTATGCAAATCTAAAATTTGCAAGAATCTCGACGCTGTCGGGATATACAGGAAAATTGTCACAACATGACATTTATTTAATTCATATTCGAATTACATCTCTATAGGAATTTATCTTTAATTTGAATACATGTTTGTATAAAATAACAAGCCAACGCGTAGATGAACTATTACCCGTTGAGAAAACAAACAAAATAAAATTTACTTTGAAATTTTAACTCAAATGATTAATACATGGGGAGGAATGGTATGCAAAATTAAAGTACATAACTCATTATTTCATCATACATTGTTATCAACCATGCTGTGACTTTACACAATGAACTTTGGGCGCCTTAAATGGAACAAATATACCATTCAAAATCCTACGAGAATCAACCAAAATAGTCTTAAAAATCAAAATGTTTTTCTAACAACTGTGCCGTTCTGACAAATTATGTCGTTAGCTCTGTGGGGATTTAATTTGAAAGTTGGAGCACTAAACTTCTATTTTTGGAACGTTTAAGTGTTTCTATCTGTTTCAGCAAATGCACAAACACTGGACTTTGTGATGTAACGCGTTACCATAGCATCTGCGTCTGTAGTCGGTGATGTGCACGGTATGTGGGACCGGTGCCTCACAAGGCAGCTGCAGTCAAGCTCGATCAGGTAATGCTCATATTAGCATACTGACACTGTCGCAGTGTTGATGTCGCCTCAGCAATCTACTCAGAATACAAGTCAGGATCAGAAGCCAGAGATAGAACTCAAACTTCAGGATCAGGCTCCCGCACCAGAGTTAAGAGTCGGGAACAGCGTCCCACACCAAAGTGAAGCTCGTCGCTCCTTCCATCTCTCACGTGGACTTTGGCTCCGGCCTCATAGTCTCCAAGGTACATATCAGACAGAAAATGTCCAAAATCATGTGTTCATTTTGATAGGCTCGTGGGTAGCGTCCTGATATCACGTGATATATCGCTCATATTTTATTCGCAAACTACAAACAGCGTGTGTCACGACCCTCGGACCCTTTCAGACATCTTCTATGGTGGACGCTATGTTTCGATATACGCTTATTTTCCCGCTAGGCGCAGTGACCTTCCTGTTGACTACCGTCCCTTGGGACCTCTTTGAGTCTCTCCAAGAACTGTGGATCAGGTAAACTTCTCATCCCACTTGTTGGGTAGCGACAGATTGTCGGGGCCAAGTAATGGCTTCCATAGATTATCGTCTCCTCAAGCACACTATAGTCAAGCCCACACAAAACTAAATATTCGCCATACGAAATGCTTTTGTCCGTTGCATTAAGATAACCTGAATATTTAATTTTGGGATTACAGCCTTCCTTAGAATCTTGAGTATTTTATAAAAATTAACTAAAGAAAAAAATGAACACCCAAAATTACGAGAATAATTAATCTAATACATTGTCATTAATATAATAAAATACGTCATAGAATGTGGCATCAAGCGTCACATTATAATGTCTATGTTCTTCAGTTGATCTTGCTACCAGCAATTCAAATAAGTGGATGCAATTAACCATACATTTTCTTAGTATATGTTTTAGACATACATTGTTTTGATGTTATTGTTTTATAAGCATGAAACATGAAGAGCTTTATATGGCGTATTAAATTGAGGCGAAGTAGGGAGGTATCAGGAGACTACAGCGGCTGTATTACTAAGATTGCGCGTACCAGAGTTAATTTCTAAATTTGCTACGTCGTTTGAAAAATCAAGGCAGAGATGCTGACAGATGCAAAGTCATTATGCATAGTGGGTACCCCAGCAGGTAAAAGGAACTTGTAACTATTTTTATTAACTTTGACACATTAAAGTTGAAAATCAGGTAGCAGAAGTTATACAGTTGGGGAGATTGTATTTTTATTGTTTTTAATTATTGGCACAAATGTTGCAGCCACAGCAGTTACAATTGCAACAGATCCCATATTATAATTTTATAACATTATGTTTTCTAAACAAAATATTTATTCTTGTGTATACAATTAATTTCATCGTCCATGATTTTAAACATACTTACAGCCTCTGGCATGCACGCTTATAAGAAATACATTAATACTGAAATTATATCTACTTTTGGTCTAAAAAACTAAATCATGATAAAACTGTCATATTTACCCAAACATAATTTAAAACGTTTAGCGGTCAGACGGAAAGACCACTTTCTTATGTTAGGTCGTCATTAATAACAAACGTTTTAACACGGGGCAAAGGATTGGGTTCTTTATTTTTTACGAAGATATTACAGTCTTGTTGCAACTAATTATTCAGTGCTCGTTGTAATAGAGTGGACAGAATATAAAGAATTTTAAAAAATTGAAATTTTATTTTTGATCGTTAGGGTTAATTGTTGGCAATACCTATTCCTGGTCCCTCCATCCAGTATTCGGTATTCCACTGTTTTACAAAGTCATCTAACATCCATAAAGCCCTATTTTTTATTTTATTTATTTATCAATCCTTTTCCATTGATCCCTGCTGAGGAAGGACCTCTGGGGCGTGAAACATGTCATGGTTAATACACATACATACAATATGAGTCATAATCATAGTGAAAACAATTCCATGTTACAAAGTAAAATAAAGGAAGTAAACGCAGACATTAATTTTTACAAGTGAGTGTTGAAAAACATCATATTGAGTACAATCAATTATTTTGTTCAAATTCTTGAATGGATTAGAAGGAGTTGCCTACAAGATAATCCCTCAGTTTTTCTTTAATTATATCTTTATTATCTGCAGACTGTTTTATACCTTTATACTATGTGAAGTTTATTAAACAGGTGTATCCTAGACTAATTAACGCCATTTTGTACTAATGACAGTAATGTTTGTGTTTTGTGCAAGTTATTTCTGTTTCTCGTATTGAAATTATGAACCCGTGAATTAGATTAAACAAGTTAAAGTATGACACTACATACGAGATAATATATATGCTGAGAAGTCATTGTAAGAATATTGAGTTTCTTAAAGAGTTGACTGCAGGAAGTTCTTGGTTTTACCCTACACAACATCCTAATAGCTCTTTTCTGTGCTATGAAAACTTTTTTACCTCGTGAAGAGTTTCCCCAAAAAATTATGCCATATGACATCACTGAATGAAAATACGAGGAGTACACGTGTTTTTTTAAGTCTAGATCTGCTGTTAGAGAAAGTGTTCGTATTGCAAGGCACTACTTAACTTCATCAGTAGTAAAGTGATATGTTCATGCCAACAGAGTTTCGCACCTATTTTAATGCCAAGGAATCTTATATTCTTTGTTTCTAAGATTGTGTTATGTTTATATTTTATTTGTAGAGTGATTTACAGAGTTTCCTGTTTCAGCTTTTATTTTATTCCATCTAGTTTTCGTTTTATTACCTGAATTCTCTATTTTCACTAATATATACATGTTTAATGGCCTTTTTTTATCACGTTTCTTATTATTTTAGAATAATGTTTATAATGAGCTGTCAGTGTATGATAGTAATAATAATAAAATAACTGTTTGAAGATATGAAGAAATAATAGAGTATCTGAATAACTTCACGTCCAACCCTTTCCACTTTAATTTGTAATGATCTAAGTCAAGACGTAGAATTCGTTCATCTACACTTATATACTAGATATGTTGTAACGCACGCAGGATGTTGTGATACATACTAGTGTTTATGGTATGCATATATAATTCAATTATTACTTTTTTAAGTTACTTTGTATGTAGGAAGACTGAAATAAAAGCATAACTATTTCTATTGTTCTAATATGACGCTTAAGTTTTTTTTAATTTTTCCATTATTCTCCATTCGGTATTTAGTTATTTCATTTTTTAAAATGTTAAAGTGTACTCTTATCTCGACTCAAATCAAATATAACTTATATTCTAAAATTATGTATTACTATGTCAGATAGCCCTTAAAATTTATTCCATGTTGATGGTTGCATGAATGTACTCATTGATTCAATGTAATTAGTGTTTGTTGATTCGTAATAAATGACATATCTTACAATGCCCAAGGATCAACTACATTCCAATGTTGACGAAAATTACACAGTCAAATGTATCACTGTGTCACTTGAAAATTGTTTTACGCGTTATTTCTTTTTGAAAGTGATAAGTTTTGCTTTTAGGTATTTTTGAACTTTTATTCTTCAAGCCTCTCCGAGCCAAAGGCCGGTGAGACATTGATTTCATGCAGTGAAGATATTCAAATGGTAACTAGTTGCAATTATCATTTGTCAGTTATGCCCTTCATTCGCACACAGATAACATGCCAGTGACATGTAATTATTTTTCTGACTTTTTTTACTTTTTTGAGGATTGATTTACTCAGTCGTCAACTTGAATTCAGTGGCTTAGCTATCGGAGGGATATAGCTACGTATTACAATATACCTTTATTTTAAATTTGTTTCATCGTAAGGATTATTTACATGATCTCTATTTATGAAGAAAACTCGTGGGATTTAATTTCAGTTTTGTTTAACCCATTTAACATTTTACCTCAGTGAAAAGTCTTTCTACAGTCAGTTACTCTGTATTTATTTTCGATTCGTTTTCGTAATCACCTTTACGTGGCTTGCGTGAACGGGTTATTGATCTGCCGTTTTCTAAGCAATGTTGCTATTGATAAATGCAGTTCTACTAATACTGTTTGTATAAGCAAAGGAGTAATTGTTACAAATTTTCTAAATATTTTCGACACAAATTGTTGTTTTTAGCGAGTGTTTTAAGGAATATGAAATAGAGGTCCCGAATGTAAATCGCGCATTTAAAATCGCCTTTCCGGCTGTTTGATGGAAAAAGTGTTTGGAATCCGTAATATGTTCTTTGAAAATCTTTCCACAATGTAACGTGACAATAGTATTTGTGCTGAGCTGGGAATATTTTACCATCCTAGCATTCTTTCACCATTAAAGATTCCATTTAGTAGTCCTAAAATAAACAAAGAACCTCTTCTTCCTTCTTGCCACAATATAATGACTGAATATGTTCCATTACCACTCTTGTGTCAAGACCATCTGCGCTGGTGCATTACCGTATTCCTCATTCGATTTGCGTTGAAGTTGTTCATACTGAGTAAGTTGGTGGGCACTAAAGTTCGGGCCTCGCATTTGGATGGACGCGGGGTTATATTCCCATCCGGCCATCCACATTTGGAGTTTCCATTGTTTACCGAAATCAGAAGAATGCCCGAATGGGTCCTTTAAAAACTCCAAGGCCGAATTTCTTCCAATTCCATGCCTCCAGTTATTTTCCCTGGGCTCTACGCATGTTGGGGTTCATTAGTACATCACGTAAGCTATAAATGAGATCTGGAGAAGGCATAAAAAACGACGATAATCTGTATTATTCTGATTACTAATTGAACTTTGAGATGGTTGAAAAACATACTACTGGTTGCTCTGAGAATATAACCTAGTCGGTTAGGAGAGGATAATTAAAACGACTAGAATCTTATTCAAAAAGAAATAACTGTAAATTTACCTCAATCCTGTTATATACATTCCTACACTTACCAGTTCATGATAGTTAGCCTTCTGGCACAATGATCTTAGCAAATTCGTTCAATATAAATATTTCAGATTGGCGTTTAGGCCAAGAAAGTGGTATCCTAACTTAACTGGCTTAACACCAGAAAACTTGACTTATTGTCCGAAATTACAACCCCACTACGCAATCCATTTAAACTTTAAAACAATTTGGGAAACAGAACTGAGAGGCATACCAGAAGGAAAATCCTAAATTCTTTCCTGTAAATGGCAGACAATCGTAAGTCACTGCTAAGAATCTGAAGCAGACTGCGTGAAAGCGTGGGTGCGCGGAATGAGCATTTCTGTGTAAAAAGTACGCTGCCCATCCTAAAAGACGTCGTGGGTGAACATTAAGACGGCAATTAAGGTAACACAAAAGTTAAAAGAATATAAGAGTGACAAACGAGTTTTCCACTTTGTAATGAAAAGATTGAGTTTCATTTATTTTTGTTATTTTTGTTTTGTTGGACCACTTTAAGTTATTTGTAAATATTACAGATAAGAAAGTGGGTTCAAATTGAAGGCGAGCAATATTAATTATTTTTTATTTCATTTAAAGTTTCAACTCACTTACGTACAGTTTCAACTAACGCTAGAAGTCATTGTTACCCTTGCCGACAGTGTAGGATTGTTCATTTAACTTAGTATTATTAGTCTTTTAATATATAATTACGTAATCTTTCTCGGCGTTGAGAATACAAATAATGTTCTCGGGTGACTAGCCGAGTTATAGGAGTGTTATAGTAATCACACGATATTTCGGTGCTCTGAATCATCGGCGCCATCTTTCGTTGGTTGACAGACTGACGTACTTGCTGAAAATTTGATCGTGAATGATCACTTAGGTACTAGTTCAGTATCCAGATTTGTTAGTAAAAGGTCAGAGTTCATCCCGCTGTCTTGAGTAATTTTCGGATAGTGTAACAGTTCTTGCCAGTCATTTGATACAGCTTAAGTCATGTCTTGTGACAACCACCAAATCTCATGAGCTATGCTCTTTAGTAAATAAATGGAAATGTGTGAGTGATGCGTAGATAAATGACTAAAAAGTTTATCCTCGAGTTTCATTTATGCTAAATATTCACAAGCTTTAAGCTTACAGGTTAATATTTGATAATTGTTGTATCATCTGGCAATCAGAACAAGTAGCACTGCTTTATCTGAAACCAAGTTGTAGCATAACTGGTCTGTTAATGACAGGAATAAAACCTGCTTGATCGAGTATGACAACTTTCTTTGAGTAATTTATGGATATGTATGCAGCTTTTAATATGAGTGTAATATTTTAGTAGATACATTATACTTAATTTAGGCTTCTTACTGTCAGGTGTTCTGTTGTCAACAGAAATATTGCCTATTATGTATTCGACTTACTTTCATTGTTTCGGTGTTCAGAAGATGTTTTTAGTTAGAAGCAAAATTATCTAAAACTTAATAGTAATAGTTTTACATAAAAAAGAACCTCTAAATGCACCTATGGCTTAAAGTGCATTCACGTGAATGGCTGAGACAATAGACCGCTAAGTTTTGGGTGTACGAACCTTATCCCTGTCATTCATGCCTGTTATCATTGTTACTTACTTCTTGTGCTAACCCTCATATATATTTATCAGTTTACCTGTTTTTCATTGAAGAGTTCTACACTTGCAATCGAAAATACAAAACAGAAGATATTCAGAACGGAATAATGTGATACCAGAATGAAAAGTTCGTCTGAAGTCTCAAAATCAAAATTTTACACCATAATATGATCGTTGCGCGGCTATCGGAAAATATCAGCGTCATTTGATTTCATAATGAATGTGTTTATCTGGTTTATTTGATAAAGAAAATATCGTGACGAGGGTTTCAATTAACCGTACGACTAGATACAGCAAGATTCCACTTCTTGTTACAGTATTAATATAGATACTTATCTTTAATTCTTTTGTTTTAAGAGGAATTGTGGAATTATTTTCAGCGCTAGATTCAGACAAACAATGCAGTTTGTATATACAATTCGGTATTGATTTAGATACATTCATAGTCATTCTGTATTTCCGCCTCAGCTTTTTACGAGCACTTTGACAAACAAAGTACTGTTGGTCATAAAACGTTTACGTTGGCTACCGTAAAAGACAACGTCTGGTTATAACCTATACACAATGTTATCAGTTGCAATATAACGTTATAAAATATGTCATTATATTTCAACTGATAATTAATTAAGCAACTGTGGAAACATGGCCTGCAACAACATTGCATTTATACACAATGTATTTCGATAAAAATAACTGTATTACTCAGAACGGTGAACATACAGTGACCATATACATTTATTAATATTTAAAAGTTCTTAAGATCTAACTTGATACAAATAAAAATGAAAAAGACATGTAACTATGAAGTATCACATCTTGATCTTACTTGAATAAGCAGACAAGCACAAATATATATTAAGTTTGTATGTCCTGAAAATGGTGGATGATATGCTAGAAGCCATCGAAATACGTTCCGAGCACACACAAATTCGAAAACTGGTTGGAACTGCGAAACATAAATTTTCACTACTGTGCACCACTAGGATTGGTAATTACTAGATGACGGGCACTGCTATAATTTTCCATTTACTGGACTGGTTCAATTGATAAATTTATCGAAATCTCCCCTTACAATACTGTGGTTGAAAACTCTGGCACATGGAATTTAATCTTCATTCTATGTCTAAATATTTTTCACTTAAATTACATTCTCCTAGCACGTCATTCATAAATTCAGGTGAATGAAGAATTGGAATGCTTTTTTCTTACTCCTTTTATCTCGCTGCAAGTTCTTCTGCTAGAATTTTTCCGTTAATTATTTCAGAGGGCCAATGATTCTACAGAATCTGGAATCTGCTGTCCGATTTCACTTGTAAGAGAACCTGTTAAATAATGTAGAACAGTACGCTGTTAAATAAAGTCTCCATTAGGTTTCGGCAAGATCGTAAACAACACGTATTGTTTTTCTTCAGCAGCTCAAAAATTCACAAATGTTGAACGCATAACAAAAATTTAGAATAATTAGGTTACTCGATTATTAATGGCCCTGATAACGAAGGTCCTCGGTTCGAATCCCGATTGCGGTCGGAATTTTTGCGTACTTTTAATCTTAATTACAACTCTGGTACAGCTTTTCTTAGTACATGAAAAGAACGCTCCGCTGTTCGGATTGCACGTAAATCTGTCGTTCCCCTTTATCGGGTAGAATTACTGGGTTGGATTAAGGTTGTCACAACACAGTAGGATTAAGCAGTAAATTGAAAATGTCATTTGGACGGTCGACCACCTTTCAGGGTCTGGCGACAACTAACGCCTAATGGAATTACACCAATATTTACTGAACTCGAACTATTTTTAAAATTGGCAACGATCCGACGAACGATGTTGAGAAAGCCTAAAGATCCAAGCAAAAAAAGAAAAAAAAAATCAAATCATATCCATTCCTAATCTTGCAAATTTTTTAAAACAATTTCTCTTCAGTGTAGATTGCAGGATTCTATAAAATATCCGAAATAGACATAGTAAAAGAATGAATACAGACTTTTTTTCAGAAAACGTGACCAACATCATAGTTGGCAGAAGCATTACCTGAAATAAAACGGTAAAGAATTGCAACATGCAGAAAATTATTTACAACAGACAAAACAGTTTTTGCCGTCACAGTTCCGTTCCGGCGTATCAGTTGCTTATAAAGTTAGTAAGTACTTGGATACCAGTCCCATCGTTCAACGTTTTTCAATAACAAAGCTGTGTACGGTCACGACAATTCGATTTTGAAACAGTCAGGCCGTCTTCACACGAAGTAGCTCAAAAGAAACGGATTAGTAACTCGAGTTACTAACAAGACACTTCCGTGTTTTTAAATGGAGCGCTACAGACGGTGTAATTAGTTACTAACCAGTTACCAACAAGCTGGTAATCGGTTCCAGGTGACTCTGAATGCCAGTCGCCAGGTGATTTCATTTGCTAGTGGCCAAGTCATTTTACGGTATGAACGAACAACAACTTAGTAGTTTATTCGTGGGGGAAGTTGAAAACCATCCATTTTTATACAATTTCCTGCTTCCTCGTGCTAAAAAACAAGACGAAACTTTAAAGGCATGGTCTGAAGTTGGAAAGCAGTAAATATGAATGTTATTTAATGTTATATGTAGAGATGTGCATTATTTGAAATACCGGTACATATATTTCAATTACAAATACAAGATACCTTTTATCACTTTATATTTACGACACCATGATATAAAAAGAATTTTGTGTTTTATTTGAAATAATTTCACAAATTGTACAAGGGTGAGTCAAATGAAAACCTTAAATTTGTAATAAAAAATCGAAATTTCGCGCCGTTATCCTGTAATTTGGTAAGCGTGCTACAAGCAGCGTGCAGAATGGCCTGTAGGTGGCAGCATAGTTCAGATGCACAAAAACCGTCGCAGTATCAGTATAAAGATGGCTGCCCCACTTGAGACTTGCACCAGGGAAGAACAGCGTTCTGTTATTCGGTTTTTGAGTAGTGAAGGTGTGAAACCTATTGAAATTCATCGAAGAATGAAGGTTCAGTACGGTGATGCATGTTTGTCACAGCAGCAAGTCTACGAATGGACTCAGATGTTCGCAAATGGTGTGACTTCAGTGGAAGATGCTCCTCGTCCAATTCAGGCACAACGAGTTGTGACCCCACAGAACATTGCAGCAGTTGAAGCCATAGTGATGGAAAACCGCCGAGTGACACTGAATGACATTGCAGCATGTTTAAAGATTAATCACCATGACACACCACATTGTGCATGATGTACTCCAGTTTCACAAAGTGTCTGCAAGATGGGTGCCACGGCAGCTGACTCCTGAAATGAGAGAACGACGTGTTGATGCTTGTGAAGAACTTCTTCGGCGCTTTGAACGAGAAGGTGATGGCTTCCTTGCAAGAATCGTTACTGGGGACGAAACCTGGGTTCACATCCACCAACCGGAAACGAAGAGAGCGATCAAGGAATGGCGCGATTCCTCACCACCAAAACCAAAGAAGTTTCGAACAGAACCATCAGCAGGGAAGGTTTTGCTGACTCTCTTTTGGGACGAAAAAGGCGTCATTTTGGAAGCATTACATGCATAGAGGGACCACTGTCACTTGTGCATCATACACAGATCTCCTAAAAAATCATCTTCGGCCTGCAATCAAATCAAAGCGGCGTGGATTGCTGTCATCAGGTGTCCTTTTGCAACATGACAATGCAAGGCCCAACACTGCCTGTACAACAGTTGCAACAATCACAGACCTGCATTTTCAGTGTCTTCCTCATCCACCATACTCACCAGACCTTGCGCCAAGTGATTTCCATATGTTTGGACCACTCAAAGAAGCAATGGGAGGAAATAAGTTCCGTTCTGATGAAGAGGTACGCCACGCGGTGCATGAGTGGTTGCGCGAACTATCAAAATAATTTTTTTCTAAAGGAATTTATACACTTTGTAAGCGCTGGAGGACTAGCATTGAGCGTGGGGTAGATTGTGTTGAAAAGTGATACAGCTTTGTACGACTTCTGCACTATTAATAATATTAAAAAAAACATTTAAGGTTTTCATTTGACTCACCCTCATAAATTACTTGCGAGGCGACGCGAATGAAATTATTTAGAAAACTACTTTATCACTCCTTAAGCGTCTCTTCCTTGGCAGTGGAACTATTGTATTTAGAAAAGTCACAGTCACGTTAGGATGTCTACAATGCTTTACAATATTATGGAAAAACATTAGGTATACAATTATTATGTGAAGATGTCATAATTGTAAAACACATTATGGTGTACTATGCGAAAATAACAGGTACTTAAACGTATATGTAAATAACAATACAATAAGTTAAATAAAGTCAAGTACCTAAGCAAAAAAAAAAAAAAAAAATAGATCATGGACACATACCCGAATTGATATTCTACTTCTGTCAATCCTTCACGACGGCGCCATTCCTTGAAATTACAAAAACTAAATATTTTTGGATGTTTATCATTTGTCATCTCATGATTAAATAATGACACCTACATTTGATTGACATTGTTTCTTCATCCATAAGACAGAGAAACAAATGTGGGAATGTGTGAGTGCAGAAGGAAATATCACGTTCAACTTGAACTAAGTAATTTTATTTTTAATTTTAGTACATTAAAAATTGACTTTTTAACACATTTTTTCTATATTTTTTCATTGCATTGCACCTGGCTGTTTCATTTGATGAAGTACTATGGTACTGCTACCATAATTGCACAGAAGAAACTAGTGATTTCAGTTTCTTTTGAATAGCCTCGTGTGAGGATCCACGTCACTAACCAGTTACTAACTAGTTTAGTAACTGCAGTCACCAAACAGTTCCCTTTCTTTTGAGTTGCTTCGTGTGAAGGTGGCCTGATGGCATTTATCTTTAGTGGCCTCTGGCGTGAAAAGGTGTGAATAAAAGTAATAAAGAATTATTTTGGTGATTGTTGTAGGTACTAATCCACACACACACACACACACACAGAGAGAGAGAGAGAGAAATGTGATTTTTGGAAAAAATGTCTGAAATATAGTAACGCTCATGCTTTGATTCTCGAAAATAACATGTGATGTGATCATGACAGGTGGGATGGTATGGAACGGTAAGAAACTCGTCTATCGGGCCCTGCGAAGGAACAGATCTTTCATGCATCGTATCCGAACGTTGTTCACACACTCACGACACCAGGCAATTTGTTTTTATGATGGTTGGCACTACAGTAATGGGAGACAACTGGATACCTTATAGCGATCAGGAGGCTAAAAATCTAGGTTTTTCTAGTTTTATCCTGTCTCCAAAGTATAGTAAATAAATGTAATCCGTGAAACGTATGTAAAAGAAAAAGAATATTCTTGAGTTGAAATAACTTTTCTAAAATGTTTTTATTTAGTTCTAAATTACAGCTTATTACAATATCACTGTAATCTAATAATTATTTTGAGTTTTTATTTGTTTTGTGATGGAGAAAGGGTGAATGGGAGTCTTTGGCTTTACAAAAAATAAACACAAGCACTGTAAGAACACAAAAATAACATCTTTTGATAGTTTGGGATGCAATATGTTCGCCAAATTAACATTCCTGACGTCACCCACAAATAACGCAATGTTACAATAAAAATTTTCGCTGTTATTTACATTAGTACTAAAGAAGTAATAAAGATTTTAGAGCCTATTAAGGTTTGTTTACGAAGAGCTAAGCTCTCATATCAAGTGTTCCGAAAAGTATAGCTGATTTAAAGTCACATGCTCAGAAATAGGAAAATATCTACTGTCAATGTTAGGAGCTCGTTGATAATGAGAAGAAACTTCTGAATTGAATTCTAAGCATCAGCGGCTGGAATGATTACAACCAGCACGACGTATCACGTAAACCACACCTCTAGTTGTTCGCGCGACAAAAAAGTATGTCACCACATGTCCTTTACATTTATTTGAACTTCAGTGTAAGAAGCAGAGTTAAAATATTTACATTATAAGCAGTGAACTTCGACAGAACATATCTCCATAAGAGCTTGAAACATAACTGAATACATCAGAGCATGAAATTTTGAAGTTACATATCATTGTCATCCAACTATTTATTTGATGTATCAAATCACAGGTCGTAAGAACAAACTATGCTTCCGTTAATCAGTGTGTTTGAATGTTACCAGATATTAATGTATGTTGGGTGTGAATTTTGTATATGTCTGGAAAAAGCTTCGTCGGATCAAGCGTTATTTTTTTTTCCTTCGGAAGGAATTCGGCCATGGCCTTTTTGAAGGAAGCATCC
>JARYHS010013631.1:9897095-9936111 GCA_031002005.1 Vandiemenella viatica | reverse complement strand
GTCAAGTTGTTATAAGTAGATCGGTACGGTTAGTAAAGTTCGTAACAAGTGTTTCTAGGTAAGCTGCTAGAAGATGATCTACCTCCGGAAATTTTTTCATGAGGGAGCTTGCGCATTTTATACTGGGTGAGTTCTTTTATCACTACAATAATCTGAGTAAGAAAGGCGACCAGAAAACTTCTTTCAAATGCCTGACTGAAAGAACGAAGGTTTGATTGCAATGTGATAATATTCTCAAATGTTTGGAGCACTATGAATTGATCACCGAGTTTTTCACTTAGTTTTCGTATAAGTTCATTCCCAAGTAAACAAATTAATTAAATTGATCTTCGAAGTTCATACTTTTCTTAAATCTCTGTGGTCTGTTTGTTTCGAAAGAACTTTTTATGAAAACTGAACAGTAATGCAGAAAAGATATAATTTCCAAGCTATATTTTAGGTGGTAAGATACTAATCGGCAAATCGTCCGTCCACTGAAGGGATATATAGTTTTGAATTTTCAGAAGGGAAAAGTTAATTGCAGCTGATATAGTAGTAGCAGCTTATCGTATCAAGAATTCTGTAACAGATTTTGAAATTATTTCACATAGTTACATAGCACCAAACACTCTAAACATATTTCATATCCTACACAAGTACAGATGAATAGTAATTTTAGGGTGTGCTAAATATTTCTGATTGTAACTTCTTCCTCCGAAACAGATGAAGCACAGCTAATGTACGCCAGCGAGAAAGTAAATGGGATCTTGGTTTGCAAGTATATATCTTTATCAGCCGTCAAGAAGCCTTAGTAGCTTGTAATTAAATCATGAGTAAGTGTGATAAATGAACACGTATAGGACACGAAGAAATTACTAAATTGGCCTCTTATTGGTATCGAATACTTACTTTCTTGTCCACAGCTTTTCTCTGCGGGGTGAAATTACTTGCTGCTACGACACGATTTCTTGATTTTCGGTAATTTTGTGAAAATTGTGCTTAATTTAGGCCTGTAATTAGCTTCTATACAGACCTTCGCGTAATGTTTTTCACAATAACGGAACCACTGTTAGATGTGTGGCTAGTTTTTACGACAGTACTTACGGATTTTCTTCTATAAAAAATATCTGAAATTAAGTTATAAAATCTAATTCAGTTTGTGATAACTGTAAATTAACTAACCTTATAGTTTGTTCATGAAAGAACATTTGCATCCTGTTCTCCTCTTTTTTTTCGTTACCATGAAGTTGGAACTATCAGTGAGCGATCATTTTCATTCTTTTGTATTGTTGACAATCCTGGAACATGCAATGTTTAATTATTCTACTGCATTCGAAATGAATATCATGGTGGTATTCTGTATAAAGTTTTCATGTTGTAAGGAGCTGTCTGATGGCTTAGTAGTTAAGGCGTATGCCTGGAGATCGAAAAGTACCCGGTTCGAATTCCTACATTCACCTCTGGATCAGGATACCGTGTAACATGAAATACGTCATAACGCCTTCTTGGTTCGCATTTCATGTTAAACTGTAGGTCCCCTAAGCCCGGTAGAATTAGGTGAAGGCAGTTACGATAGGGGCGGATTGCGCAGTCAATAAAACCCTATTACGAATTCATTACGACCACACGACCTTTTTCTTTTCATACTGTGAATTAAACATCCTAGGAGGTAGAGATAACCGATATCATTCTAGGAGAACACAACACAGTTGTATTGTATGGTCTTAGCCAGCCTGTGGTCTGTTAACAATAATTAATCAGACGTGCTGGGCCCAGTTGAAAGAAAAGTAACCCTGTATGGCCCCTCGTGGACAAATAGCCTATGTTGCTTTACGGTCAATGCCTATAAACACGTGTAGTCGCAAACCGACGCACATGGAAGCCAGTGAGCTAGCGTTCAAATATCCAGGGGCCATAATGCTTCCGTCTACAACATAAAACAAAAAAAGCAACTGATGATTAGTCCGCATGAGACTCCATCTCAGTAGACGTGAAAGGTTGTCTCTCTGAAGTAGCACGCTTTCCTATTACAAATATCTGTTATTATAATCTCAAAAGTTCTTCAGTTTGCTACAGTGCGGATAAAAATTTCATCAGTGTTTTGACAAGTGGACGCCTCTATTATTGCCCCGTTTCCACATGTACTCGTCAGTTGTCGGTAGTTACTCCGCTTCTATAGAATTGAACTCCTGTTGTCAATATGCGAGAATCGATTAATAGCTTAAATGAATTAATTTTAGTATATCAACACCTCACCATATTGAAATTTTAAAGTTTTCGGTACTTTCGGATTAACAGAAGAAAACTAACTAGATATGTATTTTAGTAGGATGACCGAAATTGGTTACCCTATACACTTTCAATGTATTAAAATAATGGCAATAGCGAATATTATAAGGGATATTTGCATGTGTGAAATTTTGAGTCGGTAGCTCAACCGGACGAGCGAAGGGAAAGTTTGGCGGTTCTTAACGGTATTCTATACCTGGTGACCGCATACAACAGGCAAGTGTTTTCCGAATAACAAAGGCTGAGCGTCAGCTGGCCCAGTTACTATTACTATTACTCCGCGATTCACTAAAAGTGTTTGGCGGAGGGTGGATTGCACCTATCAGGAAAGGTAATGGTTTGGAAGGGATATACGGGATATGGCAGGTGGCGCCCATAGACTATTGTGAGGAACCATCCCAGCATTCGCCTGGAGCGATCTAGGGAAACCATGGAAAACCCAGATCAGGATGCTCCAGAGAGCGAAGTCAAGCGATGCAGGGTCCACATAATTACAGGATGACAGCCTTGGCACCGGACATTGACTTCTGAAGGGCCGGAAAATTTTCGAATCGGGATATACCGTAGACTAGCAAGTAGTGCTTAGTCTTCTCGAAGGGCGATGTACAGTTCCAACCAATAAAAATTGCCTGCTGATGGATAGAGTTTCTTAGGGAGCCAATCAACGAATTCAAATCTATCATGCAACCTAATCTAAAATTCTATTAATTTTATTGCTACGTCACTACTGAGGGAGACGTGTCTTAGTGAAGATGGAGAGAGAAAGGATGGACGAGCTGCAATATCGACGAAAGACGTGGCCTTACTTTATCAGCCTTCGAAAAGAACAGATGAAATTTAAGTAAGAGGACGGCACTGTCCGACTTTTTGTCTACAGACTTGCAAGCGACTGTTAGCTTGATTTGATGTAAACTCAAACGGGATCATAACCGCCTTCGCCGCTGCAGTCATCTCATCTTGAAGTGGTAATTGATTTCTGATTCTTTTAGTTAGTGCCCTTTAACGGCCTTGGCAAGAGCTAATACTTTAAAGACGAGAGCATTAATTATGTTGAAAGACGTACCATATTGTCTGTCACTTTCAACATCTTTATTTGTGAATGTAAACTCTGAAGCATTCTGGCGCCATTTATTTCATACTTGTTTAACCAGTATAACCTAACATCATTTTGCAAAGATCGTTATCTGTTGGTAGCAGATTAAATTCAATCGATATCTTCCAGGAATTGTTAAAATCTTTGTAATATTTCCAATACATTCATTGGTTGTCTATGTGTCGTGTTATGCTCAATGTACGATGGAGTATTGCTTTGTTGGATTTTTAATAATTTCTTTTTTTGTATATTAGTTATAACATGTACCCCAGTCAGTAAGCCTTACGAGTAACAAATAAATGCCAACTTATGACGGCTTCGTTGGCGGAATAGAAACTTCGTTTTCACTCTTCTTCCTTGAACCATATATAATTTCATAATTCACAAGTGGATGTAAATTAAATATGCATATTAGTTTATTAATTAATTTCATAATCAGTAATGGCAATACAGGAAGCAGTTTATTAAACCAGGTGAATAAATATCAAAATAAATACCCTAGCCAAATCCGCATTTACAACAATGTTAAGAAATTGTTAGGTGTGTTTACATGTCATAATGTGATGACTCGTCGAGTTTTATTTGATCTATGATATACAAAACGTAAAAGAATAATGGAGAAACATTCTTTAAAATACAGCGGACGAGGAGTAATTTATCGCTGATTTGTTTAGTTTGGATGTTGCTCTGATAGCAGTGTATATTTTACTCTGTGGAAGCTCAGAATTATTTACGAAAAAAAAAAAAATCGTTACGATTTTGTTACTGTTAAGAACATGTAATTATTATATACATAATACTGGATGTGTCAGTTCGGTTACTGTTTTAAAAATAACACTATGTAACATGTCTAGATCAGATTATATAGCGAAATCGGAAAATCGGTGTAAATGATAAGGATTATGCTCCTGAGGCAATTAGCCTACACACCCGCTTTTGCATTATACACATTTTTACTTGAAATATTTTTACTGTTTCATGTACATTGTCCATCGTGTCTCGATAAACTATCCCACCAGTTGGCTTCATTAACTGCAATAGAAAACAGTTCCACTTCTTTACGCCTGAAATCAAGTTCCCGTTAATGGTCATTGATCTCTCTTCATTTCCAAGTACTATTATTAATTCTTTGTCAAGTTTCCATCCAGAACTCATCATCAACTAATGCCTTACATACACCCACCAATCTTGCTATCGCTTCTTGTTTTACAATGACTCTCAACTCAGCTTCTTCACCATTTCAGTTACTGACAACGTTTCCGCTGACAAATCCAAGTGGCCTTCTTTGTATCTCTTCCGGGTCCTGTATTTTGAGCCTATTACACTCTTACCATACCATTTTGTCAAAGTCAAGGATCTGACAAAGGTGGCATAGCCAAATAGCCTTGATTACATTGTCACCCGCTGTAATTGATGCATTACTTCGAAACCTACTGGTGCCTAAATCAATTTGGTATCAAATAATATGTAAATACGTTTAAATTTTATTCTTTTAATCAAATGAAACCAAATAAAGTTCTGGACCCTTATATTGTGCACAAATCGGCAGATTAAGATGACTGGAATCCCATTATCCAACTATTGATGAATTGTTAGAAGAATGACTCGTGTCATTCCTGTCGGTTATTTGTCACCTAGAACACGGCAATATTGCTTACGTCAGTTCATAATGGTGCTTCGGAGAAGCTGTGAAGTTTGGCATCTAAATCAGTCTGCTGTTAGACGAACACTGATTAATACATAGTTTGGAAACGTGGGACTAATTAACTTGCTCCCTTTTTCTCACGATGGAAGCATTTTTCACTAACCAGTACCTGTCCAACCAAGGAAGAGAGGTAAAGATATTCCTCGTCGACAATAGGTCCACAAAAATTTCACAGTTGACTACGGAGATGAAAGTGTTCTCAGGCATACGACGTTGTCGATGGTGCATCAAATTAATCAGAAATCCTCTTGGTGTATTTCGATAAGAGTATGTCATGAATGGTGACATTTGCTTTGAAACATTAGCTTTTATTATTTTGTATATCATATACACTTACCACATGATCTAAAGTCATACAGCATCAACAGACACAAATCAAATGATCACCTACCTTAGAAATATTAAATGACTAGTACATTCAGAACAAATGAAAGCAGCGGAACGTGTAGAAATTTTCGTACATTCTTGTACTTTCTGACTGTCGTATATCAGATACGAACGGTATTTTCTCAGTTTCGAAATGGTTCAAATTATTTGGAGCTATTCCTCGAATGCGGGAGAGATTGGTATAGCGTGGTTGGACGTGCATCTATTAACGCAGAGCTTGTTGATAAGGTAGCTGATAACCGCAGCTCACAGTATGCTGGCGACCGAATTACGAATGCAGATTGGCCACCGCTCGCTGATATGATTGAGTTCATCTGTTGTAATATCCAACGCTAAATTTAGCTGCGCGTAATTACCTTCTGTGTAAAAAGTATGGTCTACCATTTCATTTGATGTCCTTGGTCAAAGTCATTAAATAGAACCTCATTTATCAGAAATTTAGATTTTAATTTATCCGCAACATTCCCGAAGATGGACTAGTTAATTTTGCTACTACAAGGAATTTTAAAACTTTGGGCTCCTTGTTTCATTTCTGTTTGGGCATGGTGCTATTATGTAACAAGGTTTTATGAACAGGTTGGCTGGACTAATAACTGAACAAACTAGAATGAAAGTGTTTATGTTTTCCTATAATGATCGTGTACATACATCTTCTTCTTCACGACCTTTTCCCGACATTTTTGGTTCACCTGCCATGCTCAAGGTCATATTTGGAGCTATGGTTTTACGGTCGCATGCCGTTGCTGCAGTTAAGCATTTTATACCTACTGCAGGGCGTAATAAGTACTAATAGGGGAAGTAAAATGTTGCCATCTGTCTGTGAAACGTGTAACTATGTTCAGCGTGTGATAAGTGCACTTTTTGTTTGTGAAATGTGTAGTTTATGAGCAGATATTGGGGAACGTCTCGGCATTTGCCTTAACGACTCCTTAAAATCAACCTAAAACCACAGTCATGATGTCCTGTATGAGAGAGCGTGGCCTAATGCCCAATCCAATGTGTGGCGCAGCGCACTTGCACTGAGCTATACTCGCGGGTATCGTATATATATATATTGGTCTTAATGCCTTTAATTCCAGCCTTTTTGTTGCACAGGACTTCCTTGACAATTCGGCAGTTATTAACAATTTTATTTGCTCCCATTGATCTCTCGACTGGTTTGATGCAATTCTTCATCCCTTCATATCTTGTGCTAATCTCGTCATCACAACATACCCCTTACAACCGACGTCCTCAATTATCTGCTTCATATATTCTAAACTCCGTCTTCCTCTACAGTTCTTACCTTCAAAGTTTCTTCCACTAACAAATTAACAAATACACATCAACATTTGTTGCAGTTAAGTTACGGATTTTGCAGTTTCGTTATAATTTGGAGAATATTATCTTTTGCTGTGTTTAATTCTAAGTTAATTAGAAATATGAATAATAATCAATCTCTTTTCTAAATTCATAACCACACATCTCTTATTAACCTATTTACAGAATATATCATGGCGATTCATTCATCATAAATTTGCTTGTTACATATAGTTAACCGATAATGCATTAATGATACAGAATAATAGGAATTTACATGGTACGTTATTTAACTATTGGGTTGTTTACTTTAACAAAACAGGATCGTTAATCTGATGAACTGAAAAATTGATTTTCTCAAAACATATCTAAAATTTATACACTGCTGCCGTCCACGAATTTCTGAAACGATTCGAACAATGTCCATATGAGAACGGAGTGGAGGTATGCTGTCACGTCGTACAGTGAGTAATGTCTAGTCCCTTTTAGAGGAATTTTGAGCTTGTAGAAAGGATAAAGTGCCCAATGAGTCATGTCGGGCCTGACGAATGTAGTAGGAAACAGTTAAAGAAAACCAGAATCAAAGGAAGACTCGAAGTTATTACGCAGTGTTAAACGGTTCTAAGAACCTTGATATCCACACGATACCGTAACCGAAAATCATTTGAAGAAATACTGATGATAGTGTGTGGGAGAACTGTCACGTCACCAAATGCTATAGAATGATTCTGAGGGTTGGGCAGAACAAAAAGTGGGTCAACAGAAATCACTTACCGAGCGTGGTGGGTGAGCGGTTAACGCTCTGGCCTCGCATTCGGGACGATGCCGGTTCGAATCCCCGTCCGGGCATCCAGATTTGGGTTTTCCATGGTTTCCCAAATCACTCCAGGCAAATTCCTGGATGATTCCTTCAAAAGGCCATGGACGAATTCCATCCCCATTCCTTGTCCCCAGTACCATCCCGTCTCTAATGACCTCGACGTCTACGAGGCGTAAAGAAATAATTTAAAAAAAACACCGGGCCTGGTGAATGAGCAGTGAAGCTCGGGCGTCGCATTCGGGAGACCGCTGGTTCAAAATTCCCGTCCGGCCATCCAGATATGGTTTTCGGAAATAACTGCAGGACTGTGAAGGTCCATGGTCGAATTCATTTTCGTTCGTTGCTCCTGATCCATTCCTCCTCAATGTCGACGAGGCGTAATGCCAAGACAAAGTAAGTCATTCACAATCAAATCTATGGCCTCTTTCAAACTTGAGGATTGCCGAGCTCGGAAGCATAGGAGGTGCTGGTGCTGTTGTTTTTACTAAATCTGTCTGTCACTTCATACAAAATGATATACAGACTGGGGATAAATATATAAACTTTGAGAGCTAACATGTTCTGCGAATGAGAAACAATAATGAAATAATTATTCACACAATGTGAAAGGAATTAGAAAGAATTGAATATGGATTAATGTCTGTTAACGTCTATGGCCACTTAATTTTTTTTAAAAAAAAGGAGCTGGAGATTTCCCTCAAAATTTGACATACAGAAAGGGCTTGAAATACTTGAATACTTAGGCATCAACACATTACAAAATATGTCGGGTGATGTGTCAAATACCGTTATAAGCACATCTGCCATGCTTTTGGGCAGTTTCAATAATCACGGATGTTGGCACTGTCTCCTGTTTCCGTCTCAGAAATACAAGCTTCCTCGAAAACATTCAACAACATGATACCTGGAACCATTACAAGAAACGCCGACAGATGGCAACATTCACTTCCGCCGCCTTTATTAGCTCTACCTTAATGATCCTCCAACTGGCGGCGTAGCGTTAACTACGAGGCGGGGAAAAAAGAAAAGAGTCTTCTTAATAGGGTGAAGTTCTTACGGACCATCGGGTCTTGGAAACAGACGCTGTCTTACAGTTGCTACGGCAGTGATCATTCTGTATTACAAAAAAATGTTTCTGTTTTTCAAGGAGGAATCATAAAACTTATTGGAAGGATAACAATGACGCATCATTATAAATTTTCTTTTCTGTGATTTATTTTTCAAATTCAGTGTATTCGAAATTTTGGCGATATGCTTACTGCTATTGTTGTAGTAGGTTTAAGAGGTTTTTTTTTTTTTTTTTTTTTTTTTTTTTTTTTTTTAATTGGACTATCGTAAGTGCCTGTGTTTTGTAGTTGTCTCTTTTTTCACTGTAATTCCACCCACTTGTTTGCCTTTTAATTTTTTGTTACTATTTAAAATACTTAATTAAAAGTTTCTTAGAGAAATGCCGTGTTTTATTATTAACATTAGATGCATTTATCATTTAATCTATAAATATTATTTCCTGATCTATAAATAGGAAATAATATTTTACGATCATCTGCTCTAAGCCCTCGGTCTGGTATCGTGCTTAAAAAATATATTTTTTTTTTTTTTGCAATTATTTCTCACTATTCTCAAAATTATGTAAACAATATGTCACACAGACTATAAAAAAATATTCAACCAATTCAACCTAGTTCTTTTCACGTCTGTTTGTTGTTGGGCTGTACTTTAGTTTTTATCATATGGTATATGACTCCCCTCTTCCTGATTAGCTGTGTGACATATTCTGTAAATTTGCATCAGTGGGTTAGGCGTCTGACTGGAGATCGAAAGGCCCCCCTTTCGAATAACTGTCTCGGTGGGGATTTTCATAGGCCCTTAATCCTACTTTCACTTCTACCATGGTATGCTATGTAATTTGAAGCAATAAAACTTTCGTGATTCTGATTCCACGCTAAACTGTAGGTCCCCTTTATCCGGTAGAATTACCGGGTTCGGTAAGATCAGGGGGAAATGAACTAACCACCCTACCTCCAATATCAGACTAAGTATACCTCCTTCGCGAGGACTCAACCAACCTTCGTGTTGAATACCAAGATTAACTTTTAACTGTAATACGTCTGTTACATTTTGTTTTAACCTGCAGGAGTATACTCCAGAGTTTCGTTAGTTACTGTTCAATAACTACTAATTTCAACTGCCTGTTAACAAGCAAGGTAAAACCATGATAAAGTTTCCATTTACAGATTGTTTCTCTCAGATCTGAATATTTCCTTCTTAACCACCGTCTGCTCTGATTACGATACAATCGCCATACTTGAATCATAGTATATAAGCAATAACTTGTAAGATATTAATTACCATTCTTTCTAGCTGTGTAGTATTAGAATTGCCATAATAACGGTATCACATTTAGTAACAAACTGTTTATAACATTCAGATGTATTACTTGGTATACTGCTGTATCAGCATTTCATGACCCAGCCCATGTTGCATAGTGGTGTAGAAAAGAACAGCATATCATATATTTCGATAATTATAGCATTCTCCACAGATCATGATATGAGCGTGGTGGGTGAGCGGTTATCGCTCTGGCCTCACATTCGGGAGGATGCCAGTTCGAATCCCTGTCCAGGCATCCAGATTAGGGTGTTCCATGGTTTCCCCAAATCACTCCAGGCGAATGCTGAGATGCTTACTTCAAAAGGCCATGGCCGAATTCCTTCCCGTTCCTTACCCCAGTCCCTCCCGCCTCTAATGACTTCGACGTTGATGAGGCGTAAAACCATAAGAAAATAAAAAAAGTTCGTGATATGATAAACAGCTATAATGCTCCCAATCTCAATAAGTGTATACTTTTAGAAATTGCATTTTAAAGGTAAGGCGGAACTGTGGAACGTGCTATAAAAGTAAAATAAATAGTCTTCAGATTTTTAGTAACTGATGGTGAGAGTAGAATGCTCTTCGAAATATTATCTTTCGATCACTACCACAGCTGTATATGAAAATTCATTGAGCCGTTCAATAACAACCGCCATTTCTGTCACATAATATTACCGGTGCTTTATCCTTGGTGACTTGAATAAAGTCCCATTAGCGTACACACATATACCACGGTCTGGTACAACGCGTGGCGACACACATGCTGCGTACTGTTTCTCGCCCGGTGCAATATTAAAAAAGGGCCGGCCGTGGCGGGCTCATTGTTTTTTAGGGCTTTATTTTAACGGAGCGCTGGGCGGCGGCCGTATTTATAGCGGCCGGCTTTCCGCCCACGGCATCGTTCCTCACGGCTCACAGCAAAGCGCGCTGCATACTTCCGACCACCCCACAAATCTGATCTCCGCGCATTGCTTTCCCTGCTGCAGGAACAGGTTTCATGGCGTTTTTACTTTATGTACGCGTTCGTGCACGTACCTAGAATGTTGACATTCCAGACACATCCTGCAAGGCACTATAGAATAAAATCCACGATGGAATCACAAAGGACTGGCAATCCTTTGTATGCTTAGCAGTATTTCAGCAAATGTGAACGCTTTTGAGCTACGAATCAGATGGATGACGAACTTCGAGTGGAGATGAATAATTCTACAAAAACACTGAGAGAAAAAGTAGGTGGATACAACAAAGAATAAAATGTGTCTGTTGGGAAATTTCTACCGTATCGTGTCCTCCACCGCAATTAAATTAAATGGTTACTGAGGTACTTAATAATCTATACTGTAGAATTGGAAGATATTTTTCCTATTCAAGTAAGCTTCTTGAGTGTGCTAGCTCACCCTTTCTACACCCTATTTGTGCTTCTTGCTTTATGCTTCGTCGATTTCGAGATTCATAAAGGCGGGAGAAGATCTGGGGCAAGAATCGGGCTGGAATTCTGCCATTGCTTTTGAAAGGAACCGGATTTCTCTTTTTATACAGATTTTCGAAATCACTCCAGGCAAATTCTGCAATAATTCCTTCAAAAGGCCATTGCTATAATTCCTTATTGTTTCTTATCCGCCTCCTTTCTCGCCTCTGATGAGTTCTATGAGGCGTAAAAGCCCTAAGAAAGAAGGAATAAAACCATTTAATACATTCACTTATGTTTGTTGCGTTATAGGTCATGGAACTAAAAAATATTGTTTTAGGTGTTTAAACCACTTTTAACCATTTGAGTCATCGTTTCTTCCGACGATGTATGAATCTAAATGAATGCTTGGTGCAAGATTAAGAATGAACATTTTTGGTCAATCTACAATTTATAAAATTATAGCCAGACAATGTTTCTTGCTTTAACTTCTACTTTTAATGCTTTTTTTGTTGCTAATAATAACAAATTAGAAACTGTGGTAACCTGAACATCAGTTATTATAAGATTCAGGAATAACATTTTCTATGCGCACTGTATACACTAACAAATATTTCGTTTCTCCGCTCTCTAATATATTATTAGTGCAGGATTAATATAAACATTTTTCAGCGCTCTGCTTATCGCGTTAAATATTTTTCGTGTTTTGACAATTTTTCTTAACATTGTTACTTTTAGCTTTTAAATATTTGGTTCAGTCAAATAATTGTGAAAACATACGTATGAATGAATCAGATATAAAATTTTACTCTTTATATTTCTTTTGGAGTCTGCTGTCTTCTGAAAAATATTAATGCCAAATCCTAATACCAAGGAAATCTAAATACTTTAGGATTTTTTTCCCTGAGGTTAGACTCTAGATTGTTATGAGAGCTAAGTTTGAAGAATTCATCGAAAAACCTCTTTACACAGACTGATGAATAACATATCTTCCTATAATTTCATATTTCTTTATTTCCGATTGTATCAAAATCTCTCACCTATGCTATGAACTGAAGTGACTACACACAGTGATGTAAATATCTTCTGAATGCCCAATCAAATTTGTTTGATGCGCACTGTTTCCCGTCCACAGGCGGTACGGCATATCTGCCTAACCGCCAGGGGCGCAAGTTCTCTCTCACTTGCTATGCATGGACGCATCGAAACGGTGTGCACTGTTATGGAAGCTGATATCGATTCTCGCATGTGGCGATGGCGCTAACGCATATGATAACAACGTGTCGATATGCGGCGGCTTTCCGAAACACTTATCTCTGTAGAATCTCAATGCCCATCGCAATATTTTCAGTTACTCTGCCAGGTTGAGCGATGCCAGGGAATCCGTAGTTACTCAGACTGCAGTGACATCTTTTAAATCATGGTCGTATGTTTACTGTTAGGCAGTTTCGTAATTTTTTTGTGTAATTGAATTGAACAACGTTTTGCCACTAAGTGTTTTTATTATTATTATTATTATTATTCCAGGCACTTCTAAACTTAGTGCTGCACTAGTAACATTTCTGTTAAACTTATCAAGTTTAAATTGTTGCTAATATGAAAATCAGTCACTATATATAAATCAGTTGGCTTTAAAACTATGAGAGTTATTGAATAAATCATTCTTGAAGATCATATTAAACAAGAATAATTTCAAAAGCAACAAATAAATTTTATTGACGAGCATGATATACATACTGTATTTCTTTATTAACTGACGAGAGATCTTGTTTCTACGTCTTCTCAGTGTCTATCAGCAGATCAATAAAATTTGGATAAGTTGCTATCAGGACCAAATTTCAAAAAAAGGATTAAAAGAACGTTGTTACTATCGATAATAAAAGTTGAAGGTTATTAAATTGAAATAAAATAATTACATATTTTTTCATGGCTGTGAAATCTGTAGTAAGTCATGTGGTCCATGGTTGTTCTAAGCCGCTTCACATTTGAAAGCATATTTTTACAGCCCTGTTATGAACTGAATCTGTAACAGCAAGAGCGTGCGAACACAGACACATGTGATGAGAGTGCAGAACATAATCCGTAAAATATTTTAAATTATTTTTCTCCTTCAGACATCAAATTTACATTTTCTTAACGTATAAGGAACTCAAGGAACGCGATCATACAAAGAACACTTCCTGGCAGAGGCAACTCAAAAGGAATTCACGTTGGAAATGAATGGAACTTCAGCGCTAAACTGCATAGTTAAAATAGACTCGACTTGGAAATTAAGGAGACAAGTATACCATCTTGTGGACTGTATTTAATATATATATATATATATATATATATAACGGCGAAAGGAGAACAGTTAAAAAGCTTCAAAGCTGTTTTAACGTATTTGTAAATGCAGTACATTGCTGCCGTGGAAAGTTGCGAGCATTATAACTCAGCGTCGTAGTAGTGTCTTGATCGCTTACGTTCCCAAAAAGCAAGTATTCTAATAGCAGATCACCGTTTACTTCAACAAACTTCCATTCCCGCTTGCTTTCTGCCTCCAAAGTATTAGACCACTTTCCTTCATTTTGTACTATGTGAAAATTAGCATATTGACTGGCTGGCTATTTTTTTTCTGAGTTAATACTCCTATTGGTGCCTCTGCCAGATTTTAAGGTCATCCATATAGCAAAGAAATGTGAAAAACTCCGTTGAACCAAGCATCAACTTGTATTATTGTCTCCTTCGAATCCTGTGTTATATTCTCATATTAAACATGATCTCTCCTTAGTGTTGCAAGCATCAATCGGTGATCGATGCAAGCAGGCGCGAACATTTTGCGTGTTTGTACCGACTGAAAGGAACTGCATGTTCTGTTAAAAAACTGCAAACCAGTCACGTTTATGGAATATGGCATAAACAGACGTACAGCATTTCAGTGCGCGTACGATGTCAAGAACATAGCTCGTAGTTGAATTTTTAAGTATCATTAGTTTATTGTACAATCCAGATGAAGAAAGTTGTATTTTGAAAAATTTATTTTGTTTGGAAAATTTACTATAGAATTAAGTGGATTTGTTGGCGGCCGCGTAGCCCAGCTGGCAGAGCATCAGACTGCGACCAGGACGATCTATGTTCGATCCCCGATGATCCTCAGGATTTTTCTTCGAAGCTAAACGTCCAGAAAGGTTACTCACACCCACTCAGCATGCTATCAAAAGAGTACCGTGGAAGAAACTCCGCGGGAAGGTTAAGAATGGCCGGATCGTTGCGCTGAACCCGTCACATCCCTTTTAGTGCGAATGGTTGTAACGCGAATGCGGAGCTCGACTCCGCGAATCTTGCGGGACGCTGCATTAGCCGTAAAACCCAGAGACCTATACCTCTCTTTAAATCTTTGTACTAGTAATTCCGCTTACAACTGCTACTTTATTTACTTCTAACATTTATATTCCAATTGTATTGAAATATTTCATCCCGACTAATCGATAAGAGCATAAATAAGAAAGGCACCTAAGTATAACCATAATATTTCCTTACGAGAAGAGCATATTCTCCTCAGCATGGCGGGAATGCCTTAAATTACTGAAATATATGAAACAATGCAGTGAAAAATTAGTATGCAGTAAGAAAGAGAAATCTAGTCAAGCCTAACAAAAAGAAGCCCCTCCAGAACTTATTTCAGAAAAAATATGCCTGTATTATACAATATTCACTAAGCCTTTATTCCCAGTAAGAAACGGAGCCATATTGCTGTCGTTCTGTTGTGTGTTCGTCTATAAATAAATGCAATACTTCAGGTTTGCACGTATGTATTTCTTTCACACTGAACGGAGTATCGCATTTAAAATTTTGTGAAATTATATTCTAGGGCTTCTATGTGAAAAAGGGATTGTAAAAATATGTTTTCCTACCTCAGGATGTAACCTATACATTTTTATAGAGACCTTAGTATTTTTTTACAATCGTTTCCTCTTGAAACAGTCAAAGTCATAGATTTTATTACCTAGCATCTAGGAATTCGTTCGTAATATCCACAATATCCCATATTTAAACGAAAAATACAAAACAAAACAATTACATATAACATAGGTTCTTAGTTGTAAAAAAAAAAATTAGTAAGCGTTTCAATTTTGGGATTGTGTAACTGTACATATATTCATTCGTCACTCCTAAACTACGTTAACATCAGTTCGAGTTCGACAGCCATTACGGGACAATGATTGCTCGAGAGCTTACGTTCACTTTATTTCAACTTATTTAATTTGCTTATTTTATTTAAAAATCTTATAATAAACTTCAAATAATTTTTCCATTCATTTACAATCAGTTGCATATAGTTTAAAATAGTTTTTTTTTTACTTATGGCTTTACGCCTCGTCGACGTCGAGGTCATTAGAGGCGGGATGGGACTGAGGACAAGGAACGGGAAGGAATTTGGCCAAAACCTTTTTTTGAAGGAAGCTTCTCGGATTTCGCCTGGAGTGATTTGAGGAAACCGTGAACCATGGAAAACCCAAATCTGGATGCCCGGCCGGGAATTCGAACCGCCGTACTCCCGAATGCGAGGCGAGAACGTTAACCACTCACTCACCACGCTCGGTTTAGAACACCAGCTAAAGTTTCTCGACCAATGAATGACAAGGAAAGGGCTGCAGTTTGTTGTTTCGCCATGACTTCGGAAGAGGGAGAGAAACAAGAGATGACCAGCAGATGAAGGTTCTGGTTTCGAGACGCCTGTTCGGGCTTGGTGGACATTGGTTAAGAATAATGGTGGTGTGTGTTAATAACGAAAAGGGGAATGAACTGTTGTTGTTAATTTCTCGATTGAGTGTTTATGCTGGTTTTCATGTGTATGTTTTAATAAAGTTTTAGTTTAAAAAAAAAAAAAAAAAGTATTTGTAATTATTAGGTTGTGATTTAGGGTCTCTGTCAAAGTTCTCGAAACACGTTCTTGAATGTTCACTTACGCTGTTTCATTGGCCGTTCTGATCACTCTGCGAGTTCAGGTGGTGGTTTTCTTTCTAACTGTTAACAACTTGTCTGCAATACTTTCACATCCTTAAATATGCTGCAATTATCATGAAAACAGATTACCCTATTCCTTCCTGTTTTTAAGGTCGTACTAGTCTGTGGTTTGAACAAAATCTCCGCCATCATACAGTTCCAATGTACCATACCACTACAGCAATATCAAAAAATGAAAAATAATCTCTTTAAGTATTGACATCATTATTTGTAAGCCACAACTAATCAATCAAATTCAATTTTGAGAATGCAAGAAGAATATTTTAATATTCAGAGAGCTTTAATCATGGTGGTTCAACCTAGATCATCCAGGCGGGTGATGTTATCAAATGACGTGAACTTCACATCAGCGAGCAGTGAAAACACGTAAGAATTCTTGATGTGAACTTCACGTTTACAAAACGACGTTAGAAGGTGTTTAATATCAGATAGTCATACTTGGTAAATTCTGACTGATTAGTGATGCGCAGTAAACAACTTGCATATACAGTAAGTAGTTATTCCACAGCCAAATACTAATAATAACTGGATTTTCCCGTAATGCCGATTAATTTATTTGCATTCCAAGATTTCAGCTACATGTTGCAGTCTTCGTTAGAGAAATCATATAACGGAAACATAATGTTTTGGAAGTGCCTAAGAGTTCCTGCAGACCGACCACTGAAATATAAAGTCAATTATGTGGGACATCTTGCAAGAAATCAGAGATCTTTTCCCATATCCAGTGGAAAGTGGTAGTTAGCTACATGAAAAATCTAACGGGCAGGAAACATTTGCTAGTTTTTAACATAAAAAAATTCGTGCCGTCAAAATTTTATCTTAAAAGATTGTTAATCTGTACAAAACAAAGAATTATCTTTATTTAAATATAATTTTATATGGCTTTGGTTTTCCTAAGCTGACTACAGAGGTATTTGAGAACGCAAAGGAAATTTCACATAACAGACCAAAACGTTAGTAAATAAATAAAATTGCTTCGTATTTTTTAGTTAAGTAAATTTAATTGAAGTTTGAAGTATAATAGTTTAACCTTTGTTAACACATCTTTACATCTTTACATTCGCAGCTAACAGTGTTAAAACTCAACGAAACACTACCTTAAAAATTCTTTTTAACACACGGTCCTCTTCTCCCACCTCCTCAGTTTCTCATCAAGAGGGGTTAGAACAGTAAATTTTGACGGCGAATGAAGCCAGTTAAGTTTTTAAAATATATACCAGTCTGTCTGCCTTTCCCCTACAGAGCGTTCCTTAAGCCTAATAAAAATCTAAAGTTAATCATTTTGAATGGTACCATGATTTTGCCTTAACAGATGCTCCACATTGCAGTTAAAACGAAAGGGGGAGCATGAGTTTGTGGGGGGAAAACTTTGCCAAGTGGACGGCGAACAAATCGTGGCTGGGGGCTACACTCTCGTCCCAACTGCCGCGGACACGTGGCCGTGGAGCCGAGTGGCAAATAATTCTGCCAAAACACGCGCCGTCACACTAAATGTCGCGCCCAACACGCGCTGGCCACCCTGCTCGCTTGCTGAGAGTACGTTGTCAGCGTAGAGTTGACAGCTCTCAAACTCAAAATCAGAAAGACATGCTCTCTCGCTCTCTCGCTCTCTCGTTTCACAGTGACAACTGCATAATTTAGGGAACTTTTTTACCCGGTACAGGTTATTTTTTTTTTTTTTTTTTTGCTGTCACTAGTCGTTCGATTGGTTTGATGCAATCCTCCATTCCTTCCTATATTGCGCTAACCTCTTCATCTCAACATACCTCTTACACCCTACGTCCTCAATTATCTCCTTCATATATTCTATTCATTGTCTTCCTCTACAGTTCTTACCTTCGACCGAGCGTGGTGGGTGAGTGGTTAACGCTCTGGCCTCGCATTCGGAAGGGTGGCAGTGTGTTATTTTCTATATCTAGAGGGACAAAGGTCAATTTTGACACTAGTCTACACAGGCAAAATAGTTATTTATATTTAAAGTAGACAAACTATATTATTAGCAAAAAAGGTTTATTTCCCACTAATCTGTGCCTAACAATAGAAAAAATAGTTTGAACAATGGGCTTCTTGTGAACCACCGATCAAGTGCTCCATTCGGTTGCTCCATTCGACTGAGTTTCGTCGATGATTACGCTGTGTTTCTGTGTGGTATTATGAATTTGTGTGTTGCTATCGCTTTTGGTGAGTTTCAAAATACGTTTACGCATTCAAGGAGATGCTTGATTCGCCGTCTTTTTGTTTTAATATTTGAACTCTCAAAGTCTTTTTGTGGTCTTCCATATGAGCCAGAATTCGTCCCAGGCAGTGCAGTTTTGGTACAATATCAGGTAATCTAACCACTTAGAATACGTGTTTACGAAACGGTCTCTATGTCTTCCCGTTTTAGACCATCTTTGCTCAATTTTTAGAGAATCAATTTTAATAGTTTCTTTTAAACTCGTTATAATGTCATCTGAAAACGATGTGTCACCTAGTTATTGCAATACAAACTGTATCAAAGCATCTATTCTTGATTGTTTTGCGTTAGCAAACCATACGTTGAAAAATTCTCTACGCGAAATTTTGTGCAGTCATTCTGAAAATGAAGAAAAGTTGTATGGGTGTCGCAAACATGCGCAAACAAATAAAGGTAATTCTTGTAGTTAATAAGTAACTCTTTCAAATAAATAAAGGAATAGATTGGTATAATGTGGTATAATGAACTAAAACTCACAATGAAACTGGCTCAGTAGTTTTTTTATCAAAAATAATCTCACTCTGTTTTATATGGTGCTCATGATTCAGTTTTAAAACGTATTACGGAAAAATCATGCGTAAACGAATCGACGAGGCAGAGACAGTCAGCTGAGAACAACTACAAGATACCTGATGAAGACAGCAGAGTCAGCTGTCGAAACGTCGTGTTTTTACACCACCATCCGGCTGGACACCCGAGAAGATTTTGTTGCATTGTTAAAATTATTTTTTCTATTGTTAGGAGCAGATTCGCGTAAAATAAACCTTTGCTCCTAATAATATAGTTTGTCAGTTTTAAATGTAAATAACTACTTTGCCTAGTGTCAAAATTGACTTTTATTCCTCTAGGTTTAGAAAATAACACTCTGTGAGGCGGTTTGAATCCCCGTCCGAGCATCCAGATTTTGGTTTTCCATGTTTTCCCCCACATCACTCCAGGCGAATGCCGGGATGCTTCTCTCAAAAGGCCGTGACCAAATTCCTTCCCGTTCCATGTCCCCAGTCCCATTCCGCCTCTAATGACCTCGACGTTGACAAGGCGTAAAGTTATAAGAAACAAAAAATCTTACCTTCGGCTGTTCTCTTAACTAATAAATTAAGCAATCCCGCATGTCTCAGAATATGATCTGCCATCCTGTTTCTTCTTTTTAGTCCAAACTCTTTTTTGTTCATGTCATTCAGTAACTTCTCAATATACTCGGCCTGTTCTGCTATTAAGACAATGTCATCAGCAAATCGTAGCATACTGATTTTTTCTCGTTGAACATTTGAAAATTTTTCTCTTTATTCCTTTATTGCCTCCTCTACATACAAGTTTAATATTAATGGGTATAAACTACAACCTTGTCTCACACCCCTTTTAAGTGACGTATATCTCTTGTAATTATATACTTTTAATGTAGCCTCTTGGTTGTTATATGGATTATACAATACTGTTACGTGTTTTTCCCGTTCTTTAATGGTTTATTTCTCTACTAAATTACAACTTTCAAATACGTACAGTACCCAACAACACAACAAAACGAACTCCACAGATCTTAACACTTCCAAAGAGTCTCTCACACATTCATCGTCAACGATATTCACGATCATTAATTTGTGCCAGTCGTAACACTACTCCCTCTCAGATCTATCCGTCCCGGATAGATGGCGTAGTACGGCCCGAAACTTTGCCAGTCAGTCAGTGTTAACAACCTTTATTCCGCAATGTAGTAACTTCTTGATTCTGTTCACTACGTCCCGAATCCTCTTCACAACAGTGTAAAGTCCTTGCTATTTTACTGTAAGCTTTGAGAACACCTCTTTTCTTCTCCGTTTGTTGTACAGTTGTACAGCCAGACATTATCAACTTCAACAAAAATTTCTCCCGTTTCTGAATTCCTGCAGAATCTCTGGATATGTCTTTCCCTCTCTACCGATCCAACACATATTGGTTTGCTCGGTCTTGAAGCACTTAATGCACATAAGCCTTCCATGATGATGCTTACCTGAATATTCCCCGGTAACCACCATACGCACTTGATGTTCTGTTTTCACTATCCTCTTGTCTTACACTGTTGTGAAGAGGATTCGGGACGTGGTGAACAGAATCAAGAAGTTACTACATTGCGGTATAAAGGTTGTAAACTAAACAGTTGCATTGGCGTGTTCTTTCAACTAGTAATTCAAATATATATTTTAGTTTTTATTAATATAATAATGGAATTAAGGAAATTAAAATAAAAAAATTTGAAGGAATTACAAGTTTTAAAATAGCACATGCTGTTATGTCGACGAAATAGACAAATAAAAGAATGTTAGGTATATTTCGTTTTTTATTTTTCTGTATTTCAAATTTTAGATCTCTTGTGCTTTAGTTATATGCAGTTTTTTTCCTACGTTGGACTGCATTTCCAATGTGCTGACACGAATATTTTAACAAACAAAAAATGTCACAAATGCAGTTTATCACTTTGTTCGACCAACCGAAAAATGTCACTTGTGTTTGACGGGGAAATAATGCAGGTCTGTTGGAAGTATTTTTATTAAGCGGAATTTACAGCTAGAGCGTTACGTGTCGTCTGCGATCGGCATTGAAGAGGAGCGTCACGACTCCCCACTCAATTTCATTAACATATGCAGATGCATTTGCCAGCTATTGCAGTGGTATGGTAATCGAGAACCCACATTTTACTTTTCTTCTTAAAGACCTTTTATTGGCTTGAATAAATCTGTAATATCCATCTGGTTCTCTGGAAAAAAAAATACACTGATGAAACTTCGCAGTAGCCCATTAATTAAATTACGATGTTTTTTTCTGAAACTACAGTGTTTTATTGGTGTGACAGATCGTTCATTTATTTTAGCAGAACCCTGTCTCAGTATTAGATCGCTAACACCACCTTAATATTTTGTATTTACAATATATTCTATACTATCTCTCCCCCTGGGATTCGTTTGCAAGGATTACGTTATTATTGTTTCACTTTTCTAAATTTCTCTATTAATTTTAATCAGATTTTTTTATATAAATTCATTTTTATTTTTGATATTACGCACGTATAAAACAAGTTGGTAACTTGTACTTAAGTTTTATATGAATTTTCTTCTGATATCTACAGCGTAAATCATTTCGATGTTATGCACTGGCGGTATTGCTAGCAAAACCCTCATAACGGATTTCCTGATCACACAACAAATATTTTGCAACCAAACTAGTGTCACGTGGTATTAATTACATCCGCTGTCAGTCGATGTATCTGCTACGTAATTTACGTTACCCACTGCAGTAGAGACATTATCGTGAGCCTACTCAATAACCATACAGTGTGACCTTCGCATAGGCAGCGTCCTATCACACTGCAAACATACTGCTTCCAGAGAGTTCTATCAGTCAAACATTTCGGTTTACCAATTCTATTTTCTGGACGTATCGCAATAGGCTACATTTCTATGATATATCTAAACGTTTCCGGTAGCTTGTGCCAAAAAGGTCTTTGTTCTGTTTTGTTTTGGCGACTCTCTTCAGTAAAATTATCAGTGCTAAATACCTAGTTTACTATTCGTAATAAATTACATGCTGAACCTCGATTGAGTAATAAATCTACAAAGTAAAGTAATTGCATTAAAATCACGTGGTTACATGTGAAAGGGCACATCAAATTTTTCAGAATGTAAGGTTACTGTGCAGTAATAAACTTTTAAGTTTTTCAGACAAATGAAAAAATGTAGGTTAGTAATATAAATGCAGAAATCCGAAGCACACATAAAAGATATGACACACAGGATTCTCTAGGATACTGACGAAAATTTCAAACAATGTCGTATGATGAGAATTATGATGGCCTTCAACGATGTTGGCTTGATTTTTAGAACAGTGTTTGGTAATATTTTGTGGCAATTTATTGCCAAAACATTATTTTAGTAAAATTAAAGTAGGGTTAGAAATTCTCTATGCCTTCGGGAAACATAGGAGCGGAATTATTGATACCCTTCAGTATTCACCTGAAACAGTATCTGTCATTCCTGTTGGTTCTCAAATATTTGTAAAAACATGATTAATGCCTGCTCTTGGAAATTGCGCGCGGTTAAGGAAACAGCAACGAATCGCAGAGATCATATATCGTGGCGAGTGATACAAACATTGTTCCTTAAAAGATAAAAAGAATCGGAGCATATCCTTATTTAACATAAAAAAAATTCCGACATTGGTTCGCTATTCTTGTCAATTGCCTAACAGCTTTCGGCGGGAGGAAAGAAATGCAGAAACGGGCAGTATGCCCTTCACATTTACCCTCCGACCGACATCTCCCCACTTTGGCCGTCACTTATTTCTTGATAATTTTGACAGATTCTTTTTTGGAATTTACTATTTACAGTTTTACATGCTTTTACTGTAACTTCATTATCAACGAAACAAGTTAAGTTTTTCTAGACAATACCAATATCAAAATGGATTGGTGGTAAGCACTTTTTTTGCTCAGAGTGAAGTGACTTACTACAGTGGGTACAAGGAACGGGAAGGCCATAGCCATGGCCTTTTTGAAGGAAGCATCCCGGCATTCGCCTGGAGTGATTTGGGGAAACCATGAAAAACCTAAATCTGGTTGCCCGGACGGGGATTCGAACTCACGTCCTCCCGAATGCGAGGCCACAACGTTAACCGTTCACCCATCAGGCTCGGTGGCAGAGATATCGTCATAGTAAAATTTTTATGACGATATAGAAACATTGCTTATCGCTGAATGACACCTAAGAACATTTTGCTCCTATTAATAAAAAAACCCAGTGCAGTCCACAGTCATCGGTTATGTATTGCTTTATTGTGATCAGAAAAAATGAAAACGTTTTGTAACCGCTGCCTCCTGTTTTTTTTTTTTTTTTTTTGCGAAAACAACACGCTGTTGATTGTTATTCCAAAAAATGGGCAAAGCAATAACATCTAAATGTTAAAGTATTACGTTATGCACTTACTAAATGCATTTTTTTTATCAATTTAAGATTTTTTATTCGAGAGTATCTGCCAGATTTAAATTTTCCTATGAAGCTACGAAGATAACAAACTTTCATTTTCAAAAAACTAGCTCTAAAATCCTTCTAAAAGGCTGGGAGTAACTTTGATGTTGTTAATATCGACAACCAATGAAGTATGTAATAAAAATGTTATATCAGGAGATATCGCTTAAGATAGATTATATAGACCTAGTATAAAAACTATTTCGCCATATTCGCCGTAATCACAATTCAACGGCGGTATCGATCTGTCATATTCGTAACTTTCTGTACCTTCCACATTGAAAGGAACATGATCTATTTGTTTGATAGCATTTATGTAAAAGTTTCATGCAAAAGCAAAATTCAGTGGGAGCATTTTGGACACTTGATAAAGGCCTTCAACGATAATCTTCACTCTGATTCAGTGGAATCAAGCCTGGTACCTTCCACTTGGCATTCGGAAGGCCCCGGTCGGGTAATGCAGATTCCTTTTTTTCCAGGCGGATGGCAGCTTTTGTTTGGCTCTACGCCTCGTTGACGATAAGATCGTTAGAGGTGGGAAAGGACTGGTGGCAAGGAACGGGAAGAAATTTGGCCGGGTCTTTTGAAGGGATTATTCCGGCATTCGCCTGAAGTGATTTTGGGAAAACACGAAAAACCCAGATCTAGATGGTCGTACGGGGATTCTAATCAGCGTTCTCCCGATGCGATGTCAAAGCATTACCACGCATTCCCCATGCTTGGTGTGAATGACGGAATAAAACCGGAGAGGTGGTGAGCGTCCCTCGCACCTGTTATTTGGGAGAACGCGGGTTTAAATTCGCTTCCGGCCATCCGGATTTCAATTTTCCATAGTCTCCCGAAATCATTCAAAGTGAATGCTACTAGTATGTTGCCTACAAAATACCATTGCAAAATTCCTCCCCATTCCTTGTCTTCTACACTTTACTGCCTCTGATGACCTTGATATCGATTTTTTCTTTTGGAAAAAAAAGTGTTATCGTTTGTTGGAAGGTTTTACATTGTAACGAGCATTATTTATTTAATTCTTCTTTCACCCTAATATTTTCATCCTGCTTATTGAATACCTACGAATACTGTCTTTTATTCGCGTAAGTCATGTCAGGAGAAACGTATCTTCAACTAGCAAGCAGATCTTGCAGGGGTGAAACTCGCCCCCCGAGGGAAATCTGTACGCACTCCTGGCGACAAAGCACGTTGCTCTTTCTGCAGACGGAGTCATCCAGCGGAAGAGGCGCCCCGCCGCTGCACCCATTGTGCTTCTCACTTTGTGTCTACTTGTCATATTACACTGAGTGCCTCTCCCGCTAATGGCCAAACGAACGAGTGCTCGCGCCCTTGTTGCCCGATGCTCCGTCCTCATTACCTCCTCAAGTTCTACTTCTATGCTGCGTAGACCAGTGTGGTGAGCTCATAGACAAGGTGATCCTTGAGTGTGCGAAGCCTTCACAGCTACTACATCGATTACTATAGCCGTTATTAGCTAGTGACCTCAAAAGTTATTCCTGACAAATTACTTTTGCAGATCTGGATACTTTTCTTGTTCATTTTAACAATACTGTACCACACTTCAATCTTTACATTTGTGAAGACGACTTTGGAAATTACTTCGCCAAAACTTATTCCGAAATATGGTTAACCACCTTAAACTTTGAATCCTTTATATACTATCAAGCAGGACTAAGCACGTGCCTCACAGTGGCTCAGCTATTCTTTGAAGCATTTTACGGTGTAACCTGTGGGGATGGAACACAACATAATTGTCTTTTTCTACTGTGACTCGTGTCGTTATAACTCAAAGTGTGTTCTGATTTCTATAATTTCGGGTATTACTGTTTCTGCCCCTGTCATGTATTCAACTCAACTCTATGCTGAATTGAGGCTGTATGCCTGACTGGTGATCAAATAAGTTTTAAACGTACGTAAAACTTGTCCTCATATCCACTAGATTTAGAATTTGCTTGCTTGCTTTGAAAAGAAGGTGAAAAGCAAATCATCACAAGCAACTAAGCACTAGTGAGGAATATTTATTTCTCCAATTTTCTATATTTTTTGAGACCAACTCTGTTTTTCTAGTGATTCTTTCTGTCGGAATCTTCCCATTCAAAATGGAAGCAGGCATGTTTTGTGTAGCCTTGTTGCATACTTAATATCACTTGAACTGTTTATAAGTTGGTAAGTATCTTTCACTTTAATGTTCATTTCATTAATGGAAAAAGCATACGCAACTGGTACAGAAGGTTCTATATTGCCATTATGATGTAAATCGCTTTCAAATCCGTTTCGTATGTGTCTATAAAGGGTCTGTTGTCTTTTTGATAAAGTTTTAGTTATTTGATAGCAGAAAACTCGTTGTGTATGATTTTAGTAATGTTTGCATTCCTGTAACATGGAAACTTCTTGCTTGTTCAGACGCAAGCCAGGGAAACTGAGTATCGGGACTTGCAGTAACCCATCATGTAGCTTAACAACTCAAATTTCAAGAAGTTAATTATACCAACTAATGCACAAAATAATCACCAACTGTACCATCAACGAAGATTTTTTAGTTACGTAAGGTCTTTCTGCTCTTATTACTAAAACTGTTCTTGATAGATAAACCAAGATTTGAATTTCATGTAGCAAAATACTTTAGAAACACTTGTTGTTAACAAAGAAACAAAACACTTGTAGAACAGTGTAATTTACCCGTCTTAAAACAGATCATCGTATCATCAACAATCATGTAACCAAATAACGCACGTGCGAAGTACAAACATGTTAGTGCAAAAGGTACACGGTTGGCATACAAGAAAGCACTTTGTTCCCACCTCTAGTAGGCTTGGTACCTAATAACGCCAGCTCAAGGAAAAATATGTAGATCTCGTAAAGCACTAATCAGTTGTGCAGTTAGTAGAACCTGCAGCAGTTGTCTCTTAGCAGAACATTGTGCCCGGGGGGATTTACTTTGTCTGTCGTCAGAAGCAGTGGGCCGCCCTAATTCCGAATGTGCGGAGCCATTTTTCGCCTGTGTGCGGGCATTAAGCAGCCCGTAATGGCCGTGTGACGGAGGGCGCCGTCCTAAGAGGCCGCCTTCCCGCTCGTCGTCCGTCACTTGTTTAATGCGTCGGCCATCGTTAACAGCGGTGTGCGAATACTTCACGGATAGTAAAAACACTCTGCGATAAAGGGGTCGGTCTTGGCGCTCTTAAATTAGGCCGTAATGATACAGCGGGGCCGTCTCCACGGGATGAATAAAAACCCGCTCTCCAGTGTAACACAATTCTTGTGGGGGAAAAAATATACTCGTGGCAGAAAACCTTTTCGGTGTAATCAAGTTACAGTTCGTTTCGGGGCACTAAACACGGAGGATTAATTATCAACGGGTCGCTTAATTGCGAAGTAATGCCCTGCACGTAATGGCCTGTTTGGCGTCCATTAACTGGATGTTCAGCAGATAATTAAATCTAGCTTTGGTGGAGACTCCGATAATTAAGGTAATAGTTAATGAAATGTAATAGCCCTATGTGTTGCGACACATTAAACAGTTAAAACGTAGCGATGCCTCTCTGGGGACCCGGGGAAAACCACACTGTTGAACCAAGTGTGATGATTGAACAGTGAATTTGTTACTTGATTAGGCGAACCACTTTACTTGCTGAGGTAAGTACTACAGTAAACTCTCATGTGGTAAATTGCAATTTCAATTAGGCCAACTGTCTCTGACACGGGTGTTTGTTTTACTGCTTTGTTCCTATTGTGATGCCTACGGATAGACGAGCAGACTGGTTGCGTGGTCGACAGATCATGTTTTCACGGAAAAAAGTCACTCAAGCGATACAAGATAGATATGAGTAAGATTTCAGAGCCAGCATTGCTGTGGAACACCGATCTACAGTTTGATTCATGGTTTGGAAGATAACTAGCTAATTTTTTTTGTAGCAGCTAACGTATTCTCATTTAGACTTTATATAAAAATGAGGATGATTTCATGACGCCTGGTAAACGAGGCTACAATGATGAAAAAATATAAGAAAAAAAATTAAAAGAAAATTTAACGTAATCTGTTGCATATAAGAGGTTTTTTTTGGCGTTTAATATGGATAAAATTCTCGATAAAACACGACATTTCGGCGGTCGTAAACTATGCGTCCATTGTCAAGTTACTCGGCTAGTTATCAGAGAGGATATTATTCAATAAAATTGTCGTTTTTATCTCCTTTAAAAATGAAAATTGAAAGTCAAGCAATAGACACACAAAATTGTGACTTAAAGCTATGCGGGAAGAAATGATAGGATTGATAAAGGTAGCCGTCTGACTTTCTAAGCTTCAACAAATACAACTAATTCTGAATTTTGAATTGTGATGCAATCTTGTACTGTTTTGTACCGATTCTGATGGTTGTAGGCTTGCCTTGAATCCAGATAACAGCGTTTTATGAATGCCTCATGAAATTGCCAAAGGGTGAAAGTTATGTTTAGCACCACAGAAACCACAGGGATTCGAAATTCGAAACATGATCGATCTGATACGTAAGCAGGTTGCTCATCATTCAAGTCATCAACAAGGCAGGAGGGGAAAACACGGTGAATTAGAAAATAGCACGATAAGTTCTGTATTAGAAATCGTAAAGACTATTTCAATGTACGGCAACTAACTGAAAATTTTATTCCATTTGAAATAAATTTACGGTTACTGTCATTTAAATGTATAACTAAACAGCCAGTTTCGAAAAACAGAACTAAAACCTTAGGAGAAGTAATAAATCATTTTAATTTGCTGATTTATTGTTGGAGAAAGCTTTGGAACATTGGCTTTGCCTCTGCTGAGCAAAGCGAGTTTAAGAGATTGACCATTGTGACTACCTAAATAATTTTACTCTTCACCAGCGCTGCTTCCACCACTTATGTTCATAATGTGGTCCATACATTCACGCAGCTAATAAATTTGTCTTATGGAAATAACAAATTTCTAAAACTTGAGTTGGTTTTTGATTTTCAAAACTGAAATTTGTCCAACCAATAGGAAAACGTTCGATGGGTAGATGGCAACAGATAAACCAGTTTTCACATTTCGCATTTACACTGATTTAGTTGAATTTCACACCTGCCACAACAAAACAGAATGTTGAATTTTTCATTTTGGAGAAAAATGCTACTTTTCCATTTAATTTCTTAAAAATCGATTTACAGCAATTTCAACTGACTGTGCGACAAGTGTTTCTATCATCAGAGAGTTTATTCGTAAAATATAAAGTCAATGCCATTTAATGTGTACAGAAGGACCCGTTTGACCACAAATCTGATTTTAGTTTGAATTCGCAGCGTAATTAAAGTTTCTATTATAAAACTTCAGGATTGCTCTTATTTGATAACGGGTATAAAATGAAAAGTTGGAACTGAATTGGAAAAATGGTATACGATATACGGTTTAGTTTTGTCTTTTTTGTAAACTTAATTGATATTGAAGGTGACTTTTTTCAATATTGGACATGAAAATGACAGATATGCAGATTTTTTAAGGAAAATATTAACTGAACTCTTAAAACTTGACAAAATGTAGTTGTTAAACACCACACACTCAAATCAGTAATAGTTGAGAATAGTGAATTTTGCTGTTATGGAAAATTGATACATTTCACTTAATATTGAAATATGCTTAAGTTCATGACAACTTTCCTCAGAGTGTCATCATAATTTCTCTTTAAAAGCAGATAAAATAAATGTTCATTAGGTTAAAACTGAAAATAAAATTTGTCGCTTAAATCTGTAGTCAGAGGAAATAAAATCACTTAAACCATTTTCTATGTTACTGAACAACTGTAGAAATAGATTTTCTTCTGGCTGTTTCCTGCAGTAACGGCTTACTGGTTCATATAGAAAATTTTAACAGTGCATGCAGTCTATAGTATTTTTTACATCTAACCAAGTTGATAACCAACAGCTATTTAAAAACAAACCTGAGAGGAGGATTAAGCGAAGCAAACTCTAAAGAGTGCCAGACGAAGAAAACCTGATGGGTGCACCATTTGAGGTGGAAGAACTCTAAAATGATTTAAAGAGTATGAAAAACGATAAATCTGCAGGAATTGATGATTTGTACAAGGAACAGAAAATAAATTTGGACGTAAAACAAACTATGGTTTCTGAATATTTTTAACCACTGTCGTAAAATCTACTATCTTCCTAAAATGTACAGGAAATCAACAGTTGTTGCTCTTCTGAAACCGGGTAAACCAGATAAACCAAGCAGTTTCCGGCTTATTTCATTGCTCTGCCATTTATTTAAGCTTTATGAACGTTTAAGCCTATCTCGTATCGGACCCATGATAGAGCCAAAACATATCCCACAACAAGCAGGTTTCCGCCCAGAAATGAGTCAAGTGTTAAACTTGGCGTAACATGTAGAAAGCTTAATGAAACTCACTAATAGACCTTTCTATGTTGGCCTTGATAACAAGAACAGTAGATGGAGAGTTAAAAAGTTTGTATTACTCCAAGGCAGTGTGTTATTGTTCCTTATTATTTGTAATTATACATTAAAAAAAAACAAAAAAAAAAAAAAAACGCGCTGCGTCATTTCTTGTGACTTCACTGGCGAGAGTAGAAAATACTCCTGAGATCAGGGTTATCTTTTGCTTGTGACTGAGATACCAAGTGCATAGATTTTAATGTATTTCTAGATACGGTCCAGGTTCGTATTCAATCATACCTCACGATTAGAGATGATTTATAGAGTGCATCACCAATGCGAGAACTAGCATTTGCGCGCTGCTTAACGCGCGGGGACCCCTTTTTATTCTAGTGCCAAATTTTAATACATAGTGATCCGTGGACCATATTTATTCTGTCTATAAATGGTTTTAATTACTTGCTCTATCCCTTGGTATATACAGTATAATTCATTAGCTTTTTTCGCTTGATTTAATCCGGACCATTAGCCCTAAACATTTGGATACACCGTCCAATCTGCTGCGGTAGTTGTTGCGTGATACCTGTTCGAACCCTTCAGACACAGGCAGCTTGATTACAGACTTATGACAGTATAGGTTAGGAGAAATTTGTTTTAAGCTAAGTGATGTTGTCCTGATTGTTCGATTGACATAACAATAGAGACTTTCCGCGTGAAATCAATGAGTGCGTCATGGCGCTCCGTTGAGGCTGTTACACTACTTCTGAAATTTAGTAGGGGGCATAACAATATGTGAGTGACTACTTCCAAACTATCACTACACTTACAGAGAACTTTTTAGATATAAATCCAGAATCAATTGCTTTTGTCAAAGGTCGTCCATTTTCATATCGTTTCTACCCAGTACTTTCCCTTCTCTACACACAGAATACACTCTTGTCTCTCATTTACTATACCTGATGTTAATAGGAGGGAAATGTCGAACCTGAAGCAAAGAAACACCAAAAACAAATAGTCAGGAAAGAAAGGAAATATTGGCCATGCTTTCAGGAGGACGCGTGTTAGAATACCCGTCCAGCAATTCGGACTTTGGTTTTCACTCCAGGCGAATGTCTGGATGTTGCTTCAAAAAGGCCATGGCGGAATTCTTTCCCATTCTTTTCCTCGTAGTCCTTTCCTTCTTCTAATGACCTCGACGTCGACAAGGCGTAAATACATAAGAAAAATAAGAAAGGAAATAGACATGATAAATTATGTCTCGTAGAGCATTTGTAAGAAATATAAGGGATATGGTCAATGAACAACAAACAACTGGGCAAAATAATGCAGATTCCTTATACAATTTTGAGGAGATAACCATAAGTAAGTGAGACAAAAAATAAAAATATTTCGTTGGAAAAGTAAAATCGTATTCTGGACGAGTGATAGAAGTTTTAATTAAGATATGACCAGTAAAGTTATATGCATGTATTAGGAGAACGGATAAAGTTCGGACATCAAAAATCACTGAAATTCAAGGAACAGGGAAGAAGAGGGCAGCATTCTCTCGACGAGGAAGTTTTGACTATTACCAGAAACTCTGTGACCGAGCGTGGTGGTGTTACGGTTAGCGTTCTGGCCTCGCATTCGGGAGGACGGTGGTTCGAATCCCCGTCCGGGCATCCAGATTTGGGTTTTACATGGTTTCCCCGAATCACTCCAGATAAATGCCGCGATGCTTCCTTCAAAAGGCCATGGCCGAATTCCGTCCAGTTCCTTGCCCCCCCCTTTTTTTCCATTCTTTCCCGTCTCTAAAGACCTCGCTGTTAAAAGACGTTAAGCAGTTAAAAAAAAAAAATGTGAGCATGTGGAACATTCGTGTGTGAGAGGGATGAGGGGTTCAAGGATATCTAACATTTATTTTCTCCAATTAATATTGAATTAGATTTCAACTTACTATGATTAGGTTATTCATTAATCATTTACAACAATATGTCGAGTACTTGGCCGTTGTTATTACTAATTTTTAATAAGCATATTGTACAGTAAAATTTGTAGAATTTTAACACAACTAATAAATTTATCAGCAGTAAATGTTCAATCAGTTACAGTCCCCTTTCTTTCTTGTAAAACAATAATGCAAAAGTAAAAGATACGTACAGAAATAACCGTATACCAATTCGACGATACACTGCCAACGAAAACTCATCAAACAATATGCCTTTCTCGTTGTATTTTGTGCGGCTAGCGTTACACAAAACTAGCGTTTGGACGTTCCTCGGAGAAATGGAGCAGCACAGACCAGTGCCAGTTTATCTCTGTTATTATTATGCAAATTGTGCTGTGTATTTCACACGGCGACTTGGCATTATTTCGCAGGTAAGCCTGAAGCTTCATAAGCCCACTGGCGCTACCTGTTTGTCACTGGAGATTTAAGTAACAAGCCTGAGCTCCAGGGAGACAGCAGAGGCACTCAGGCCGCACTGAAGTGGGATTACTGTTCCATCTACAAGCAAATTCCACTTGTTTGTATGTCTTAACATTCTAATGTTCCTCCACAAAATTCTCGTTACACACTATTATCTGTTTCCCACATTCGTGTCAGTACTATTAAAGTATTATAATTAATTAATATTTCTCACACATTCACATTTTGGAGTCTACTGTACAAATTCTTACTCTTTTTAATATCCTCAGTATCTCTCTCAATGATTATTTATTCTTTCGTAAAAATATGAGAACTAAATGAACCTATGTGATTAGAAAGTCACAGAAATATTGCTTGCTTCCAGTTCTATGTTTACTATAATTTTGGTTTCTCATCTTTGAGATGTGGCCTTTATTCATTCTCGACTATCATCAAAACTGTCAAAACCATTTGTAATAGCATAATTGACATGTTGCACAATGACAATGTTTACAAACAATTTGTATAATAAAAGTAATGGCTAATTACTACGCTTACAGAAAATACATATCGAATTGTCAATACACATCGACTGGTATAATAATATCCAGTTTCCATGAAACTCACATTATACATGTTCATATTTTCCATGTCATTCGTTTAAGGACGGCTAAATAATGTTTCACAGCACAGAGTAGAGTTATTAAGATACTGTTTACGGTAAAACCAAGAACTTCTTGCAGACAACTCTTTCAAATCTCAATATTCTTGTGTTTTGTACAAGTTATATATATAACTTGTACAAAACACAAACTTCAATGTCATTAGTACACAGAGGAGTTAATTATTCTGGGACGCATCTGTTGGATAAAATTATAAAACAGTTTTTGGATAGTAAAGATGTTTTTAAAGAAAAACTGATGGATTATTTTACAGTCAACTCCTTTTACCCCATTCAAGAATTTATACAAAAAAAAATAAAAAAAAATGAACGTATATAATATGCGTTTTGCAGAATTCAGTTTTAAAAAATTAATATTTATTTTTCTTTTATTTCACTTTATTTCTAAGTTTGTAGCATATAATATTTCTTTCACTATGAACATTATTCACATATATATATATATATATTCATGAGACATCCCAGAGGTCCTTACGCAGTAGCGATCTAAGCTCGAGTATCTAAGTTTAGTCATTTTAATTAGACCACACATGAATGTGAATGATATAATAATATTAAAAATAAAATTTAAAAAGCTTTGACAAGGATTTAGAGCAGCGTTATAGAATGTCATAATTTGCTATCAACAATTTAAGAATTACTAATTTAAAAATTACGTAACGCTTTATGTGTCCTACGTTACTTACATCCTATTTTACATGAGCTGTTTTGTAAGAGAAACGGTAACTTATAAGTTGTATACATTTTTTATTTTACATTGTTTTACTGCTTGATGTTTACCACTCAGAATCTCTGGTTTTAACTTATTCCGATTCTCAGTCACGTACCAACAAATGATAACTTCCACATTTCGTTATGCCTGATATCAAGAAGGGAGCAATTAATCTTGATAAAAATATCTTCCTTGCGTGGTAGAGCTTGGGCCCGGCATTCATATGAACATAGGTTCAAATCCCAGTATGGCCATACATATCACAAAATTTATATTTTGATTTTGAAATCATTAGTGACATTTCTGATCTAGTTTAGTGTGACAGCGATTGCCTTCATAAGGAGAAAAAGTATGTTACTATAGTATTTAATATTTCATTAATAATGCAGTATACAGATATAAATTGCTTATTAAATTAAAAACAGACAAACCATCAACCATTATAAATAGTATTTAATATAATGATTAATAAAATATGTGAGCAGATAATAGAGGACATTTCTTGCTATTGATTTCGCTCAGCTCAACACATTACGAAATGGAGGTTTACATCAAAACAGCTGGACAGACTGATGATAAAAATGATACCCAGGTGCCTATTATGCACTTGCAGACCAGTCTGAATCCTCATTTTTCAAATGCCTAACAATTAACGTAGAAGCTCTCCGTTCACCCTCTTAATTTACACCGAACGTGGAGGTGTGCGGTAACGCTCTGGCCTCGTATTTGGGAGTATGTAGGTTCGAATCCCCGTCTGGGCATCCAGATTTGGGTTTTCCATAGTTTCCCCAATTCACTCCAGACGAATGGTGATATGCTTCCTTCAGAAGGTCATGGCCGAATTCCTTCCCATTCCTTCCTGGTCCTCAGTTCTTTATCGCCTCGACGTCAAGGAGGCGAAAAAACCATAAACCAAAAAAAAGCCTTCATCTTCTAGAATTATCGTAGGTTAATAACCTGATATTAAAAAATAAAAATTGTGTATCCAAGTTTTTTTCGGTTATGGCTTTACGTTTCGTCGCCGACGCTGCCATTAGAGGCGGCAAAGAACTGAGTGGAAGGAAGAGATTGGACAATGAGCTTTTGATTGAACCATCCCGGCATTCTCATGGAGTGGTTATAATGAAAGGTGTGCAATATGTGTAAAAAAAAAAAAAAAAGTATATTGCATATTTACTCGAGTTCGAAAAGAGATTACTGAAATGCTGTATCTCAAAATTCGTCGTCACAGAATTTGAGATTTGTTCTGTTAATTCGCAGATAAACTATCAAAGAAAAGTTGGCCGTGTACGAAAAAGCAGGTAAAAAATATACCTTTTTTATTTTTCTTGTATATATTCTAAATTGTTGTATGTTTTAAGCACTTATGGACGAAAAATTTGTTTCTTCTACCCCTTGAAATTGTCACTAATTCGAATGATTTCATGGTTGTGTAAGACCCACAGGAACATTTAAATATTGTACACATTCCATCTCTGCAAACAATATTTGAATTGGTGCTGTCTGGTATGTGTAAGAACAGACTGCTTTTTGTATATCATATAAAGTTCCTAACTGAATTGCAAAATCATTCCATTATGGTGTATACAGTATAAATACTCACTAACCAGTATATAGAGCTAATCGAGGTAAACATTTTATCTTGCGCCAGGCTATATTAAATGAATGAATTCCGTTAGTGAACAATTCAATTATCGGTCCATTTACTTATTTCTCATCGTGTCGATGCCGCATCAAATCATAACTTAAGCTATCACTAACGAAACATAAGTTATCACTGTGCATAGTATCGCTGGAATGAATGACCACTGCAGACACAGAAAAATTCCAAACTTTACAGATTTCACCACTGTATCATCAAGAAGTACGTTACTGCACTGCATAAAAAGAATACTCTACGTAAAATGGTGACAAAAGCTGTTACTATGCGCTGATTCGCTAACACGCGTTCATGCGTGCACAGACCGAGCTTGGTGGACGAGCGGTAATGCTCTGGCTTCGCATTTGGAGGGGGGGGAGGGTTCGATTCCCCGTCCGGTTGTAAAGATTTTAGTTTTCCATTGTTTCCCCAGATCACTCGAGGTGACTGCCGGGGTGGTTTCTTCAGATGGCCATGGCCGTATTACTTCCCGTTCTTTGACCCCAGTCCTTTCCGCCTATAATGACCTGTAAAGCTATAAGCCAAAATATATATAAATAAATAAATAAAAAACAAAGCGTGCAAAAATAGAGAAAAATTTACTGTTTCCGTCCCTATATCATCTGGAACTATGTTACTAATGTAGATAAAATTAATTCTGTATATTACCCAACAACATAAACTATCACTAGTTATTTCGGACAGACAACGGGACAAAAACTTAACGGATTTATGGTATCTATTACCAGTAGTGTATATTGCAATTACTGTTTTTGAGATAAATGTAACGTACAGACACAAATTTTCTACCATGTTGTTACATATTAATGATTTCGCCTGTTAAACTTTCGGTACACTGTGAATTAGTTGCACTATTTTATCTGTTAGCCGGCATTTTCTATAACCTGTCATACTGTTTTCGCCTGTAGTGTACTTTCGTTTAGTTTACTGTTTGATTTTTAAAAGTCTCAGTCTTAGATTAGACATCTCCATATGCGTATTTGGTCGTCTGTTTTTTTTTTTTTTTTTTTTTTTTTTTTTTTTAAACAGACCGCTTACGCTGAAACTGGGCATTAGTGTTACAGCGTGCAGGAAACACATCGTCATTACGGACATAATGTAGAATATGAAATCATTACATTAAGTCACTGTAGTGTTTGTTTGATTGTAATTTATAGGGAAAACTGCATCTGCGGGTTTTGAACCGATCCTTTCGCCTTAATATTCATAGTGCTATGTTGGGTACATTTTTATTCTTTTTACAGCAGTGTGTGGTACACAACATAGGCACAAGGATTAAAAATCAAAGGTTGTGTGAGACGAGAAATACATATTACAAAACAAATTTTACTAGTGGGAAGGAATTATTTTGCGTTTAACATTAAAAGAAATGTTACCAGTACTACTTTTTCTGTTTCATCTTTTACACCTTATTTACTTCGAACGAGATCATACGAACTAATTATTTTTATCATGTTTTCTTTTAGTATACCGAAATGCTATATGATCGGAGAAGAATTCGCGCAAATAAAAATGAAATAAAGTCTGAAATTTCCAATCTAATGTTTTTTTACAGGCTTTGGTCACATTCCAAGGAATTTAGAGTTTTTAAGAGTGTACAATTTTTTCGTTTTCTTAATAATGACGGGGGATCTTATTTTCAATAAAGTCATGCATGAACGATGCAGTATAATAACCATCTATAAAGAAAGCAGTAGAACGTCTTCAGACGGAATTAAAATCAAAGTTCTAATTTGTATGATATCTCAAGTACTGCGTAATTACAGAATGAACAACAGGGATGACGTTTGACAATCGCTGAGGATCCTTAGCAAACAATTACTCAGCTCTAATTTATCTTTGAAGCAGCGACACAAACTTCTTACCGACCTTTGTGAAGCAGAATTCTCCGACGGCGAATTTCTGCAGTACGACTCTATCGCTTGTGTTTTCGCTACCTTCTGAATAACTAACAAGTTGCACTGCCTGGGAAGGAAGTTTCGGTTAGGACTTCCCTTTTCAGCTGATTCTAAGTGTAAATTACGGAGGCATATCACTACGTTATTAGTTTGCTCCTAAGAACGATTCTTGGGACTCCTTTATTGTGTTTATTCACTTCAGTGTGAGTAAAGATGGATCTGATTATATCGCATTTCGGATTAAAAATTATCTAAGATGGAGTTATTTGATAAAATTTGGGAGTCCTTTATTTATTTATTTATTTTGTTCAACGCCCCGTCGATGTCGTGGTTATTAGAGACGGATGAGGACTAGGGGAAAAGAGGGGGAAAGGTGGCTTTTTGAAGGAACCATCCCGGCATTTGCCTCGATTGATTTGGTGAAACCATGAAAAACCAAAATCTGTAGGAGCGGACCGGGATTCGAACCCGCATCCCCCCGAATGTGAGGCCAGAGCGTCACCGCTCATCCACCATGTTTGGCGAATCCTTCCTTCATGGCTTACCGTAAATTTTTATTCTTCGCCGTCAAATTATGAAATAGTTCATAATCAAAGTAGAAACGTCAGCTGAAATTCCCAAAATGATTAACACATTGAACGCTACCAGCAATATGAAGAGTCCTGTCAGTGACTAACTCTGAATACACGTCGCTAGACGTCCGGCGTCACGCTATTGACCATCTTACCTGAGACGGCAGACGATCTTAATTTTCTGTCCTTTTATGCTGTTTATTTTAATTTTAATTGAAAAAATACAATTAGACTAATTAATATAATAAATAAGAGTTTAGGGGAAAAAATAAATCGGTAATTATCGTATAAATTAAGTTTATTAAATAAAAAACGTGTGAATCATATATACCTTCAAATAAATTTGATTTAAAAAATAATGAAAGTTGGACGTAATTTACTCGAGGTAAGAGCTTACAAATATTTCAACTCAATTTATAAAAAAAGTATATTTAATTAAAAATAACAAAAACCCGTTGTTAGCAAATATATTTTGAACGTTTATTATTATAAAAAGGATTAATCTAGAATGGAAATGCGAAACATAATAATTTAAGTTCAAGATTTGAGAAAAAAAGAATTATTCCGAATTTTAGAGCAAATGCCAAATTACACATTACAAAGCAAATAATTTAAATAAGACCTTAAAATTCTTCTAATTATCAAGTAGGTGGGAGAAATTAATCAATAGAATAATATTATGCACTTTAAAGAAACACCAAGTTTGAAAAATTGTTTTAAAAATAAACACCAGTTGTCCGATTTGAAAACGGTGTTCACTCGGTGAAAGGTAAGACTTTAATGAATGGCTGAGAGAAAGGGCGAGCTCGCAGGCCAAGTACTGGAATCACCAACCTTCTATACAATCCCATAGGGAAAGGACGTCTCAAGCCGTACACCATCACTGGGATGCTCCCTAGCGGACGGCCGAAGACGTCCTCAGCACTGAACATGTTAAACAACAGAAACATCACTAAATATTTTATCTCAACTTTCTGATAAGGATTACGGAGGAAATTTTCGTGGCAGCGTTTGCCTTATCAGACAAACTAACAACTACTCTTTTTCGTCATCTTCCTTTGGAGCTTAACGAAAGAGTCTACTCCAGCATTCGCCTAGATGATTGAGCAAAACCATCTAAAACGCAAT